>OZ024838.1:26778916-27273916 GCA_964016985.1 Anodontia alba
ATTCAGTTTCTCAGTAACCATTAGACCTAGGACCTTCATACTTGGACTACAGTTGCAACTGGGGAAGAGCATGTGTCAATGACTACAGTTGCAACTGGGGAAGAGCATGTGTCAATGACTTTGTTAATTTTATATTCATTATGTGCATTTTGGTTAGTTCTCAAAACGTATAAGAATTAGGAGCAAGGTAATGGGATCACAGCTGAAGCCTGCCATCATAACTGGCCTTGATCTACTTTCCAAGTTTCATCAACTTTGTCAATTTTATGTCCATTGGTGCCTTGGGCAAGTTGTGTTTTGCAAGTGTGGCTTTTCCTGGGTAAGTTTATTTTTAATTTTTCTATCAGTTTCTCATTTACTGTAAGTATTAACCACTTCATGCCAAAACAGATATTTGTGCAAACAGTGTAGATCATAAGGATCCACACTCTTTGCCATTTTGTTTTTCATTTTAGTGTTAAACCCCTATTTGCATCAGTGGAATGTCCAAATTCAAGGATGAAAGAGTCCACTTCAGGAACTCCAGGATGAAAGGGTTAATATCTCGATTTTGAGACCACAGTTGTATTTTCCAAACAAATACTGCCTATTACTATATTTGTATGTTCCAAAAAATACTGCCTAAAAGTAACTCTACAGTACTAAGAAACACCTACAATATATATATAAAAGTTATGGAAATCACACTTGTTCCAAATCTTGATATAAGTATATAGTATGGGTAAGATAAGCTTATTTTTACCAAGATTAACATATTGGAAGTCTATCATCTTATCTGTATTAAAATGATATCATTCCAAGGTACAATTTCTGATGTTTCTGCTCAATGGTGTTTGTGTATATATCAGAATCATAAAATCATAAGAATGATTACTACATATATACATGTATTATGTGATTGTATACCATGTCCACGATTGGTGAATAAATGTCTTATCTTATCACTGCATATTTTTAAAATGTTCTTTCCTGTTAGATTTCATCATAAACAACATACCTGAACACTGGATCTGAAGATTATTTTCTTGAAGCCTGCATGGGATTCTGTATCACACACTACTGCCCAGACATCACCAGGATATGTTTTATTGTTCACATGAAACAGTCGCTTTTCTGCTCTTTTCACAATTAACTCCCTAACAACGTTGAACTTATCAATCTGAAAGGTTTAAATTCAATGCAAGATTTAAAAGAAAGGAAACCAATTGCAGAGCAAGTTTTTTTAACTTCAGCTCAGTCATCTGTGCCTCAGTACTGAGAACCGAGACTATTCAAGCCCTGTTAAGATAACATAGCAAAATGCTGTTTAATCATTTCATATGTTACTGAAATGAGGCAGCTATTGTATATACTCTGAATGTTCAGACATGGTACGAGGGCAAGTTAATAAGTAACCAGCCTATCCCATTTCCAATTGACCAAGACACCCAAGATTTTCACGCCTTGTTTCAATACATGTTTTAAACCTGAGTGCAAAATTGCACCCTTATCAAGTCATTCACTCATAAGATATTGAATGTCAAACATGGCTAGCAATGCAAAAGTAAGCTTTTCCTCAAAAGTTGAGTACCGTGCTGTAATTCGGTACTTGTATTTGAAAGGGAAAACACGTCAGGAAATAAATTGCAAGTTGACCAATGTTTATGGGTCTTCTGCACCATCGTATGCACAATTTAAATTCTGGGTTGGGGAATTCAAACACAGCAGAACGTCTTAAAAAGACGAAACCAGGTCTGGACGCCAATCAGATGCCACCAATGAAGAAATGTGTAACGGTACTCTGATAGGCGAATTAAGGTGGAAGAAATAGCAAATGCATTACACATTTCACATGGTAGTGTTTCAACAACTTTACATGATCGCTTGGGTATGCACAAGCTAACAGCCTGTTGGGTCCCAAAATCCCTTAGCGACCAGCAAATGGCAACCAGAGCATCAGCATACAGCGCATTGTTGAAGCGGTTTAGGTCAAAAGGAAGATGATTTCCTTTCACGTCTGGTGACTGTAGATGAGACCTGGGTCCATTATTATGAGCCAGAGAACAAAGCTCAAAGTCGCCAGAGTGTAGGGCCAAGGTCTCCGAGGCCAAAGAAGTTCAAAATGCAACCCTCTACTGGCAAAATGATGGCAACTGTATTTTGGGATGCACAAGGCGTTATTATGTTGGACTTTCTAGCAAAGAAAAGTACAATAACAGGTGCGTATTATGCAAATTTGCTCGACTAACTGAGAATTGTGATCCGTGAAAAACGCCAAGGTAAACTCTCCAAAGGGATTCTGCTCCAACAGGACAATGCTAGAGTCCACACTTGCAAAATTGCAATGGATGCTGTTGAGCGGAATGGGTACGAGTTAATACCGCACCCCGCTTATTCTCCAGACTTAGCTCCTAGCGACTATTTCCTATTCCCAAACTTGAAAAAGGATATCCGTGGATGTCATTTCCGGTCCAACGAAGAAGTCATGGCGGCAGTTGAGGAATGAGTCAGAGACAAGGACCCTGGCTTCTTCAGTTCTGGGCTGATGGCACTGGAACACCGTTGGTCCAAGTGCATCATTCTAGAGGGCAATTACATCGAAAAAGAAGAGATTGATCTCACCCAGAAATAAGTTAGGCTGGTTTTTTATTGACTCGCCCTCGTAACCTTTTATTGTACTTTTACTAAAATCTGGACAAGCTGATTTAAGCACCTACTGATGTGCTGAAAAAGTACTGTAAGAAGGCAGAAGTGCAGATACTGGTCAAACTGCTCTTTAAGAGTAGTTTAATCTGGGACTGCACTGTTTACTCTAGTATGTCTGTCTGAATACTTCAGGTAATAAATATAGTAAAACAAAGGTCCTTGTCCTAATGAGTCTATATTTACAGTATTTATCCAAAGTATTCAGTCAGAAACCTCTCTAAAATAGACTATTTTCAAGTTGTAACAGATAATCTATATTTAAATTGTTTTCATACAAACGTGTGATACGGGCGAATCACTACTATCGCCTCACAGCAGCAACCACTTCTCTATAACCTTTGCAACAGAGCTCAACTCTATTTGGCCTTTGTTTATTTAAGCTTTGTTGGTTGATTGGGCTGGAGTTAATGTGCAAGTCAACACTATAAAGGTCATGTCGAGCCAGTCAGTTTACCTAACCACACAGTTCCTGGGCAGGCTGTCCTCTAAGCAGTTAACCAGTACTTGTGTGCATTCTTTTGCCAGAAACTAACAACTACCATTCTTAAATCAACAGAAGGTACAGAATGACAACAGAAAATATTTCATGATTAATCACCACAAAGGTATGTTGCCAGATGTGGCTGGGATCAAACCTGCTACCTACTGATCACCAGTTGGCTGAGCCACTGAGGCAAGCTTTGTTTACATTAAATGTATGTGATGCAATAAATGGTGAAAGTATTTGCTGCCTTTAAACTTCCCCCAAAAAATTACCCATTCACAGCTGGTTGAACAGAAAGTGCTCTTCAGGTGATGGCCTGAGCAAGGCTCAAATCTACAACCTTTAAGCACTGCAGTCAAATGCTCTAAAGACTTAACTATGATCGTTCTGTAACCATAATGTCAGCCTACAAAACAGCCAGCTTCCTAAAAAATAGACAAGTGTCAAGCTGCAATAGTGTTCAGTTAATGTGTCACTTACTAGCTTGAAAATATATATAAGGGCCATTCATGAGGCTTGTATAGGAGTTTTAGAGATACGAGATACACTGTAACGCCACTATAACGTCCAAAGTAGCTGTCCATGTTACAAGTGGTCATGCATTATAACGGTCAGACATAAACTTGGTGTTCACACCCCACCCACTTCTATACTATCTAAGTTTCATGTGCAATCTGATGAAAAAAATTGATACACATGAACTGTTACACATAAATAAAGCTAGTCAGTTCTTTTTTTACACCCAAGAAGCCCAGTTCTTTTCAGACTTAATTAATAAATTCATCCTTTCTGTCTGTTGAAACAGAAAGACTCGCAGAGAAGAGCAGAATGTACTGAAAAGCCGGGAATCAGTGTATTAGCATCAGTGTATTAGCGCTTTATAATTATCGCTGATGCAATTACCTGTACAGAAGGCACAATTTAAATTGGGTATTAATCCTTAAAGCAAAAAGCAAAATTTGTAGCAGACAACATTTTGAATTTTTTATTTATAATTATTTATTTTTCAGAGAAAATAAGTCTTGAGATTTCATGTGAATCAATGATTTGGCTATGACTTTATTCTCTGAAAAAATAAAAGTAAAATAGTTTTATACTGCAATTATGATTGGCGCTTTAAAGGTTAAATGAAGTTATATGCTTTTTACTCTTGGGTATTTTTTTTTTTCAGCAGCTCATCTATATATCAGTTAACCCTTAAACTGCCAATCACAACTGCTGCAGACAACAATTTTGACTATTTTTTTTTATTTACCTGAGAAAACCAGTCCTGACCATTCATGTGAATTGTCTGCCAAAAGGACAACTCACATGAAATGTCAAGACTTGCTTTCTCTGAAAATAGAAAAAAATAAATTCAGATTGTCGTCTACCACAAATTTTGCTTGGCATTTTATGGGTAAAATGTGTTCACAACCTAGGATAACATCAAACAGCTTCTTGTCATTCTTTGTGCTGCTCAGGTTTCATTCATAAATGACATGAGGGCATTTAACCTTATTGTGGCTACATCACTGACAGCTACAGTTTAAACTAAAGCTAAAAGCGCTAAGTAAAAATTTGTAGCAGACTACATTTTGAATTTTTTATTTATTATCATTTATTTTTCAGAGAAATAAGTCATGACCTTTCATGTGAATCATCTGCTTGGCAGATGATTCATCTAAAACGTCAAGACTTTATTCTCTTAAAAAAAAAAAAAATAAAATAAAATAAATAAATAAATAAAAGTAAAATTGTTTTCTGCTGCTGTGATTGGCGCTTTAATCCTTTATTGGTCACCAGGTGGATAAATGAACAAAAATGACATGTATTTAATGCTCTGAAAAAGCCAAAAGGCAAAATACTGATGACAATTTTGGTAAAACAGAATGTGTAAATCGGCGAGTGTACGGTCATGGTTAATGATTTTTTTGATTGCTGAGTCCCACGGAAAAAGGGCAAAACTTTCAAAACTGGGTAAAAAACTGCACAAAAAATGAGAGCCACAGACCAAACCACATTATATTAGTTTTGGCGTTATAAGGGACAGCCTTATAATGGCCTTCCAGTACATTTGCCATTTTATTTTAAGGGATATGGAATATCAGTTATTTTACTTCCAGGGATATGGGATACTGTGATTAATTTCAGGGATATTGAATTAAAAAAACCCCCAAAAAACAGCAGAGTGAGAAAAAGCAAAAAGTCTAGAATTCTAGGTCACAAAGGTGCTCCCACTATGGAAGAGAATCTATATATACAAGACAAATCATCCCTTGTATACATCAGCCAGTTTATTACTTCTCAAGGATGTCTGTAGTAGAGTTATACATGAGAGTTAATTTCAGAGTATTTATCATTTACCAGAACTGGAAAGAAGGAAATCAATACATCTACTTGTATGTGAATACAGTGTAGCTCCAAATACATTGCGGTCCGTTATTTTGCAAAATCCAGTATATCGCGAATCAGCCATGGCTCCCAAATTTTCCATAAGCAAAAATATTTAAAAACATAAAATGTTTGTTTTTTTATTTAACTTCAGAAAAAAAAAACAAAAAAAAAAAACTCATTCCGCTCCGGTAATTGATTTTTCGTACCTATCCCAATTCTAAGTCGCGTCAGGTATTATGACAAACAATCCACTTAGTGTCAATCAGCGCACACGTTGAATATAATTGACAAACAATAAATTATATCGCCGCTATTGTCATAATCATTATCATCACTGAGTACATAGATCTACTCAATGCTCAATCAGTCAATGATGCCCCAAAACTAATTTTGCTCAACAGGTGAAAACAGTCCACCCCCTTTTTAACACCAGCAAATTTTACAAGACAGTAGTCTTACCATGTTTCTGTCCCACGTACACAGATCTTAGTCTGCTTATTTTACACTTCTGTAGCAATAAATATTTCAAAAGAAAACAACTGCGTCAAAAAAAACCCAAAAAACAACAACAATAAAACTAAAATAAAAAGAAATTAACTTTGATAAACAACAGTTTTTTTTTTCTTTTTTTTTTTGCACCCGCAACACAATAATAAGCAAAGGGAGGCAACTCAAATTATCTTAGTTCAACTGAAGCAATTTTAGTAACTTCCCTTCGCCGTTCCTGGGAACCAGAGTATCCAAAATGGCGTCCTAAATTGTCAACCCGATGATTTCTTGTTTTCAAATGTAGTTTATCAGCTGGTTTCGATTGAAATTACTTGTTAGACATAGCGCACCATTGTAAATTATGCCATTGAGCAATTCTAATCCAATTTTAATTAGGAAATATGGTGACAGCATGACTGAATGCCATTTATCAGTGATGTTTCAGCAAACTACCACGGCGACAAACAAGGTAGTGTTATGCATGCCGTTATACAAGCATGTTACATATCTGAACTTATATCTCGCTCTGTTTACATCGCGATAGCGGACTACTCTGGACCCCGAGGACCGCGATATATTGGATCTTTACTGTATTGGTAATAAGTGAACACCTACCTGAAAGATCATCTTCTTTTCATCTCCTTCTTGAGCTGCTTTAATAATTGACATTTGTTTCTTCATTGTTGGCCCTTTTCTTTCTTGAAGGGGAAGGGTGGCCCCTGACAGCAACCGAACCCTTCCACTGTCAGCATCAGAAGGCATCTGCAGGTGAACACAAAAGCATTTCTGTTTTAGAAAGTGCTTTACCTCTGTGAAATATTTGTACCTTATTGAATACATACTGTGAAATATTCGGTCATTTGATAGAGGATACACAAGCCTGTATGTCATTGCTATATAAATTAGTTTTGCTATATGAATTAGTGTTTCTGAGCTTTCTGGTGACTCAGTTTAGAAATTCAGAGGAAACAAGCTGTAATACTAATGTTTTGGATTAATTAAAGGAAAAAAGTCTATCGTAACAAATATTTACAACATAGACATTTTGCAACAAACAATATTCATGGTTGATAACTCAATTATGATTTGGGTAACTGAAGAGTTTTCCTACTTCTATCATATATTGTCAGTTTCATAAATTAGTCTTAAATATATCTGAGTAAATAACTTTGCAACATTTTCTCCATTCAAATGTACAGAAGCAAATCTGACCTTGCCATAAAAGGTCAAAAAGCAACCTGGGATCAACTTGGTATACTTACTGTCCCCAATGCTAAATAATTTTAATCACAACAGTTATCTTGAGCCTTTGGCTCAGGTGAACTAAAAATGGCAAAATCATGAGACCATGAAAATTAGGTCACACTCATAAACTAATACAGCACTGTTAAGCTTATGTTTACTCATATCTAATCTGCAGCTGGGTCCTTCTGTGCTAGTTTGACTTGTTTAACAGCTTAGGACTTTTAAGGTCATGTTGAGCCAGTTAACCTACTCACACTTTTTACTGGGCTGGATTAGTCCTCTAAGTGGTGGACCCATACTTTGTTCACATACTTCAACCAGAAACTGACAACTGTCCTTCTTGATTCAGAGGAAAGGTGGCGGGAGAAGACTTATGTCAGGGAAATTGTTTCAATCTTTCATGATTTGCTGCCCTAAGTGAAATATATTTACTGCAACACAGGGGCTAGACAGAGGCATCCTAATCCTCAGTTCCTGCCACTGAACTGAAACTGGGTAGAGCATAAGGAAGCACACACGTTAATTATGTAATACTCATACCTCAAATGCACTATCTAATTTCAATGTTAAATCCAGTCCTGTTGTGTTGTAGACCATATATGGGGCCACCAGTTCTCCAGCCTTCTGTGTTGGTTCTACAAGCTGGTAAGCTTCTCCAAATGCCTAACAAATAAATACTACAAATAATCAACCATGCTTAAATATTTTTATTCAACATTACAATTTTATTTGATACTATAACATATTTTACTAAATATACACTGTTCAAGGGAGACAAAGTGACTGACTGTCATAGTTCCAGATAAGGTACTTTGAAAAATACCAACATTTTTCTTATTTCTCTATGAAAATATACATTGTGGGTACTCATTAGAAGTGCCTCGATGCACTTCACTACATATGTTTAAGAGGAGAACCACTACATATGGTTCTCTATGTAGAACCACTACATATGGTTCTCTATGTAGAACCACTACGTATAGTTCTCTATGTAGAACCACTACATATGGTTCTCTATGTAGAACCACTACATATGGTTTCTCTATGTAGAACCACTACATATGTTTAAAAAGAAAAAAAAAATGCTGTGTAGATATCCCCTGTCTGGAGCTATGAGACCAGAAGACAAAATTTTACTTACTTAATGTGGGTCTGACTGCAGACACAATGACAGCTCAATCCTAAATCTGCTCTAGATAATCTAACTGGTCTGTGGTAAGGCTTATTGTGATTCTACCAGTGGTTTATTTCCCTCGGACTTCCAGTATGAAATTGAAGCTTTATCTTTGTTTCATTATAGTGATGAAAATTGAATTTTTGTTTTCTGTCTTGATGCACTGATAAGTCAGGAACCCTATAAGGACTGAACAATTATTTGTAGCTGAAACTGTATCAGGATTAAGGGTAAGGTTTGGCATCAGTAAAACCAATTTTATATCGCTCAACAACTGTACTGTTGACCATTTCATGGCCTTTCTGTTGCAGTCTCTTCTCATTTCTATGTTCTGCAGCGGATGAAAGTACAGATACTATTTTTGTGATGTCATTTTATGTCATGGTGCCATGGGAGAGCTGTGTTCTGTGATTGTGGTTTTTCCTGGATATCTCTACTTTTTCTTGTAAAAAGGTCAACTTCAACTTAGGTTCATCAGTTTAACAAATTTGATAGACTTTGCATCCTTCATGCTATATATTAAGATTCAATCCTTGAATCTTCTTGGTTCTGGAGCTAGAGTTGGAGTTTTACAGCCCAGACAACTTTATTAAGGTCATGTTGAGCAGGCCAGTTTACCTAACCAAATATTCCTGGGCAGGCTTAATCCTCTACTTGTGCATAATCTTTCACAAGAAAATAACATGAAAGAATGTTGCCAGACCTGATGGGGACTGAACCCATCATTTTGAGCTGGATAAGAAAATTTTTGACAGTGTATGACCATTTGACCAAACTTTCGATCCCCCAACCCAAACAATAAGAGGCTCCACATGAAATGTGATAAAAATATGCTCAACAGTTTAAGAGAAGTCATTTAAAGAGTAAGATGCTTGATGTCAAATAAACTTAGGTGACAATAGCTCATCTCTTAGCAGAAAACAAACATGAAAACACACTGACATCTATGCAAGATTTCATTTTGGTCACAGATATGTGGCATCTTGGATTATAACTTTTTCAACATACCTTCCCTAGATTTGTCAATACTTCCAAACAAGCTTTTGTCATTGTGAGCTGGAGAGCATCTGTAGATTTTACATTGATGGTCATTTTTGGAGGTGGCAGTTTTACTGACTCAGTGTCATCTTCATCTAGACTTAGGTCTATATCTTCATTCTTCATCACCTGGAACATGGAGAAATTTCTGTAGTGATACAAATGGAAAGACTGGAAATTCTCATATTAGTAAGTTCATTCCAATTGATTATATTTTCCATAAAAACTTACACTTTCTGTATAACAGAATATGTTCTCTTAGATATTAGGGTATAACTATAGGATGTACGTTTAGGTAAAAAAAAAAAAAAGATGCTAGCTTGAAATAAATATTCAATTTTAATAGAATATTTACTATTTTTATCAAAAATAGCTGTCTGGAATAAAATATGGGGATTTAAATAAAATTTAAATTTCCAAGTAAAATTTAATAAGAACAAAATTAATACATCACAGAATAGTGCATTGTAGGATAGCTTTTTACAAAGTATAAATAACAACACAAGTTACTATGACTTCGAATGCATGTATCTTTTGGACTATTAGGAATTTTTATATGTGTTTTTTAACATTATTGTCATCACAATTGTATCAATAATTTGAAATATTCTGACATTAGGGGATGCGTCACCTTTAAACTGATTAAAAATTAGCATGTCTGACAAATTACAAAGTACAGCTTAGAGAAGCTCACATGATGGGTAAAAATCCCCTCAACATTCTTTTTGGCTGCTGCTAATGCTGTATTTATTTACAAAATACTATACATTACTAAAGAAGATCAGGGCTCCACCGGAAACTCTACAGATAAAGGATACTGCAAACAATGTCAAAATGTAGTTAAAAGCAACCTACATATGGTATCCCATACATGTGTCACCAAAAATGTACATATGCAGAAAAATTTGATGAACCTAGGTCAATCATTATAGGAGGCTTGCACTGGAGTTTTTTTCTATAATGTAGGTCAAATAGGTCACAACTTAATAATGGGTTTTCAGTATATTAACTTCACAAAATGTGCCTATAGACGAAATTTGGTGGACCTAGACCAAACAGTATAAGAGATTTGCATTGGAGATATTGTTCTATAATGTCAAATGTCAAAATATAGTTCAAAGGGACATTTTAGTATGAAATACATGTATATTAACTTTATTATATGTACCATTACACAATATTTGATGAACCCATGCCAGGCAGATCAGTATAGATCAGCATAGAAGATGTATACTGTATATACCCAGAGATACACTAAGAGGAAATAGAAACTATACAATGGACTTTAAACTGGGCTGGAGAAAAACTAAAACTAGGAATTTCAGTCTGTTTATGAAATTTGATAGCATAGACATTATGCTCAAAATTTTATTTCATCCATTTAACTCATCACTGTTGTCAATGCTTTTAAAAGGAAAATGCAACATAATCCATAAGTGTTTCCTGGAATAAAGTGCTCAGCAAATCATTTACTTTGATGCAAGTTTTATCAAAATCACCCAAAAAATAAGGAAGTTACAGAGGTTTGAATATATTAAAAAATGCCGTCATGGATGCCACAATATTTTAGGCTTTGAGACGCATATATACAGCCCAAATAAAATATACATTGCTACAGTGTCTAACATATGCTCATTTATAGTGACAAGCATTCATTTCCCACAAAGTTATCCAAATTTGTAAGAACAACTTTTAAAATAAGATTTTAAAACTTTTGTAAAACCTTAAATATTCAAAATGTCGGCACCCATACCACCAATGTTAAAATATTCAATTGTTCATAACTTCCTTAATTCTTGACCGATTTTGATCAAATTAGTATCAAAATTCATGGTTTGTGAAGCTCTTTACTTTCCAATACAATATGCTTTAAAGTTGTGTTCCCCTTTAAATACCCTTTACAACTTCAAACCTGTGGCTCAGCTGAGCTAAAATAATACCTCTCAGTGCTTCCCACCTTTGCCAAAATTTGGTGTATTTCCCAGGATGGTATAATATGCAGCATTTAAACAAAGCTAACATGATATTTCTATGTAATTTACTTTACTTCATTTATTGAAATTTTGGAGCAACCTATTTAACACACTAATTACAACACATATAACTTAGAACTGTGTTTCAAGTTCCCAAGAAACACACCTGACATGACAGCAATGAAATCCTACAGAATTTCAAACTGGGTAAAATAGCCAATGTTTAGCAGATTTCTACAGATTAGAAAATAGGATTTGTTTGTGTTGGGGTTTAACGACATGTCAACCCTTGAGGGTCATTTTGTGTTGTCTCCCAGAGAAAGGGAGAAAAGAGATAGAAGAGAGAGTAGAGGAGATGAAAGAGAGGGACAGGGAAGAAAGAGGAACAGGAATGAAAGTGAAGAAACAGAAGAAATAAAAACATTCCCCCTCTATCCTTACCCACTACAAGGATAGCAGGCCTTGCCCAACTGTAAGCCAATATCAGTTGGACGCCCCAGTGATGTAAGATACACAGCACCTTCGCACCACCCGACCACCCCCTTAGAAAATAGGAGTCTCAGTTTTATTGAGACTCTTCATAAGCAGTAATATTGTGAATCAATCAATTAATGATCTACTGCACTGAAATTTCAGTCCCAGTTTTGAATGTGTTTACCTCTAACTGCAATTCCCAGCGCCTGTATTTGCCATTATCCATGACTGGCTCCAACAGCGGTTCCCATACTGACAGCACCTCATTGTAGTAAGCCACTTCAAGTCTGAGACGGCTTTCCACAGACAACTGAAGAAAAAGAAAAAGATATATCTTGAGTATTTACCAACGGAAAAAGAGACAATTTTGTTGCTGACTATTCTACACGGCATCATCAAGACTGCATTATTCCTTCTGACTGCCACCAACAATAACAGTTCTGTGTTGTTGTTTTATTTCATTTTTTTTTTCAGATATTTGAAGGGCACACATCTTTAGGAATGGAACAATCAGAGTGATTCTTGGCTAAATACTGAAAGTTAAAACATAAGCCTTATTTAATCTTTATTTTACTAAATATCCATAAAGTTTCAGCAAGATACTGAAATAGTCTTCTATATGCATTGTATCTTTGAAGTTTCATTGACATATTCTAAAGAAACTAAAGGCACAAAAATAACCCACAGCAAGCAAATTCCATGGGGAATTTATGTCCCCCCGCCTTATTTTTATTTGAGGTGTTAAAAATGGTAAAGTTAACCAGAGGACCATTGGTCCTGTATCAATTACCTAAGTATTGAAGCAGGAAACCAGTGATAAAAAATAATTTCAAGATTCTGAAAAACCACATGCATATCTTCAGACCATCCTTAAAGCACCTGTAAAGTTTCAAAGGATTGGCTTAAAACTGTGGTAGGAGTTACGGGGTCAAGGTACCTACTCCCTATACGCTTCTGTAGTATTAGAACTCAAAAAATGTCTAAGTTAAAAATGCAGAAAAAGTGGTAAAAAATTATTTCAGGATTCTGAAAAAACCACATGCATATCTTCAGGCCATCCTAAAAGCCCTTGTAAAGTTTCAAACGGATCGAAAAAAAAATGTGGGAGGAGTTAAGGGGACAAGGTACCTGCACCCTATACACTTCTGTAATATTAGAACTCAAAAAATGTCTAAATTAAAAATGCAGAAAAAGTAATAAAAAAATATTTCAGGATTCTGAAAAATCCACCTGCATATTTTCAGGCCATCCTAAAAGCCCTTGTAAAGTTTCAAAAAGATCGGTCAAAAACTGTGGGAGGAGTTAAGGGGACAAGGTACCTACTCCCTATAGACTTCTGTAATATTAGAACTCAAAAAATAAAGTTTCAAAAGGATCGGTCAAAAACTGTGGGAGGAGTTAAGGGGACAAGGTACCTACTCCCTATAGACTTCTGTAATATTAGAACTCAAAAAATGTCTAAGTTCAAAACGTGTAAAAAGTGATAAAAAATAACTTCAGGATTCTGAAAAAACCACATGCACATCTTCAGACCATCCTTAAAGCACCTGTAAAGTTTCAAAAGGATCGGCCAAAAACTGTGGGAGGAGTTAAGGGGACAAGGTACCTGCTCCCTATATACTTCTGTAGTATTAGAACTCAAAAAATGTCTAAGTTAAAAATGCGGAAAAAGTGATAAAAAATTATTTCAGGATACTGAAAAAAAACACATGCATATCTTCAGGCCATCCTGAAAGCCCATGTAAAGTTTCAAAAGGATCGGCAAAAAACTGTGGGAGGAGTTAAGGGGACAAAGTACCTACTCCCTATACGCTTCTGTAATATTAGAACTCAAAAGATGTCTATGTTCAAAATGTCTAAAAAGTAATAAAAATTCACTTCAGGATTCTGAAAAAAAAAACACATGCACATCTTCAGACCATCCTTAAAACACCTGTAAAGTTTCAAAAAAATTGGCCAAAAACTGTGGGCGGAGTTAAGGGGACAAGGTACCTGCTCCCTATACACTTCTGTAGTATTAGAACTCAAAAAATGTCTAAGTTAAAAATGCGGAAAAAGTGATAAAAAATTATTTCAGGATTCTGAAAAAACCACATGCATATCTTCAGGCCATCCTTAAAGCCCGTGTAAAGTTTCAAAAGGATCGGCCAAAAACTGTGGGAGGAGTTAAGGGGACAAGGTACCTACTCCTTATAGACTTCTGTAATATTAGAACTCAAAAAATGTCTAAGTTAAAAATGTGGAAAAAGTGATAAAAAATTACTTCAGGATTCTGAAAAAACCACATGCACATCTTCAGACCATCCTTAAAACACCTGTAAAGTTTCAAAAGGATTGGACAAAAACTGTGGGAGGAGTAAAGGTGACAAAGTACCTACTAAAAACTCGGAACCACGCACCACACACCACGCGCCACGCCCCACGGAAAACCAAAAATAGTGTCCCTCCACTTTTCTTCGAAAAGGCGGGGGACAAAAAAAAACAACAAGAGGCTCATGGGCCACAATTCACTCACCTGCATATTTGCAAATGCCATGCAACAGTCTTCCAGTATTGCCACAGCAACTGGGACACAAATTTGACCATACCATAAAAAGGTCAAAGGTCATCCTAGTCTCATCATTTTAACAAAATTGGTAGACCTTGAGTCCCCAATACTGTATACCAAGATTCAGCCTCAAAGCTTTCTTAGTACTGGAGAAGAAGATTTTTAAGTGTTTTTTACCATATATGGGCATGGCAGACATCTTGTTCAGTGATGCAGAACCATTTGAACAAAGTGTCAACATCCCTTAGACAGAAGGCACTATGTGAAATCTGGTGAAAATTGGTTAAGAGGTTTCAGAGAAGAAGACGTTTAAAGATTTCATGGTTTTATACCTGTATACAGCACAGGAACAAGGGCAGATAACCCCCAGGAGGTAAAATTCTGATCCTAACTAAAAAGTTTTACTACTTTAATCATACATTGTAAGTTTCAGCCATTAGTCTTAAATACATATTGATTATAACTAAGTTTCAGCCATTATTTTAATACATTCTGAGAAAATGACTTTTCAACATTTTTCCGATACAAATACATGGGGATGCATATTTGATCTTGCTATAAAAAAGTCAAAGGTCAACTTACGGGCATCATTTGATCAAACTTGGTAGACCTTGAGTCCTTGATGCTATGTACCAAGATTCAGCCCCAAAGCTTTCTTGGTTCTGGAGAAGAAGATTTTTAAATGTTTCTACCATACATGGGCATGGCGACCATCTTGTTCAATTGCATGGAAGCATTTGAACAAAGTGGCAATACCCTTTTGACAGAAGGCCCCATGTGAAATCTGGTGAAAATCGCTCAAGCAGTTTCAGAGAAGAAGACATTTAAAAATTACACAATTGTATACATGTATATAGCCCAGAGGCAAGGGCAGATAAACCCCAGAGGACAAAATTTTGATTATAACTAAATGTTTTACTACTTTAATCATTCATATCATTCATTGTAAGTTTCAGCCATTAGTCTTTAATACATTTTGAGAAAATGACTTTTCAACAGTTTCTATATACAAATGCATGGGGATGCAAATTTGACCTTGCCATAAAAAGGTCAAAGGTCATCATTTGAACAAACTTGGTGGACCTTGAGTCCATGATGCTATATACCAAAATTCAGCCTTGAAGTTTTCTTTGTTCTGGAGAAGAAGATTTTTAAGTGTTTTTACCACATATGGGCATGGTGGCCATCATGGTTAACGGACTGTGACCATTTGTATAAATTTTCAATCCCCCTTTAACAGAAGGCTTCACATGAAGTTTGAAGAAAACTGGCCCAGGGGTTTCAGAGGAGAAGTCGTTCAAAGGTGTGGACAGACGGACAATGACATACGGCAAGTGATCGCAATAACTCATACAGAGCCTTGCTCAGGTGAGCTAAAAACTAAAAAAAAAAAAATTCTTTAGAATTTGGAATGGCAGCAATTATGTCAAAACTTCGGATAACCAGAGCTGTGCTCCCTTGCACACAGTATGTAACCTTCATTTTCCTATATGCCTATTCAAGCCAGATATACTTAAGTTTTAGCCAGATACTGTAAATAGTAAATATCAGATATATCAAAGACAGATATCTGAAGAATTGAATATAGGGAGCAACAATCCTTGGAAACAATACTGTGCTTTAGGCATCCTTCAGAAAGGTGTTTTTTTTTTTTTTTTTTTCAGCATTTTATTCTAGACGGAAAAATTGATTTGCAATTGACTATATCCTATCAGAAACCATTTGTCATTTCTGTTCCTGTGCCTAGTTTTCAAATCCTTGCCGCAAAATTAATTTTATGGCCAAAACTGGGTCTGACTATGCAATTTCTACAGTAAACTGGATTTTTGGAAATTTTTTATTAAAAAATGTTTCTTGCTTTTCATCACTGATTTTAAATTATTGATGTTCCATAACAATATTGTGAAAATTTCAGCAAGTTTGAACAAGTGGAACTTGTTTAAAATATGCATCCAAACTATCCAACATAACGATTTTTTGCGTATTTTGTGGCCATTTTTACAATGGAAAAAATTAAAAAAAGTTTACTGTCACAAACACTCAGTGAAAGGGCTCAACAAAAATCATTTAAGCTATATCAGAGCAGTCATTTAACAAAGTTTGTATTTTAGAACTAACAGGCAATAAATCAAAACAAAAATAGGTTAGTAGAGGATATGGGATATTGACAGTTCTAGAAAGGCGGACAGACTGACAAGAATGACCAACTGACAAAGAAATCAACTACAGTTTTTTATCTTTCAGAACAGTAGGGTCTGGATAGCACTGAAGTGCATATTATTCATATATATGAGGGGTGAGGAAACTCAACGGACATGTCCACTTTCATTCTATTGTAGTTTTGGAGACAAAATCTTTCAAGTAAAAGCATCACATGCTTAGTATCCAGGTGTATTTTGAGTAGTGGCAGACAGCAATAAAAGCTTTCTAATGCTTACTTTATTGCTTTTTGTCACTCGGCCAAAATACACCTGATATTCTCAGGTACAAACCATGAAGTTTTTTACCATTGCTGTGTGCACAAACCTTTCCACTCCAGTCCCTCACTTCTCCTTCAAAAGTCATCTCAGTTATTAAGAGAGGAACTGTTCGTCTTCCTACCCCACCTTCTATCTTTACCACAATAGTTGGTACACGTACAATCATCTGAAAATAGTGATTAAAACAGAAACAATGAAGATCTGTTTGACAATATTTTATGTTTTCTTGATGACTGACTACTTGGCATTACTAGGACAGAGTATAAACAAAGAATAAATAAAATAGGAGCTGGCACAAGCAAAAAAGGACCTTGTGATTTTCCAGTTTGTGGTTTTTTAAATGGGGTTTTTTGCCTGAAGTTTCCTCAAGGCCTCCACTACATGTGTGGGAAAAGCAAAGTCTGCTGCAAACAGCAAAGGCCTGATACTAGGTGATAAGCACCATTTCCTCATGTACTAGCTCAAATATGGTTACAAGGTACTGCACAGAGACCTCAATGAACCCAGTCATATATAAATCCTTTTCATCATCCAGATATCACTTATAAATAAAAGAAAAAATATGGGAGTTCTACTAAGTTTAATAGTATGGTAATTATCCCAAAATTTTGAACACTTTATTCCACACTATTTTGGCCTAAAGTTTGCCTTTTATGCATTTGTTTTCTTAAACTGTTTAGTGGAATGGCAAACAGTGCGAACCTTGATCAGACTGCTCCTTCTAATTTGGGTCTGCACTGTTTGCATGTGCCATTTTGTCAGCAACTTTGATGTATGAAATCTCAGGACATTCAACACAAGTTAAAAGATATACATGCACACACTAAATATATAGAGTTTGTTTGTTTTGATCGATTACGGAGAAATAATTCACTAGTATTCTAAGGCTTGCGCGTAAAAAAGCGAAAAGAGTGAGCGAAGTGAACAAGTTTTTTTACACGAAAACCTTAGAACACGCGTGAATTATTACTCCGTAATCGATCAGAACAAACAAATAAACTGTTTATTACATTTTCATTCATATTTTACCTTTGAATTTTCACATTCAGACGTTATGATTTCCTACCAAAATAGTTCCAATCAGTGCATGAATTTCAGGAGGCTTGGTTTAGTTTGAAAATCAGTCGCCATCTTGTTTTCACTTTGAAGCAAAAATCATCCTGTGCTTGAAATACAGTCACAACAATGTCATGAGAGTTGAACTGTACTTTATATTTGGGTTGCAGGTCTTTCCTCAAAAACGCCAACTGGACGTGAAAATTGCAGTCAGATATCCATGATTTTATCAAATTTTCCGCGAAATGTCACCTATTGTTATTGTTGTTACCAACAACGTCAGCAACGTCGCCTAGCAATTATGACATCAAAACATTCGAAATTAAATAATTCACTCGGTGAATTATCGATTATAATTCACTGAGAAATCTCAGTAAATCACTGCAGAAAATGTAATATAGCTTTTTATTGTAACTTGCTTATATCAGGTATGCCAAGCACCTATATTAAAATATAGATCATAAAATAAATGTACTGGTGTCAGGCATAGCTGAAAAAATGTCATTTGCATACTTTTATTTCTTAGACTTTCAAAATTAACAATCAGATTATTATCCAGTGAAAATTATTATTGAGTAATCTGATTGGCTTAAAATTAGAAGTGGGTGTGGTATCCTTATTTATTCAGCATGACAAGGTATAAAGACAACAGGCTTGACGAATACCACACTTATTGGGAAATTTTATTAGAAGTTAATTAAAGGCTTTCTGGTGATAAACTAGGTAAAAATATGAATTGAATGTGTATAATGTACCTTATATATAATGACTTTATGGCTATGGTGCAATGATATAATGCAGTATTTTAAGTATCTGAATAGTGACAAATAAGTCTTGAAATATATGTAGTTCCATGTGGCCAATGGGAAACATATGTATCATGTATTTGAGTACAGAGGTCTGAAATGTACATATATGTAGTTCCATGTGGCCAATGGGAAATATACACTTCATTTGTTTGAGCACAGAGGTTTAAAAATGAAACTGCTATGTACTAAATTGGGTCTTTGTTATTTTAAGTTATCATACATTTACTAGAAAATATGTTCATTTTGCATATGTGATATTAACATAGCTTTCAAGGACATATCACTCTTGTGGAGTGCAAAAGGTGTGATAATGGGTTAGGTGAGTGATACAGTTTTTTTTGCCTGGGCAAAAACCCCATATCACTAGGTCATGTGGGTGATATGGCATTTCTGCCCAGGCAAAAAACCCATTCTGAGCACTCAAGTGGTCTTGCTTTTGACTCCTCATATGATATCAAATAGGCAAACTTGTCAGAAAGAAAAATGTATGATAAATAGATTATGACATCATACCTTATATCAACCCTCGACCCATATCAGCCCTCGAGCTCGATATGGGTGTCTCAGGTTGATATGGGGTATGATATTAAAATTGCCATATAATAATCTCTATGTATAACACTCTATAATAGTTATGTACTCTATCTATATTAGAATTAACAGGATCTGGGTTCAATTTCACTATCATTCCTTAAGATCAACCTTAATTTCAAGGACAGAAATTTGAAAAAAACATTTTGGGATTTCATGCAAAAATCTGTGTTTTAATGATAAAGCCAATAAATATATGCTGACGCTATCCACTGAACAAACATAAAACCGATCATTTTAGTTGATTTAAAATACCCCATTTCATATTTTAAAATTTCTGGATCTTAACAATAGTAAAATTGGCCCCAGAACTGTGCTAGCAATGTTCTATTGCTAATTCTATACAATCACTCCAATATATCTGATAACATTTAACACTGAAAACCAAAATAATAAAAACATCATGCAGAAATAATAAACATCAAATGGCCCAAGAACCAAAATTCACTCACCCGAATGACCAGCTGTTGTCATGGCAACAAAATGATTGTAAGGCTTCAAAACAAGAGATCCATGGGCACTCACTCACTGAAGTGAAGCATAATTTGCAAATGTGAATCAGAAGATGCTGTGCAACAAAACTGTTGTGGAACAAAACCGCTTCATCCAAATGAAAATGACATTGCATCTGAAGATACTAGGTTATGCTGGTACCATGGACCAATATCTACTAACTAGCCAACTATAATCTAAAGCCCACGAAGAGTTTGGATATCATGAATTCTTAAAATCTTTAACATGAAATTTGTGGATGCAAATGTCACCACCCTAAAAGTCAATGGCAAATGACAGACAGAAAGTGATCACTATAGCATAACCCCAACCTTCAGGCCAGGACAGCAAAAGTAATAAAAACAACAAACTAAAATCTTGGCAAATCAACTGGCAGCAGAATTGGTTCCCAGGGTTCACATACTATTGTCACATATTTTTTATAATAAGAGGCCCATGATGGCCCTATATCTCTCACCTGAATCATGTCATGCATATATCAAAGCAATTAAGCTTTGAAGATTTTCAATTAAGGTAAACTGTGTAAAAGTCTCTTTTAATGGTTCAATTTTCACTAAAGTGATTTAAAACATTCTGATATCTGGCAAAAACTGTACCAATCAGTTTGAGGGTCTTAGCCCTAAGCACTGCCAAGTTATCAAGCCTTTTAGTACTAAAGGTCCTAATGACCTTGACCTTTGCCCTCGGGATCAACTACTGGTAAAGACCAATATCTCTACTAAGTTTGACGGTCTTAACCATAAGCACTGCATAATTTTAAGCTTTTTTGGTACTAAAGGTCATGGTGACCTTAACCTTTGACTTAAAGGTCATCTACTCTTCAGGTCCATCCTCCCTATTAGTTTGACAGTCCTAGGCTTAATCATTGCAAATGACTTTTTGCTCTATGTAAAACAAGTGACCACCCTCCTCCCCCACCTGTGTGCGGGGCCTCTTTTCTCCCAAAGGGCCTAATTTGAACACTTTTATCAGAGGACCTCTAGGCAATGCTGCATACCAAATATCAAAGGCTTAGGCCTTCCACTTTCAGACAAGAAGATTTATTTTTCTTATTTAAGTCTAGGTAAAGCATGTCTGCCCCGGGGTGGGGCCATTTTTGGCCCCAGGGCTATAGTTTGAACAATCTTAGCAGAGGTCTACTAGGTGAAGCTATGTACCAAATATCAAAGGCCAGGGCCTTCTGGTTTCAGACAAGAAGATCTTTAAATTTTTTTCCCTATATGGGTCTATGTAAAACAAGTGACACCTGGCCTGGGGCCATTTTCACCCTTGGGCTATAATTTGAACAACTTTGGTAGAGGTGCACTAGATGAAGCTATATACCAAATATCAAAGATGAGTGCCTTCTGGTTTCAGACAAGGAGATTTTTTTTAAGTTTTCAGTTAAAAAATCTATTTTTAGCTTCTGTGACCTAGATGTGCCATGGACCAGAACCATTTGAACAACTTTGAAAGAGGACCAACCAAAGATCATTCCTGTGAAGTTTGGTCAAAATCCATTTTTTTTTTATAACTTATCTCGCCAAACACAGATGTACAGATAATGACCAGTAATGCTGATTATAAAAACAGTATTACCGGTATATGTGCAAGTAAAGTGGTGGTTGCATGTGTGCAAGTAAAGTGGGCAAGAGAGTGATCAGGAGTGGAACATTACACACTGTACATGTAATATAGTAAAATGGTACCATGTTTGCCTGAACAAAGGGCATCTAATTAATGTATGAAGTCTTAAAAAGTCTCGCAAATCATTTCATGTGTCTATTAGCCTTTTCTTCAAAATTAACAGGCATGAAACTTTTAAGATTTTTGGCATATTTCAGACTTTTTAGTTTCAAAATATGTTCTGCAGAATTACTTGTTTTTGTCTGAAAGTTAAAAAAATGGCATTTTTGGAAAGGTTGACAGAGGTTTTCAGATTTTTTACCTAGAATTCAGATTTTTTTATCAGTCCTCCAGTCTCATGCCTGAAAGTATTGATATGTCTGTTTGTATGAATATGGTATAAACTGGAAGTATTCTGTGGTGTTTGCCTCAATGCTGAAAACGGCTTGCTGGGTGGTCTTGATCTAGTGCCCAGGAAACAGCAGTGGGATTTAGCATGTAAGTGCTGCATGATATGTAATTGCTGAATTATTAGATTGTACTATACAAAAGGAATTGTAAGGTGTGTTAGTGGGATGGCCCTCCCCGACCCACTACACATCATATGGACAGGGAGAATAAAGTATTTTCGAGAAAAAAAAATCAAATCAGTGGTTTAGAAGGTGATGTCGTTTGAAGAAATTGTTTACGGACGCATACACACATGGATGGATGCAGGACGGACGACAGACAAAATGTGATCACAAAAGCTCACATTGTAACTAAGTCACAGATGAGCTAAAAAGAAGGTTGGGATAGTACACAGAATAACACATTTATTTTCCACTACTGTTGTCTGAGTTTGTTGATCTCTTTAAGTTCTTCTACAAGTAAAATATGAATGGTCATGTTCTACTAACTAGCAGTATGTAGGATATCGTCACTTGAGTATCACTTACGACAGAGACAACATACTGTCAATTGGTTCCCAAGCAACTATACGTGGACGCCTGATTAAACCCTTTATTCTGGGGTCCATGTTTATTGGTCTGAATATTCTGATTCGTCATTTGTTTACGGATTTATGAGTTTGGATTATGGCTTAGGTACCATGACCGCAACTACTTATTGGATTTGCATGGAGATATATTTTGCAGGGATAAATTATTTTGGCTGAACTGATGAACTTGCAGGTCCAATTCCACCAAAACAATGAGTCCCCACAAAATATATCTCCATACAAATCCAAAAACCTTTTTATTATATACTTGTGCATTTAATTTCTTATCTTTTTTTTCCCCACAATCAAAGCTTCTGTCTCCAAAAAAAGCGTAATTATGCTTGTAATGTTTTGGTCCCCTGTGTTTCTTAGTCGTGTCATGCATAATATGTATCAGACCTTGTCATGTGACTTGATTGTAAAGGAAGGTAAATAAACATGGCCGACAAACTTTTGTGATGACTGAGTTAAATCCGGATTTCTGAAATTTTATAGAATTCTCAATAAATCTGAAAGTTTTACGAATTTTATTTTTGCTTTAATTGAAAAGAATAATCAGTTTGAGTGAGAATGTAATGCAAAATAAACCAAAAATTGTGACCTGACTCTGGGTCAGCACAGCATGATGAACTTCCATGACAATATGACTCTTGTCAACATTCAATATGGCAGAATATTAGTAATTTTTGACGTTGCATTTTAAACAGGGATAATATCAGTAAATTTTACATTTACAGTTGTTAAAATATTTTAACTCACTAAGTACATATGGAATTGAATATGACATTTTCATTACACAGACAGGAGTTGTTAACTATTTATGTTGTTTGTCAGTCTTTGTAAAATTAAAACTTTCCACCAAACATTAAAATGCAATAATCAACAGAATATTTACTGTACAAAAAGTGTTAACTATTTCAGACATCAAAATTTAATTGTATTATATAGTTATCAAAGAAAATGAAATAACTTACAAACCAAGGGTAATACTAGTCCAATTCACAATTTGTTTCCAAAACTGCTTTTCTTGCAGTTATATCCACTCCCATTATAAACTGCCTATGCTAGAGGTACTTTGTGTGCTATAGCGGAAATAAATGATTTACCTACCTAATAGCCAGTCTCCTTCTACATGCTGAACCACTTATAGGGACCAGATATATGAGGGCGTGTCAATAAATAACCAGCCTATCCCATTTCCGATGGACCCAGACTGTCATGATTTTCATGCTTTGTTTCAATATAAGATTTATACATGGGTACAAAATTACACATGTATCAAGTCATTCTTTAATAAGATATTGAATGTCAAACATGGCTAGTGATGCAAAGGCATGCTTTTCATCTAAAGTAGAGTACCGTGCTGTTATTCGGTACTTGTATTTAAAAGGTAAAACAGGCAAGGAAATACACGGCGAGTTAGCCGATGTTTATGGGTCTTCTGCACCATCTTATGCTCGGGTTAAATTCTGGGTAGGGGATTCAAACCAGGTAGAACGTGTTTAGAAGATGAAGCCAGGTCTGGACGCCCACTGGATGCCACCGACGAAGAAATGTGTAAGAAAGTTCAGAATCTGGTATACTCTGATAGGCAAATTCAGGTGGAAGAAATAGCGCAGGCATTAGGCATTTCACATGGTAGCTTTTCAACAATCTAACATGATTGTTTAGGTATGCGCAAGCAAACAGCCTGTTGGGTCCCCAAATCCCTTAGCAATGAGCAAATGGCAACCAGAGCATCAGTATGCAGCACCTTGTTGAAGCATTTTAGGTTAAAAGATGATTTTCTTTTGCGTCTGTGACTGCAGATAAGACTTGGGTTCATTATTATTAGCCAGAGAATAAAGCTCAGAGTCGTCAGCAGGTAGGGCCTGGGTCCCCGAGCCCAAAGAAGTTCAAGACGCAACCATGTGCTGACAAGGTGATGGCCACAGTATTTTGAGACGCAAAAGGCGTTATTATGTTGGACTTTTTACCCAAGAGAAGTACAACTAAGTAGTAACTGGAGTGTACTATGCAAACTTGTTAGACCAACTGAGAACCGCCATCCGTGAAAAGCACTGAGGTAAACTCACTAAAGGTGTTTTGCTGCAACAGGACAACCAGAGAGTCCACACTTGCAAAGTTGCAATGAATGCTGTACAGCGAAATGGGTATGAATTAATACCACATCCTGCCTATTCGCCTGACCTAGTTTCTAGCGACTTCTTCCTATTCCCAAACTTGAAAAAGGAAACCTGTGGACCATTTCTGGTCCGATGAAGAAGTAGTGGCGGCAGTTGAGGAGTGGGTCAATGGAAAGGACCCTGACTTTTTCAGTTCTGGGCTGATGGCACTTGAACACTGTTGGTCTAAGTGCATCACACTAGAGGGCAATTACATCAAAAAAGAAGAGGTGGATCTCAACCGGAAATAAGTTGGGCTGGTAACTTATTGACTCACCCTCGTATTTAGTAAATTTTCTCTGGCATTTTTTAAAAAGAAGGCAATTTTTGTGACTTCCTACATCTAGACCCTTCTTTAAAGGTGTCTACTCTGAAAGGAAAGAGGAAGGCAGAGCAATATGAATGGAGCTGCCTCCCCCTGAATGTGTCCATTCTCGGTAACTAATCAGCAAGTGGCAGATAGCACCTGAAAAGAATTCTTTCAATTCTTCACACTTGAAACCCAAGCATATCTAGGTACCAACATCTTATCCTACAGCCTAATATATTGAAATAACATTGATAAGGCTGTAACTCCCCACCATTTACCTCCATCATAATGATAAATTACAAAACCTGTGAATTTGTTTTGAGTATATAAGTGGGAAGGGAAGGGAAGGGAGAGAGTGTGGTGTGAATAAAGTAAAATATATATGTACTCAGCAGGTATGTTGATGATGATTTAATGCCCAGTATAATGACAGTGTAAAGGATTATGTAAATATAATGGCAGGCTTTTGTTGCTCCCTCGCTTCGGATGATTTTATTTTTCTATGTCAACTGATGTATCTGAGTTGCACTTACTACACTGTAGAATGCTTAATGACAAGTGTCTGGACATTATCGATGAGTGCCAAACAAAATGCCCAAGTGGGCCTGAATTATTCACCTGAGGACAAGTTGAACAAATGATGAAGCAGAGAAAATGGGGACAAGAGGCATTCCAGTAAGGTGTCAATAAAATTGCTTCAAACTTGGATTTGAAAGAATTTTTCTTTTGCTGCATGAATAAAACCCTTATGAAAACAAGAGGACCATGATGGTCCTATATCACTCACCTGAGCAAACAGATTTGCATACTTATATTACTGTTGAAGTTTCAGCCAAGTTTACTGCTCTAAATTTTATAGCCCTGCACCACCCACCCACCCCCCACCAACCCCCCACAGCAGCCATGTTTTTTTTTTTTCTTTTTAACGCATCAAGACAACTAAATCTTGAAAGAGGGTCACCAAAGGAACATTTCTGCAAAGTTATATTGAAATTGGTCCAGTGGTTTCTGACAAAAAGATTTTTAAAGTGTTTTAAATAGCTATAAAGCCCTACCCGCTAACAGCCATTTTTTTTTTTTTTTTTTTTTTTTTTTTGATGAATCATGACAGCTTGAAAAAACTTGGTAGAGGGTCACCAAAGGAACATTCTTGCCAAGTTTAATTGAAATTGGTTCAGTGGTTTCTGACAAGAAGATTTTCAAAGTTTTCTATCTAGATATATAGGGAAAATAAGCCCCATCCCCTAACAGCCATGTTTTTTGACAAATCAGGATTGCTTGAACATTCTTGGTAGAGGGTCACCAAAGCAACATTGAAATCGGTCAGGGGCTATTTGACAAGAAGAATTTCAAAGTTTTCTATACAGATATATTTTGGAAAATAAGCCCCACCCCCACTGGGGGCCATGTTGTTTGACGTATCATGAAGGCTTGTACAATCTTGGTAGAAGGTCACCAAAGCAAAATTCTTTGAATTTTACATTGAACTCGGTGCAACTGTTTCTTACGAGAAGATTTTTAAACTTTTTTATATAGATATATAGGGAAAATAAGCCGCGCACCCATAGCGGCCATGTTTTTTGACGAATCATGACAGCTCAAACAACCTTGGTAGATGATCACCAAAGAAACATTCCTGCTATGTTATACTGAAATCGATCCAGTGGTTTCTGACAAGAAGATTATTAAAGTTTTCTATATAGGGAAAATAAGCCATATCTGCTAGCGGCCATGTTTTTTGACAAATCATGATTACTTGAACAATCTTCGTAAAGGGTCTCCAAGGGAACATTTCTGCCAAGTTATATTGAAATCGGTCCAGTGGTTTCTGAAAAGAAGATTTTTTTTCAAGTTTTCTATATAGATATATAGGGAAAATAAGCCCAGCCCCCTTGCAGCCATATTTTTTGACGAATCATGACAGCTTGAACAATCTTGGTAGAGGGTGACCCAAGACACATTCCTGCCAAGTTATATTGAAATTGGTCCATTGCTTTCTGACAAGAAGATTTTTAAAGTTTTCTATATAGATACATAGGGAAAATAAGTCCTGCCCCCTGGCGGCCATGTTTTTTGATGAATCCAAATGGCTTGAACAATCATGGTAGAGGATCACCAAAGGAACATTTCTGCAAAATTATATTGCAATCAGTCCAGTTGTTTCTGACAAGAAGATTTTTTAGGTTTTCAATATAGATATATAGGGAAAATAAGCTACGCCCCCTGGCAGCCATGTTTTTTGACGAATCCAAATGTCTTGAACAATCTTGGTAGAGGAGTACAAAAGGAACATTTCTGCAAAATTATATGGAAATCGGTCCAGTGTTTTCTGATAAGAAGATTTTTACATTTTTCTATATAGATATATAGGGAAAATAAGCCCCGCCCCCTGGTGGCCATGTTTTTTGACAAATCCAAATGGCTTGAACAATCTTGGTAGAGGATCACCAAAGGAACATTTCTGCAAAATTATATGGAAATCGGTCCAGTTGTTTCTGACAAGAAGATTTTTTTAGGTTTTCTATATAGATATATAGGGAAAATAAGCTCCGCCCCCTGGTGGCCATGTTTTTTGACAAATCCATATGGCTTGAACAATCTTGGTAGAGGATCATCAAAGGAACATTTCTGCAAAATTATACGGAAATCGGTCCAGTGGTTTCTGACAAGAAGATTTTTAAAGTTTTCTATACAGATATATATAAGGAAAATAGGCCCCTTCCCCTGGCGGCCATATTTTTTGATGAATCCAAATGGCTTGAATAATCTTGGTAGAGGATCACCAAAGGAACATTTCTGCAAAATTATATGGAAATCAGTCCAGTGGTTTCGGACGAAGATTTTTAAAGTTTTCTATATAGATATATAGGGAAAATAGGACCCCTCCCCCTCCCTCCCCCCCACCAGCGGCCATGTTTTTTGAGGAATCGAAATGGCCTGAACAATCTTGGTAGAGGATCACCAAAGGAACATTTCTGCAAAATTATATGGAAATCAGTCCAGTGGTTTCTGACAAGAAGATTTTTAAAGTTTTCTATATAGATATATAGGGAAAATAAGCCCTGCCCCTTGGCGGCCAAGTTCTTTGACGAATCCAAATGGCTCGAACAATCTTGGTAGAGGATCACCAAAGGAACATTTCTGCAAAATCATATGGAAATCGGTCCAGTGGTTTCTGATAAGAAGATTTTTAAAGTTTTCTATATAGATATAAAGGGAAAATAAGCCCCCGCCCCCTGGCAGCCATGTTTTTTGACGAATCCAAATGGCTTGAACAATCTTGGTAGAGGATCAGCAAAGGAACATTTTTGCAAAATTATACTGAAATCGGTCCAGTGGTTTTGGACAAGAAGATTTTTTTAAATTTTTAGTTAAAAAATCTATTTTTAGCTCCTGTGACCTAGATATGCAATGGACCGGAACCGTTTGAACAACTTTGAAAGAGGACCAACCAAGGATCATTCCTGTGAAGTTTGGTCAAATTCCAATCAGTGGTTTAGAAGGAGATGTTGTTTAAAGATTGTGAACGGATGGACGGACGGACGGACGGACAGACGGACGACGACGGAGGGTGGGTGATCACAATAGCTCACCTTGAGCATTCGGCTCAGGTGAGCTAAAAACAGAACAGTGACCTATAATACAAGTTCCAATCCTCCAGAGAATCACTTGTCCAAACAAATTTGCTTCAAACTAGACTAAATTATGAATTTTTTAATTTATTTTTTACATGTTATTTGTGCTCACATGAGGGGTTATAGGTACCCTGGGATATAATTTATCTATGCTCAAGAAAGCTCTTACTTTTCTATACACTCAATCAAATAGTTAATAATTATATGGGTTTAAATTCTGATTAATTATAATTTGGACTCCGTCCAGCAAAAAAGTGCCTTTGAACATGCACAAAATGTGCAGATTCAGATCATCCTGCACATTTGCAAAGTATCATCCAGGCCTTTGCTCTCCATTCATACATTCTGTAGTATCCAATAATTTTGCCCACAGATGTGCAGGCTGATCTGAGCCTTTGCTCACTGCCTGTGCCTGTAGACATATTTTGCATGGCATGGCCCTTTTATGTATTAACCTGAAGATGGCATCATGTGCCCATGGAACCCGTACCATCAATGTCCGCAACAGGTCTTGCATATGCTGCAGACATATGCGGACTTCAGCATAAATCATTGCGGAAGTTGGCGTATGTCCGCAGATGTCCGCTACAAATCCGCAGATGTCCGTGCCTCTGTCAAAGCCTGCGGACTTTTGCGGACATTTTTCCGTATCAACTGGGGCTATCTTTTTGCGGACGTCCGCAGCTCTGTGCAAGTTAGCCTGCGGACGTCCGCAAAAGCTTGTGTAAAATTCTGACTTTGTTTTTTTTTGTTGCGGACTTGTGCGGACATTTTGGACTTAGAAAAGATTAGGCATTGAAGTAAACTGCATATGTCCGCACAAATTCTTGCGGACATCTGCGGACTTCTGAAATATTGTCATACACATTTTGAACAATAAATGGGTAAGTATGTCAGGCAATGTACACACAGTAACCTTACACACACACAAAATAGTACCATTTTAAATTGTAAACAATTAACCAAAAGTAATGATATTCAGGCCTGCACTTTTATTTGGTTCAAATTAATTTACCAGAAAAGTGTTATGGTACTCAAATGTAACATTGTTTTGACTCAGTTTCATAAATTGCAAAAAATGTATCAATACGCTATAAAATTTGAAATTAGGATTCCAAACACTGTGACAGTCAGGATATATTTTGAAAGCAAAGTAAGTTGGTTTTGTTTTTTTCTTAATTGTAAAAATAAACTCATTACTTGTAAAAGACATTGATTGATAAAATGGTACATTATTAAAGAAGACTAATGGTAGAATATCCTGCTTCTTACAGTTTCAATGAATTCATTCAGCTATTTTGACTTACGGTAAATGCAAGTGGCTATAATACACACACTGGCTATAATACACCAAATCTTTCTTATTCAACCAAACTTTAACTGCACCAAATCTTAATTGTACTGCATCATTATTCAAATTTTGGGACCCTTCCCAGTAGCTTGAACCACATACAAAATGATCAGTTGTATTTGCTTGGAAATCTGTTAAGTTTATAAACAACTAATTATTACATGAAGTCAGAGATGTCTTCAGCAGAAAATCTTAATTGCATGTTCTAATTTTGTGAACAGCTATAGTTTTTGCATAATGAATAATTATGTAGAGCAAACATTAAAAACTAAATCATACGGCATATGATCATGAAATACCACATATGATCAACAGGTTATTACACAGCAGGGGGAGCAACTCTAACAGATCCTCTGGCCCTGCGGATGTCCGCACCCATCCATGCGGACTTCCGCAGACATCCACACCCATCCATGCGGACGTCCGCACCAATCCATGCGGACGTCCGCATAGATGTCCGCAGATGTCCGCAGACTTCCGCGGACCTCTCTGCGGACAACTGCGGACCTGCATATGGAAATATTGCGGACGTCCGCACAGAAAAAATTTCCAGCTTGCGTAGACTTGCGGACAAAGCATCCCAATACTCCGCAGACCTCCGCAGGTAAATGTCTGCAATTTTCCATGCGGAATATAACCTTCTTTGCGGACATTTCAGGTACTGGATATACTGACTTTTAAGAAGGCCTTTCTCCTTGTTAAACTTAAAACCAGATGGCTTCAAATACCTGTTTTGTATTATAATTTTTTAACTTTTTTTTTTTTTTTTTTTTTTAGTTGGCCTTGGTGGCTCAGTTGGATGCGCCGTCCGACTGGACACCAGGCGGTTGTGGGTTCAACCCCCGCTGAGGTCGGCAACATTCTTTTGTGGAGACTGATCATGAAATATTTTCTACGGTCATTCTCTCCCTTCCACTGATTCAAGAAGGGCAGTTGTCAGTTTCTGGCGGAAAAATGTGCACAATACTGGTTAAACCGCTTAGAGGACTAAGCCTGCCCAGTAAATGTAAGGTTAGGTAAACTGACTGCGCTCGACAAGACCCCATTGGGTTGACTGGGCCGTAAAACCTCAACACAAACAAATGTATTATCATTTTTCTTTCTAATATAAGCATGGTGTTTGCCATTTGTGCTCCAGGGTGACAGAATTTATTGCTGAAGGAAAGCTCTTTCACAGGATCTATGCAACATACAGCAAACTGATTTTTAAATAGTTTTCAGATAGGAGAACCACCTTCAACCAACCTACAATTCATTATATGATTAAATTTATCTCTTGCATCTTTCTTATTAATCTCATATCAAATATGGATTAATTTAGGCAGTGTTTAGCCAGATCTTGCTATCTCTGCACCTAACCCCAACCATGACCATCATCCTCAACTCTACTCAACCTATATTCTTATTTTATATTTCAATCCATCTTTCCATTGAAGCTGCAGATGAGAGCTATCAGACAATTCAATTAGAACTTACAACAAATGGGTGAACAGATGAGCAGACAAATGGAAAAATGGATAAAACCACAGTAGGTCCTCTCCAAAATGTTGACAGAGGCATACACAAGCATTGTGCTTATCATCAAATCCTGTACCATTTTTCTTTTATATGTATGTGTGTATGTAAATTACTGACAAAATAGTGTTTAAACCAAGATGGACAGAGGAGAAGAAATTACCAAGGGTCACTGGCCAAGTCACTACTTGTTTGGATTTGGGGAAGATAGCCAAAATGGGGGGTGAACATGATGAAAAACACTGACATTTTGTGGTGTGGGGGCGGTGATAGCCAGTGTGGAGGTGAAGATGTTAGGCAGCTAGGACATCTTCACTACCACTCCTCATCCCACATAATATCTAACAGTCATGGCCATAGGTGACAGGGAAGCTGGCCAGGGGGGGGATACAGACTGGTACACAAGTTAAGTTGAAAGCTCTTTCCCAAGAATATGCCAAATATAATTTGTTTACAATAGACACTGGTACACAAGTTAAGTTTAAAGCTCTTTCCCAAGAATATGCCAAATATAATTTGTTTACAACAGACAGATTGGTACACAAGTTAAGTTGAAAGCTCTTTCCCAAGAATATGCCAAATATAATTCGTTTACAATAGACAGACTGGTACACAAGTTAACTTGAAAGCTCTTTCCCAAGAATATGCCAAATATAATTCGTTTACAATAGAGACTGGTTCACAAGTTAAGTTAAAGCGCTTTCCCAGGAATATACCAAATATAATTCGTTTACAATAGACAGACTGATGCAAAAGTTAAGTTGAAAGCTCTTTCCCAGGAATATGCCAAATATAATTTGTTTACAATAGACAGACTGGTACACAAGTTAACTTGAAAGCTCTTTCCAAAGTATATGCCAAATATAATTTGTTTACAACAGACAGACTGGTACACAAGTTAACTTGAAAACTCTTTCCCAAGAACATGCCAAATATAATTTATTTACAATAGACAGACTAGTACGCAAGTTAAGTTGAAAGCTCTTTCCCAAGAATATGCCAAATATAATTCCTTAATAATAGACAGAGTGGTTTCTAAGAAGACATTTGAATAAACTCAACCATTATTCCAATATATGTCTTGAGGGACGTTTTTGTGGACATGGCAACCAGTAAATAAACTTGAACTCCCCTACCCAAAAACATTTCAATCAAATCAGATTCAAATTGTATTGTTTCAGAAACAGTGTAAACAGATGGACACACAGATGAAAACAATACACAATACAGCTCACCAACTCTGGTGAGCTAAAATACTTAACTGAAGTAACTACATGTATTAAACTGTCTGTGAAAAGCAATTAACATGTACACAATACTTCTGCTTATGTCGTAACAGAATTTGGCCAAAACTGAAAATATACATGCCACAAGTCCAAAATAACATGAAGCAGAAGCATAAAAATTTCTAAGATAAAAAAAATACATTTACTACCCTATTTTTTATGTCAAAATACAATGATTGCTAGTGAACTCAAGTGGTGGAATGTCTGCAGTGATGAGTATGTACCATAATAACCCTAAGTATTCCGACAGACAGGCCTGAGCAAACAGTGTAGACCAAAATCAGATGCCACAGAATGTGGCATCTGATCAGGGTCTGCAATGTTTGCCAAGCACTCATAAGTTTTCAAACACATCAACTGAGCTGAGGTAGTAAAATAGACTTGTTCAAAGTTTAGGACAAGTATGACAACAAGTTAAGGAGTCCCAATACTTAGGATAAACATGGTTAAGTTCTAAAAGGAGGGATACTTTGGAAGCAAGAAGCACATCAAATAAGTCATGTGACTTGATCCTTAGAAAGCTGACGCATAAGGCTGAGCTGGAAACTTAACCAGGTACTGATTTTTGCACAAAATATAAGATTAAAGTTTTTCAGGTATTGGGAGTATGTGCACTGATAAAGCTGATGTAACAAAGGCCAAAATAAAGCTGATCCTAAAGTCTTAACTAAGTGTTATTTTCTGTGCATGCAGGCCACAGTAACCCAGTTTTGTGAGAGATGATCTGTCATACATGCACTGGTACAGTCTTCAGAATCCTAGATATGAGGCTGACCCTGAAAACCTTATCATATGTTAATTTTTGCAAAATTAGATCAACTTGTGACCTGGAGTATAATCACTGAGGAATGTTTTCTGTAAATAGTGGTCTTTTGGAAGACAAGAGCCCCAAGTGGGCCAGAAATCGCTCACCTGGATTAGGCTGATCATGATATATTACAATGTGCCATGGTGGCCACCTTGGCTATCAGATCAGATTGCCTTTAGCAATCCAGAATCTGATGTTGTTTGAAGGGTTTTAAGATTGCCACCATGGCCGCCATCTTGGATACTGGAACAGAACGATTTAGTAATTCTGAATCTCCCTGATGTCTCCCATCAAGTTTCAGCTCAATCTGACTCACAGTTTGGGAGGAGATGTGGTTTGAATTTCAAGATGGCCACCATCTTGGATAGTAGAACAGAATGATTTTAGCAATTCTGAACTTCCCCAATGCCCAATACCTCCCATCAAGTTTAAGCTCAATCAGACTTACTGTTCGAGAGCAGATGTGATTTGAAGATTTTCAAGATGGCTGCCATGGTGGCCATGTTGGATATCACAATGGAACCATTTTAGCAATTCTAAATCTCTGTGCAGCCCCTATGCCTTCCACCAAGTTTCGGCTTCATCAGACTTATGGTTTGGGAGCAGATAAGACTTTCAAGATGACTGCTATGGATAAGATTCTGATGAAGATGTCGAAAATGTGAAAAGTTACTGATGGACATATGGGTGAGGGATGGACCACGGTCAACAGACCACAGCATAAGCTGACCTGGAGCAAAGCTCCAATGCCTCCCATCAAGTTTGGGTTCAATCCGCATTATGGTTTGGGAGATGTCGTTTGAAGAATTTCAAGATGGCCACCATGGCCACCATCTTGGAAATCAGAATGGAACAAATTAGGCAGTTCTGAATCTCCCAAATGCCTCCCACAAAGTTTTAGCTTAATCTGACTTAACGTTTGGAAGCAGATGTTGTTTCAAGATTTTCAAGATGGCCACCATGGTGGCCATCTTGGATATTGGAACAGAACTAATTTAGCAATTCTAAATCTCCATGTCACCCCAATGCTCCCACCATGTTTTGGCCCAATCCGACTTACCGTTCGGTAGCAGACATGGTTTGAAGACTTTCAAGGTGGCCACCGTGGCGGCCATCTTGGACATCCGAACAGAATGATTTCTGCAATTCTGAATCTCTATGTTGCTCTGATGCCTCCCATCAATTACAGCTCAATCCGACTTACAGTTTAAGAGGAGATATTAAAATTGAAGATTTTCAAGATGGCTGACATAGCAGCCATCTTGGATATCAAAATGGATTATAGCAATTCTAAATCTCCTTGTGGCCCCAATGCCTCCCACCAAGTTTGGGCTCAATCTGACAGGGTTCCTGAGCAAATGTGGTTTCAAGATTTTCAAGACGGCCGCCCAGGCCACCATATTGGATAGCCAAACAGAATAATTTTAGCAATTCTAAATCTCTATGCCGTGCCAATACTTCCCATCAAGTTTCAGCTCAATCCAACTTATGGTATGGGAGGAGATGTTGTTTGAAGATTTAAAGATGGCCACCATGGCAACCATCTTGGATATCAGAACTGAATGATTTTAGCAGCAATCCTGAATCTCTATGTCGCTCCGATGCCTCCCATCAAGTTTCGGCTCAATCCGACTTACAGTTTGGTAGGAGATGTAGTTTGTAAAAATTCAAGATGGTGGCCATCTTGGATATTGGAACTGAACAATTTTAGCAATTCTGAATCTCTATGTCACTGTGATGCCTCCCATTAATCAGACTTACAGTTTGGAAGGAGATGTCATTTGAAGAATTTCCAGATGGCCACCGTGGCAGCCATCTTGGATATTGGAACGGAACAATTTTAGCAGTTCTGAATCTCTATGTTGCCACAATGCCTCCCACTAAGTTTCAGCTCAATCCAACTTATGGTTCTGAAGGAGATGTCGAAAATGTGAAAAGCTAACAATGGACTGATGGACAACAGATGAAGGACAACAGGCCATGACATAAGCTGACCTGGAGCAACTCCAGGTCTGTTAAAAGTACCAATGACTCAAAAACAAGCAGGCTTACTTTTACCGAGTCTGTTCATGAAACGTCATGTAACCAGCAACACTGCCCACACCCTTTAGCCATGTGTTGTATGGGATTTTTTTCACATTTACATAAAAGGGGATCAGTGATCGTAAAGAACCTGAAAATTTTATCTAAGCTGACTATATATCAAAACTAATCTCATCTGAAATTTGATGCATCTCATGCCTAGCAGAGGCTAACCCCTAAAACAGGTGTTAATTTATGCCAGTTACATAGTTTTGTAGTAGATGACCTGGAGTAATGGCACACAAGCACTAAAGTTTGATCTGGCTATGGAAGCTGAGAGATAAGGTTAACCTCAAACAGTTAATTAGATGTAATTTTATATAAAAAATGCCACAATGACCTAGTTTTGTGGTAGGCGTCCTCAAGTAGTAGGTGCATGCGCTGATGATATTTAATTGCAACTCAGATGAACAAAAGCCAAAATATGACACCAAATACTTAAATAGTTTTATTCCTTTTAGAATCTATTGATATGGTCATAGTAGCCTAGTTTTATGTGGGTTGACCTGAAATTGTGGAGTGCATGCACTAATGAAATTTGATGCTACCAAGGCTGATGGAAGCCCATTTATGAGGTTGATAAGGGAAACACACTCTGGTATTATTTTTCTAAAAAAAAAGTAGGTCACAGTGACGTAGTTTGTGGAAGATACATGTGATTGCATGTGTGAGTTCATGATCTGTTATAAAACATCTGTTATAAAACATGGAAGGAAATTAACATAGGGAGTATCACATGAACCATGATGGTCCTATATTGCTCACCGGAGCAAACAGATTTGCATACTTACTATTGAAGTTTCAGCCAAGTTCACTGCTCTAAGATTTTTGTATAAATTTTATAGCCCTCTCCCCCAGCCGCCATGTTTTTTTTTAATGCGTCATGACAGCTTGAACTGAATCTTGATAGAGGGTCAGCAAGGGAACATTTCTGCTAAGCTATATTGAAATCAGTCCAGTGGTTTCTGACAAAAAGATTTTTAAAGTGTTTTATATAGATATATAGGGAAAATAAGCCCTGCGCCCTAGTGGCCATGTTTTTTGATGAATCATGACAGCTTGAACAAGCTGGTAGAGGGTAACCAGAGGAACATTCCTGCCATGTAATAATCAGTCAAGTGGTTTCTGACAAGAAGATTTTTAAAGTTTTCTATATAGATACATAAGGAAAATATGCCACACCCCCTGGGAGCTATGTTTTTTGACATATCACGAGGACTTAAACAATCTTAGTAGAAGGTCACTAAAGCAACATTCCTGCCAAGTTACATTGAACTCTGTCCAGTGGTTTCTGACAAGAAGATTTTTAAAGTTTCTAAATAGATATAGAGGGAAAATAAGCCCAGCCCCCTAGCAGCCATGTTTTATGACGAATCATAATTGCTTGAACAATCTTGGTAGAGGGTCACCAAAGGAACATTCCTGCCAAGTTATATAGAAATCAGTCCATTGGTTTGTGACGAGAACATTTTTAAAGTTTTCTATATAAATATATAGGCAAAATAAGCTCTGCCCCCTAGCGGCCATTTTGTTTGACGTATCAAAACAGCTTGAACAATCTTGGTAGTAGGTCACCAAAGGAACATTTCTACCAAGTTATATTGAAATTGGTCCAGTGGTTTCTGACAAGAAATTTTTTAGTTTTCTATGTAGATATATAGGGAAAATAAGCTCCGCCCCCTGGCAGCCATATTTTTTGAAGAATCACAATTGCTTGAACAACCTTGATAGAGGGTCACCAAAGGAACATTCCTGCCAAGTTATATTGAAATCAGTCCAGTGGTTTCGGACGAAGATTTTTAAAGTTTTCTATATAGATATATAGGCAAAATAAGCTCTGCCCCCTAGCAGACATTTTGTTTGACGTATCAATACAGCTTGAACAATCTTGGTAGAGGGTCACCAAAAAAACATTTCTACCAAGTTATATTGAAATCGGTCCAGTGGTTTCTGACATGAAGATTTTTGAAGTTTTCTATATAGATATATAGGTAAAATAAGACCCGCCCCCTGGCGGCCATGTTTTTTGACGAATCATAATTGCTTGAACAATCTTGGTAGAGGGTCACCAAAGAAACTTTCCTGCCAAGTTATATTGAACATTTTTTAAAGTCTTCTATCTAGATATATAGGCAAACTAAGCTCCGACCCTAGCGGTCAGGTTTTTTTATGTATCATGACGGCCTGATCTTGGCAGTTCAGTGTTTTCTGAAAAGAAAATGTATTCTATATTGATATACAGGGAAAATAAGCCTTGCCCCCTGGTGGCCATGTTTTTTTGATGAATCACGACAGCTTGAACAATCTTGGTAGAGGGTTATCAAAGGAACATTTCTGTCAAGTTACACTGAAATCAGTCGTACAGTTTCTTACGAGAAGATTTTTAAAGTTTTCTATATATATATATATATATATATATATATATAGGGGAAATAAGCCCCAACCCTTAGCAGCCAAGTTTTTTGACTAGCAGCCAAGTTTTTTGACGAATCATGATGGCTTGAACAATCTTGGTAGAGGGTCATCAAAGGAACATTTCTGCCAAGTTATATTGAAATCGGTCCAGTGGTTTCGGACAAGAAGATTTTTAAAATTTTTTATATAGATATACAGGGAAAATAAGCTCCGCCCCCTGGCGGCCATAGTTTTTGACGAATCATAATTGCTTGAACAACCTTGGTAGAGGGTCACCAAAGTAACATTCCTGCCAAGTTTTATTGAAATTGGTCCATTGGTTTGTGAGGAGAACATTTTTAAGGTTTTCTATATAGATATAAAGGCAAAATAAGCTCTACCCCTTGCAGCCATTTTATTTGACGTATCATGACAGCTTGAAAAATCTTGGTAGAGGGTCACCAAAGGAATATTTCTGCCAAGTTATATTGAAATCTGTCCACTGGTTTGTGACGAGAACATTTTTAAAGTTTTCTATATAGATATATAGGCAAAATAAGCTCTGCCCCCTTGCAGCCTTTTTGTTTGACGTATCATGACAGCTTGAACAATCTTGGTAGAGGGTCACCAAAGGAACATTTCTGCCAAATTATATTGAATTAGGTCCAGTGGTTTCTGACAAGAAGATTTTTTAAGTTTTCTATATAGATAAGGGAGAGTCACCAAAGAAAGAGTCCTGCCAAGTTATTTCGAAATTGGTCCATTAGTTTCTGACAAGAATATTTTTAAAGTTTTCTATATAGATATATAGGGAAAATAAGCCCCGCCCCCTGGCGACCATGTTTTTTGACGAATCATAATTGCTTGAACAATCTTTGTAGAGGATCACCAAGGAAACATTTCTGCCAAGCTACATTGAAATCAGTCCTGTGGTTTCTGACAAGCAGATTTTTAAAGTTTCTTATATATGTATATACATGTATATAGGGAAAATAAGCTCCACCTCCTGGCACCCATGTTTATGATGGCTTGAACAATCTTGGTAGAGGGTTACATTCCTGCCATGTTATATTGAAATTTGACAAGAAGATACATAGCATGTTTTTTGAAGAATCACAATGGCTTGAATAATCTTAGTAGAGGATCACCAAAGGAACATTTCTGGAATATTAGCCCCACCCCCTATATATTGAAATCTGACAAGACGGTTTTTAAAGTTTTCTATATAGCATGTTTTTAGATGAATCATAATGGCCTGAACAAACTTGGTAGAGGATCACCAAGAAAACATTTCTGCCAAGTTATATTGAAATTGGTAGAGTGGTTTGTGACAAGAAGATTTTTAAAGTTTTCTATATAGATATATAGGGAAAATAAGCCCCACCTCCCTGGCAGGCATGTTTTTTGACCACTCACAATGGCTTGAATAATCTTAGTAGAGGATCACCAAAGGAACATTTCTGCAAAATTATATTGAAATTGGTCTACTGATTTCTGGCTAAAGGATTTTTTAAGTTTTCAGTTAAAACATCTATTTTTAGCTCCTGTGACCTAGATATGCAATGGACCAGAACCATTTGAACATCTCTGAAAGAGGACCAACCAATGATCATTCCTTTGAAGTTTGGTAAAAATCCAATCAGTGGTTTAGGAGGAGATGTCATTTGAAGAAATTGTTTATGGACGCATGGACGGACGTATTAGGAGACGGACGTTATAAGGTTAGTCCTTTGATCTTTTTAACCCCACAACACCAATTTTTTTAACCCCACAATGAAGGAATAAACAGAAGTCAACCTCATAATGTGAAATTCTACAGAAACACTAATCTTGGAATGTCATGTGGGCATGTACGGATGGATGGACGGACAGATGCAGGAATGGTGGATGACAGACAAAATGTGATTACAAAAGCTCACTTTGTCACTACATGACAGGTGAGCTAAACAAATGGAAGTTATTCAAAATGCCATTAGAGTTGGCAAGTCTGACAGCTTAGTTTAAAATTCTCTAACAGATCCTCGGAATTATGCGTAATCAGTATTTATGTTTGATGAGACCAAGCATAATGTATAACTATATAATGAAGCATACAGTAACAAAGTAGCACATTCTGTCACATTTATACTTCCACCTAGAATAGCTAAGCAGCTGTCAAATAACTTAGAACTGTTTACATATTAAAAGGGAGGTGCATGTGCTGTTTTTATGCAAGGGCAGGGAGTTAATTTTGCTGCCATTTTTTTAACAATAACTGAATACCTTTTCCATATAGTCCTGAAATTTAATCAGAACAAACATGACAAATTCATACAAGCATTTCAATACACATCCTCTTTACTTGGTTGGTTTTTCGAATAAAACAAACTTATACACAACATACACTGTGGGATTCATAAAATTTGGGAGTGTTTACCTTTGCTCAAGAGCTGATTGCACAGGAACAAAGTGTTCTGAACTATCACCTGTTTACACAGGACATACCCACCTACCTCAACTTAACCTCTTTCCTTAACTGCTCGTCTGCCAAATTTTATGAATTGGACAAATATTGAAACAAGTGATGAAAATATGCTATTACCATTCATGATTACCAATGAAAAAGCAACTTGACAAGCATATTCACGACAGATTTAAGGGAAAGCCACTCTAAATGCAGTGTTGGCCTGAAAATAATCAGCTTTAGAAAACATGCATCTTGGTGTAAATTTGATCAAAATCAGTTCAGAAGTAAGAAAGCTATTGTAGTTTACATGTGTATAACTGTGAGCATGGGGCTGTCATTTCCAGTACCTAATTAGATAATCAATATGTTTAGACTCAAATAAAAGTCACCTGTTGTTAGTTAGTTGATAGTTCATAAGCAAATGGAATCATTTACAGGTACATGTACTTAACAGTAAAATACTGTTTTAGATGTAATTTATTGATTTGTTTCATATTTAATTATTATATTAAGGTGGTAATGACATCATCAAGTCACAAAAATGGAGGCTTCCACCACACCATTTTTTACACCTTCAAAGCCCAATAACTTCCTTATTTCTCAACTTTTGTAACTGGCTCAACAAATTGCTCAGCATAGCACACTCTTTCTTTTGTAATATGTTCATTATTTGCCTTATGTTTTCCTTTCATGACACTGACGCATACAACTGGGTTGTATCAACAGGCTTAACAAGCATTTTGTAAAAATGAATTCTCACTGTACGAGCTAATTGTGACATTCAAACCTCAAAATTGAGTTTCTATAGGATTGGATAATTTAATAGTTTTTACTGCATAATATCCTTTATAATATCCTTAACTATAACAATCATACCCGTATACAGCAGATCCAAACTTTCATCAACTTATTTGTAATACCTGAATAATACAGTGAACCAGGCAACTAGTTATTTTTTCTGTACATTTGTAACACCTGAACAATTCCAGATATCAGGTAATGAGTTATTTGTCTTTCTTATTAGAATTGCCAAGATAAATCTAATTAAATCCCAGAAATGAGTATATATATTTACACAGTAAATAAAGTTCCTGTTTGGAGATGTGATACTAAAACTGACCACAGCTTGTGTAGCCAATAAAGTATATGACAAACACTACAGACTAAATCTTGTACTGACTTATCATTCCTTAATTTTTACCATGTTACAAACAATATCTGCAGACAACAAATGGGTGATGTTTTTTTTTTATTATTTTTTCTTGAGAACTTGACATATTATTCAAACTGTCTCCAACAACAATTCTAATGAAATGTCAGTCCTATTTTCATGTAAAACCATGTTTAACAGTGTTTTTAGAGAAAACAGATGTCCCCCAACTGGGAATTTTCAGTTTATCTACTGCTGTGACCTTGAAAATTAGGTCAAGGTCACCAAAATCTAATCAATCATTTGTTATGTCCAATAATATATCCATGAAAATTTGGTAAGAATCCAACCACTGGTTCACAAGATATTGTGCAGACAAGAAAGTGTCACGCCAATGCCAACCGGATCTGCAGCAAAATCAATATGTCCCCCTCCCCACATGCTGGGGGACATAATACATGAAAATATCATCAGCTGATATATAAACTCAAGATCAAAGGTTAATAGGTTAGAAAAAAAACAAAAAAAAACAATGAGAAGATGTTGATTATAAAGAAAATTGTTATACCTGCTCTCCTCTTGATTCTAGTGGCTCATCAACAGATGTTCCTAATGGCTGTGGATCAACACCAACTACAAAATACATAAATACATACTGAAATTCTCTAGGTAGTGTAAAATGTGTGATTATGATAAGTGTGTATCCTTCTCATATAGCAGGAAAGCAGATGCAGTTCAGAGTCTACAATCATTACAGTCTACTTTAAGCACATAATACAGAGTAAGGACTATAAGAATACAAATAATATCACTGGACAGGATAGCTGTCTTGACCCCAAACTTCTCCATTATCCTCTCTAAGCATCCACGCATTGTGAGTGATGCTATGTCTTCCTAGATCTCTACAAACTTTGGCACAGGTTTCGCATAGATATGGAGACATGCATAGGTATAATTTTGCTTTACTCCCTGAGGGGTGAGACCAGTTTCAATAGAATAATGGTAGGCTGTTTACTGTGAAATTTCAGCCCCCTTGCAGACCAGCAATACAGTGCTGGGACTACATGTGGTGGGCCTCTACCTGGGTATATTGAAGGCCATAAGTAGTGATTCTCAAACTATGCTGACTTCAAGAAATGTCGTATGAAAAAAATGTAGAGGCTCTCAGGATTTTGCAAATCCTGGTGCAAATCACAGTATGCTGAGTGTAACACTTCAAATAAGTATTTTCAAAATAACTGATTTAAGTATCTTGTTTTACTCTAATATTCAAACATTTTACCACATGAAATTAAACGTTGTTTTTGACATCTGAAGCAAGGAATTGAAGACTCCCATAGGAAATATATTTTGGTTCCAGCTGACAAGGCATAACTAATGTGCCACTGTGAAATTTGTAAAACAAATGTTTTTCATACTAGGTACATGTTGTAAAAAATGATGAAAGCATTATTCCATTGTTTCAACTTCAAGGCTCAGTAATAAATTTACTCTTGTCATGTAGCCCCCATAGATAACATGGTGTGAAATAATTCTGTCAATGCATGTTAATACAGCAGCTAATTGGAAATCTTGGGTTACGACATCTGGTTAGTTCCATCACAAAAGTGAAATTTGGATCAATCACCCTTAACCTTTCCCTTCATATATACTTTCCTGGCAAGTCTTAATCTCAATGTATCCTATTAAAAGATTAGCAATAAAATTAGTAAAACTTATGACTCCATGTTAGTAAATACAAACAAATTAAATCTTTAAAAATATAAAAAATATGTTATGTGAAGTAGCAACATCAGCTGTGATGAAGCAAAGTACATTCTTTTAAGATGGACCTTTGGAAGCAAAAAACTTCTTAGGATAGGCACTGTAATCTCAGATATGTTTTTAGTTATCCCCGCACTTTTCGAAGAAATAGCGGGGATATTGTTATACCCCCCGTCCGTCCATCTGTAATGTCACACCACTGCTCCTAGACCATTTAAGCTAGATTCTCGAAACTTTCACAGGCAGTAGCCCAATGGATGAGGACTGGAGGAACACATTAAGAATTTTGATGTGACCCCTGGGGGCATGGCCATGGGGGTGTGGCCGGTACAGGTCCTAAATTCAGTTTGTACAGTCATGTTGCATATCAAATCGAAGGTTATGAAGAGTAGATACAGTGATGCAAAAATTTTGCCCCGAGGGCATGTGACTGGGGGTCACTAGAGGTCAAAAAGTAGTATTTTGGGTCCTTTTTTTGATTGTCACCCAACTCCTCTTAGGCTTTTTTTTACCTAGAACCTTGAAACTGTCACAGGTAATAGACCTGTGGATGAGGACTGGAGGAACACATTTCGAGTTCTGATGTGGCCCCTGGGGGCAGGGCCAGGGTAGTGGCCCCAAAGGTTGTACAAACATAGTCATGTTGCATATCAAATTGAAGGTAATGAAGAACAGTGCAAAAATGTTGCCCAGGTGGAGGCATGTCTGGGGGTCACTAGAGGTCAAAAAGTAGGATTTTGGGTCCTTTTTGTTTTGATTGTCACCCAACTTCTCTTAGGCTTTTTTTAGCTAGAACCTTGAAACTGTCACAGGTAATAGCCCTATGGATGAGGACTGGAGGAACGCACTTGGAATTTTGATGTGCAGGGAGATATGCAATGGTGCTGATGTGGGGATATGCAATTGCATGCCATCGACTTGCTCTAGTTTGAAAATGTCTTTGTTTGCACTGTAATCAGATGAAGATTTTATCATTTTCTAGAATTTTGTGGAATGTTAGTTCAACAGCACCACTTCTCTACACCTAAATGACTGCAAGAACCCCAAATACAATTTGTGATTCAGTGAAAAAATACCTCTCATTTTGTACATAAAAACTGAGGTTGAATGAATGTTTATAAATAGCAATGAAATAGCATATATTGGGTGATGGTATATATAACCTGAAAAGAACATGTGTTTGTTGATCACTGACTTAGAAATTGTGCAGAATTTTTAAAACTTGAAAAATCTCCATTGGTCATGACAAAACTGCTGAATATTACAGCAGTGAAACAATTTGGAGATGTCAGCTCTATAACTTTTATCCTGAACAGTTTTTATTAAAATTGGTATTTAAATATTACCATGAAATCTCAATTTGAAAAAAAAAAAAAAAAAAAAAAAAAATGAGTTTAGTATGTGGTGTTAGTACTTGTTTATAAACAGTGAAAATCATACTAAGCATCTTAATATGCACTTAGTGTCAGTAAATGCTTATTGAATTAATTCAGAAATTTTCAAATTATTCTTCATTATTGCTATTAATTTGCCTGAAAGTCTGTTGACCTTATATGAAACCAGAGTCAAACACAGTCTTCAGAAGACAGTAAACCACTCTAACAGTTTGACTTCAGAGCCCCTCTGTTCATATCTAGATTTCTTTGAGTTTTTCTTTTGTGAAAGATAAACTAAGAAAGCATAGAATGTCTTATTCCTAATCAAATAAACTACACTTCTGAAACATTTTTTTCTGCCATCTGACTGGCTTCTATCTATGAAAGTCATCATCTCAATGCAAAAACATGCAGCATAGTTCTGTTGATATTTATAATTTGTAAGCAAAAGGAGAAGGTCCTATTCAATGACTAGACAATCATAGCACACAGGCAGTAATCACTTTCATTATAATAAGTGGCACTCTGAGACTGGCCTTTCTACTGAATGACCAGACACAGCACACAGTCTTTCCATTGAATGACCAGTTAATCACAGCACACAGGCACACTTTGGTTGCTATATCTGCTCTTTCAGACCAGACTTTCTATTCAATGACTAGACAATACCAGCACACAGGCATACTTTGGTTGCTATATCTGCTCTTTCAGACCAGACTTTCTATTCAATGACTAGACAATACCAGCAAACAGGCACACCTGCTCTTTCAGACCAGACTTTCTATTCAATGACTAGACAATCACAACACATAGGCACACTTTGGCTGCTTCATAATAATATCTGCTCTTTGAGACCAGACTTTCTATTCAATGACCAGACAATCACAGCACATAGGCACACTTTGGTTGCTATATCTGCTCTTTCAGACCAGTCTTTCTATTCAATAACCAGACAATCACAGCACACAGGCACACTTTGTTGCTATATCTGCTCTTTGAGACCAAACTTTCTATTCAATGACTAGACAATCACAGCACACAGGCACACTGTGGTTGCTATAGCTGCTCTTTCAGACCATACTCTATTCAATGACTATACACTTACAGCACACAGGCACACTTTGGTTGCTATATCTGCTCTTTCTGACTAGACTCTATTCAATGACTAGACACTCACAGTACACAGGAACACTTTGGTTTGTATATCTGCTCTTTCAGACCAGTCTTTCTATTCAATAACCAGACAATCACAGCACACAGGCACACTTTGTTGCTATATCTGCCCTTTGAGACCAGATTCTATTCAATGATTAGACACTCACAGCACACAGAAACACTTTGGTTGCTATATCTGCAATTTTAAACCTGACTTTGTATTCAATGACCAGACAATAATAGCACACAAGCACACTTTGGTTGCTTTATCTGCTCTTTGAGACCAGACTTTCTATCCAATGACTAGACAATCACAGCACAAAGGCACACTTTGGTTACTATATCTGCTCTTTCAGACCAGACTTCCTATTAAATGACTGGACATTCACAGCACACAGGCACACTATGGTTGCTATATCTGCTCTTTGAGACCAGACATTCTATTCAATGACTAGACAATAACAGCACACAGGCACACTTTGGTTTCTATATATGTTCTTTGAACCAGACTTTCTATTCAATGACCTGACAATCACAGCACACAGACACACTTTGGCTACTATATCTGCTCTTTCAGACCAGTCTTTCTATTCAATGACCAGACAAATCATAGCACACAGGCACACTTTGGTTACTATATCTGCTCATCGAGACCAGACTTTCTATTCAATGACCAGACATTCACAGCACACAGGCACACTTTGGTTGCTATAATTATATGCTCTTTCAGACCACATTTTCTATTTAATGACCAGACAAATCATAGCACACAGGCACACTTTGGTTGCTATAATTATATGCCCTTTCAGACCTGTCTTTCTATTTAATGACCAGACAAATCATAGCACACAGGCACACTTTGGTTGCTATAATTATATGTCCTTTCAGACCTGTCTTTCTATTCAATGACCAGACAATCATAGCACACAGGCACACTTTGGTTGCTATAATTATATGTCCTTTCAGACCAGTCTTTCTATTCAATGACCAGACAATCATAGCACACAGGCACACTTTGGTTGTTATAATCATATGCTCTTTCAGACCAGACTTTCTATTCAATGACTAGACAAACACAGCACACAGGCACACTTTGGTTGCTATATATGTTCTTTGACACCAGACTTTCTATTCAATGACAAGACAATAACAGCACACAGGAACACTTTGGTTGCTATATATGTTCTTTGAGACCAGACTTTCTATTCAATGACCTGACAATCACAGCACACAGCCACATTTTGGTTACTATACCTGTTATTCGAGACCAGACTTTCTATTAAATGACCAGACAATCATAGCACACAGGCACACTTTGGTTGCTATAATTATATGCTCTTTCAGACCAGTCTTTCTATTCAATGACCAGACAATCACAGCACACAGGCATACTTAGGTTGCTATATCAGCTATTTCAGACCAGACTTTCTATTTCATGACCAGACAATCAAAGCACACAGGCAAGCTTTGGTTGCTCTATCTGCTCTTTGAGACCAGTCTTACTATTCAATGACCAGATAATCATAGCACACAGGCACACTTTGATTACTATATCTGCTCTTTGAGACCAGACTTCCTATTCAATAACCAGACAATCACAGCACACAGGCACACTTTGGTTACTGTAGCTGTTCTTTCAGACCAGACTCTATTCAATGACTAGATACTCAAAGCACACAGGCACATTTTGGTTGCTATATCTGCTCTTTCAGACCAGACTTCCTATTAAATGACTAGACATTCACAGCACACAGGCACACTTTGGTTGCTATATCTGTTCTTTGAGACCAGACTTCCTATTAAGTGACTAGACATTCACAGCACACAGGCACACTTTGGTTGCTATATCTGCTCTGTCAGACCAGTCTTTCTGTTCAATAACCAGACAATCACAGCACACAGGCACACTTTGGTTGTTATAGCTGCTCTTTCAGATCAGTCTTTCTGTTTAATGACCAGACAATCACAGCATGCAGGCTCACTTTGGTTTTATATCAGCTCTTACAGATCAGACTTTCTATTCAATTACCAGACAATCACAGCACACAGGCACACTTTGGTTGCTATAGCTGCTCTTTCAGACCAGCCTTCCTATTGAATGACCAGACAATCACAGCACACAGGCACACTATGGTTGCTATATCTGCTCTTTGTGACCAGACTCTGTTCAATGACTAGACAATCACAGAACACAGGCACACTTTGGTTGCTATATCTTCTCTTTGAGACCAGACTCTGTTCAATGAATAGAAAATCACATTACACAGGCACATTTAGGTTGCTATATCCTGCTCTTTGAGACCAGTCTTTCTATTCAATGACCAGACAATCACAGCACACAGGGACACTTGGGTTGCTGTATCCTGTTCTTTCAGACCAGTCTTTCTATTTCATGACCAGACAATTATACTACACAGGCACACTTTGGTTGCTATATCCTGCTCTTTCAGACCAGTTTTTCTATTCAATGACCAGATAATCACAGCACACAGGCACATTTTGGTTGCTATATCCTGCTCTTTCAGACCAGTCTTTCTATTTAATGACCAGATAATCACAGCACACAGGCACACTTTGGATGCTATATCCTGCTCTTTCAGACCATTCTTTCTATTTAATGACCAGATAATCACAGCACACAGGCACACTGGTTGCTATATCTACTCTTTGAGACCAGAATCTGTTCAATTACAAGACAATCACAGCACACAGGAACACTTTGGTTGCTATATCCTGCACTTCCAGATCAGTCTTGGTATTTAATGACCAGATATTCACAGCACACAGGCACAATTTTGTTTCTATATCCCGCTCTTCCAGATCAGTCCTGGTATTTAATGACCAGATATTCACAGCACACAGGCACACTTTGGATGCTATATCCTGCTCTTTCAGATCAGTCTTGGTATTTAATGACCAAACAATCACAGCACACAGGCCCACTTTGGTTGCTATATCCTGCTCTTTCAGACCTGTATTTCTATTCAATGACCAGACAATCACAGCACACAGGCCCACTTTGGTTACTACATCCTGCTCTTTCAGACCAGTCTTGGTATTTAATGACCAGACAATCACAGCACACAGGCACACTTTGGTTGCTATATCTACTCTTTGAGACCAGAATCTGTTCAGTTACAAGACAATCACAGCACAAAGGCGCACTTTGGTTACTATATCTGCTCTTTCAGACCAGACTTTCTTTTCAATGACTAGACAACCACAACACACAGGAACACTTTGGTTGCTATATCTGCTCTTTCAGTCCTTGTTACCTGCAAGTTTGATGAAAATCTGATCAAAGTTGCTATTGTCTGGAGAACATTTTCCCCATTATATGTCTATAGGAGACTAAAGGGCAATAACTGTGAACTGTCTGATCTGCCCCTAAATGGAAATTTTTTTTTTTTTTAAAATATATTTTATTTTTCCACTAGCATGTCAAATATCATACAACATTCAATATAGTAATTCATATAAAGTGTGCTTTTTATTAATATCCATTCATAAATGCTTTCATACAATATATAATGGCGATATGTAAAGTTTAGCATTACATCCACAGAAGCAGAATAAGAATCATTATACGCTTTTATGATTGGCGTCTGGCGAGTTATTTTGTTCAGTAACTGTATACCGGGATCACTGAGCGCTTGAGTGAACAGGGTTGAGTATGTATACATGTGTGTATATATATATATATATATATATATATATATATATATATATATATATATATATAGGATTTGGTGTAGCTTTCACGCGTGTATACGCAACAACAGCCCATTTCAGGTAAGTTTTTTTTGGTTTTTTTTTATACTATTATTACCTTTTTGAATGAATGTTAATTGCACTATCATGAGGAAAATGTCTGGTTCAACTGGACTGCCTTGTGCAATCGGACCCAACATTTTCATCCCATAAAGCAAAAACAGGAATCACATATTACCCAAGCGAGGCTCGAACCAACATTGTGGGTGTACAGGTAATATGGATGCCTCACATGTGACCCGAGAATGGTTCGAAACCACATTGTGAGTGAACCGCTGATATGGATTATACTTCCAATAAATTTAACCATTTTCCCAAGATTTTATAGCTGTCCACATTACCTGTAAGTTTGAAAAATAAAGTCGCAGTCGTCCAGACAACCATTTTTCCCATTATATGTTTAAGAGAGACTAAAGGGCAAGTAACTTCATGTGAATTGCCCTATCTGCCCCAAAATCAAACTTGTCCGAGATTTTATGGTTGTCCTCATTATCAGCAAGTCAGATGAAGAGGAAATCAAAAATGAAATCCCTATAGTCCGGAAAATAATTTCCTAAGTCTATGGGGCCCTCAAGGTAACTCTCATGCCAATAGTTGAAAGTAGGCCAAAATGGAACTTGTCTGGGATTTTATGCCTGTCCTGGTTATCTCCAAATTTGCAAAGTCGCTTTTGTACAGAGAACGTTTTCCCCATTATATGTCTATGGGAGACTAAAGGGCAATAACTCTCATCTGAATAGTCCGATCTGCCCCAAAATATACTTGTCCAAGATTTTAAGGCTGTCCTTATTACTTGCAAGTCTGATGAAGGCTAGATCAAAAATGAAATGGCTATTGTCTGGACAACATTTTCTGAAATCTATGGGGCCCTCAAGGATGGGTAACTCTCAGGCCAAAAAACAAAAGTGGGCCAAAATCGAACTCCTTCGTGATTTTGTGCCTGTCATAGTTATTTGCAAGTTTGATGAAGATTCGATCAAAATGAAGTTCCTATTGTCCATAGTTATTTGCAAGTTTGATGAAGATTTGATCAAAATTAAGTCGCTATTGTCCGGACAACATTTTCCCCATTATATGTCTATGAGACCTTTTGATTGCCATGGAAACCAAAGTTCTGACCAAATCTGCCATTAAACCTATTACAGCCAATCCCCTGCCCCAATGATGGCACCTGTAAAATTTGATCAAGATTGGCCCACTTGGCTTGGAGAGTCATTCGAAAATGTGGGCTTGCAAGGACGCACAGAGCCCTGCTATACTACAAACTTGATATCACCTTGTTAGCCTTTAGCTCAGGTGTGCTGAAAACAATAAACACAAACAAACAACAACAAACACAAACAAACAAATAACAAAAACAAACATCTCACTTGCATGATGTTACTGATGAGAGCCTTGTACAGACTGCCGTTGTGTGGGCTGATCAGAGTCCTCACCGATTGTGTTTTTACTGTCACTTGTTCAATGATGCACGATGCTACTTTATATGTATATTTTGCCACTAATCTTCTAGTAATGAATTTGGAGCCATTGCCTTATAAATGCTTTGCATCAATGTCATATTCATACTTTGTTTACTAAGCAAAATGTCGAATGGAATAAATGAAATAAAGTTAATTTGTGTTGGTATGCTGTCTACAATACAACAAATGACTAGGCAATCATGAGTGCACACAGTAACATGCATGCACTTCATATAGTGAGATCAAAGTTTCTGCTCATTGACTAGACAATCACTGCACACAAACAAACACTTCTGTTAGTGAGGTTAGACTTTCTATTGAATGAACAGACAGTCAGGGCACAGAGAGTAACATGCAGCGATCTCTTTGGCAAGTGAGAAAAGAGTCTCTAATCAGTGTCTAGTAAATTATGGACACATAGAGTACATGTATCATGCTTCAGTTAGTGACGTACAAGTTTCTATTCAATGACTAGACAATCATGGCACACAGAGTTACATGCAGCAAACACTTCAGCTAATGAGGTTAGTCTTTCCTTTCAATTACTAGGTTGGTAATCACTTCAGTTAGTGAGTTAAGAGTTTATATTCAATGATCTGACAATCTTGGGTACACAGAGTACTATGCAGTATTAACTTGTTAGTGGGATTAGAGTTTCTACTTGATGACAAGACATTCATAGCACACAGAGTACTATGCAGTATTAACTTGTTAGTGGGATCAGAGTTTCTACTTGATGACAAGACATTCATAGCACACAGAGTACCATGCAGTATTAACTTGTTAGTGGGAGCAGAGTTTCTACTTGATGACAAGACATTCATAGCACAAAGAGTAATATACAGTAATCACTTCAGTTTGTTAGATCAGACTTCCCACTCAACAACTAATCAATCAGGATACACACAGTATCAAAGAACAGTTACTTGAATTGGTGTAATTAGAGTTTCTAATCAATGACTAGGCAATCTGAGCACACAGAGTAATATGCAGTCATCACTTCATTCAGTGAGCCAAGATGTGATACTCAGTGACTGGAGAATGAGAGTGTAGTAATCACTTCAGTTCATGAGATCAAGAGTTTCTAATTAATGAGCAGACAATGATGAGTTTTCTTAGAGTAATATGCAGAAATAATGAGATCAGAATTTGTAATCAATGACAAGCCAATCATGGGACACCAAATAATATGCAATAATCATTTAGTGAGATCAGATTTTCTTCCCAATGATTATACAAGCATGGCACACAGAATAGCATGCAGTAATCACTTCAGCTGGATAGGTTAAAGTTTCTATGAAATTAATGGACAATCAGAACACAGCAATACATATAAATATATTTAGTAAGATCAGAGTATCATTTTAATCACAATACAAACACTGCACAAATAGAACCATGCAGAGTCATTTCAGTTAAGAACTGTGCAGATTCATTCAGTGTTTTTATTCACTGACTCGAAAATCAAAGCACAGGTAGTAATATGTACATTCACTTCAGTTACTATTGCTGGCTCTGTGCAGTTTTTGTGAAATGACTAGACAATTACTGCAGTTTCTGTGAAATGACTAGACAATCACTGTACAGACATCACTTTCACTTCGGTTACTCTATCTGGCTCTGAGATCAGACTTCTAGTCATTGACTCAATAATCACAGCACAGTCAGTATATTCACTTCAATTAGATATCTGGCTCTGTGAGATCAGTTTCTATTCATCGACTCAACAATCACAGCACATACAGTATATTCACTTCATTTAATATATCTGGCTCTGTGAGATCAGAGTTTCTATTCATTCACTCAACAATCACAGCATAGACAGTTACATGCATATTCACTTCAGTTACTATATCAGGCTCTCTGAGATCAGAGCTTCTATTCATTGACTCAACAATCACAGCACAGACAGAAACATGCATATTCACTTCAGTTACTATATCATGCTCTCTGAGATCAGAGTTTCTATTCACTGACTCAACAATCACAGCACAGACAGTAACATGCATATCCACTTCAGTTACTATATCTGATTCTCTGAGATCAGAGTTTCTATTTATTGACTGGACAATCACAGCACAGACAGTAACATGCATATTCACTTCAGTTACTATATCTGGCTCTCTGAGATCAGAGCTTCTCTTCACTGACTCAACAATCACAGCACAGACAGTAACATGCATATTCACTTCAGTTACTATATCTGGCTCTCTGAGATCAGAGTTTCTATTCATTGACTGGACAATCACAGCACAGACAGTAACATGCATATTCACTTCAGTTACTATATCTGGCTCTCTGAGATCAGAGTTTCTATTCATTGACTGGACAATCACAGCACAGACAGTAACATGCATATTCACTTCAGTTACTATATCTGGCTCTCTGAGATCAGAGTTTCTATTCATTGACTGGACAATCACAGCACAGACAGTAACATGCATATTCACTTCAGTTACTATATCTGGCTCTCTGAGATCAGAGTTTCTATTCATTGACTGGACAATCACAGCACAGACAGTAACATGCATATTCACCTCAGTTACTATATCTGGCTCTCTGAGATCAGAGTTTCTATTCATTGACTGGACAATCACAGCGCAGACATTAACATGCATATTCACTTCAGTTAATATATCTGGCTCTCTGAGATTAGAGTTTCTATTCACTGACTAGACAATCACAGCACAGACAGTAACATGCATATTCACTTCAGTTAATATATCTGGAACTGTGAGATCAGAGTTTCTATTTACTGACTCCACAATCACAGCACATCACATTCATATTCACTTCAGTTTCTATATCTGGTTCTGTGAGATCAGTTTCTATTCAATGACTAGACAATCACAGCACAGACAGTAACATGCATATTCACTTCAGATACTATATCCGGCTTTACGAGATCAGAGTTTCTATTCACTGACTCAACAATCACAGCACAAACATTAACATGCATATTCACATAAGTTACCATTGCTGGCTCTGGCAGTTTCTATTCATTGAATAGACAATCACCACATAAACATCTGCATGCATATTCACTTCACTTGCTATGACGCTGTCAAGATCAGGGTTTCTATTCTATGATTACACAGTCAGGGCACAGACAGTTACAATTATTCATTTCTATTACTTTATCCGGCTCTGTGAGATCTAAGTAAGTTTCTATTCAATGACTAGAAAATTACCACACAGGAAGTAACATGTAGATTCACTTTATGTACTATATCTGATTCTATGAGATTTAATCAATGACTAGAGAATCTCAGGACACACAATAAAGTACATTAACCACCTAAGTTACTATTTCTTGCTCTACTGCTCTTATAACACACATTATAGTTACTACAGCTGGTTCTGTAAGATCAGATTTCACAACACACACAGTAGCTTTCAGAATCACATTAGTTACCTCACCTGACTCAAAGTGCACACAGCAGATTACAGAATTACGTACATTGTACTTAATACAACTGGCTCTGTGAGATCAGATTTGTTCAATAACATGACAATAGCAACACAGACAGTAGAAGCTTGAAGAATCATGTAGTTACTACAACTGACTCTGTGAGATCATATTTTCTTTTAAATGACTAATCGCAGCACACAGTATGCGTACAGAATTCCATACATTTTAGTTACAACAACTGGCTCTGTGAGATCAGATTTGTTCAATAACATGACAATAATAACAGTAGCTTGTAGAATCAAGTAGATACTACAACTGACTCTGTCAGATCAGATTTTCTTTTTGGTGACTACACAATCACTGAATACAGCAGCATACAAAATCACATACGTTGTAGTCACTACAAATCGCTATGTGACAATAACAAAACATATTGTAGCTTCCAGAATCATGTAGTTACTACATATGGCTCTGCGAGATTTAGTTTCCAAAGACTGACCATTTCGAATGGCTAAACAATCAAACACATATAGCAGCATACAGAATCATGTAGCTGGTCTGTAGATCTGATTTTCTTTCAGTGACTGGACACTTAGAACACACACAGAAGCTTGCAGAATCACATTAGTTACTCAAACTAGCTCTGTGAGATCACATTTGCTTTTCAATAACTACAATCAACAAATACAGAATGCAGAATCATTGTAGTTGCTACATATCACTCTCTGAAATCAGACTTCCTATTCAATACAACTACATAATCATTACCTAGTCAGAATTATTAAAGAAATTATAAATAAACCACAAACTACTTTCTTACCCTCAGAATCTGAATCCTCTGAAAGTAATGTCCATGAAACACTAATAAGCAAAAACATGCAAGAAAGCTAAATGCATCATTCCATGGGAAATGGTAACTTTATATGATAACAATCAAAACATGTTTTATCAAAATATAAATTAATAAATACACTGCAACACCATTATAACACGGTTGGTGGTGTCAAAGGTAGCTGACCGTGTTGTAAGTGATCACACGTTATAATGGTCAAACATAAACTGGGTCCTCATACCCCACCCATTTCTATACTAACAAAGTTCTGAGTGCAATGAGATGGAAAAAAAAAATCAATACACATGAATTGTTACACATAAAGAAACTTTATTTAATGAAGAAAGCTAGTCAGATCTTCTTATACACCCAAAAAGCCCAATTCGTTTGAGAGTAAATGAATAAATTTCATCCTTTCTGTTTGTTGAAACAGAAAGACCCGCAGAGAAGAGCAGATCATAATGTGCTGAAATGCCAGGAATCAGTGTATTAGCATGTGTATTAATATTTATAGTTATCCCTGATGCAATTACCTGTACAGAAGGTATGTGCTAGATTGGATTATATTAACCCTTAAAGCGCCATGCAAAATTTGCAGCAGACAACATTTAATTTTTTTTTATTTATTATAATTTTTTCAGAGAAAATAAGTCTTGACAAATTTCATGTGAATCATCTGCTTGGCTATTCTCTGAAAAAAAAAATAAAAGTAAAATTGTTTTCTACTGCAGTTGTGACTGGCGCTCTAAGGGTTAAATGAAGTTATTCATTTTACACTCTCGTGCATTTTTTTTTTAAGCAGCTCATCTATATATCAGTTAACCCTTAAACCACCAATCACTACAGCTGACAACAACTTTTACTATTTTTTTTTTTTTATTTGCCACAGAAGACAAATCCTGACTTTTCATGTGAATCTTCTGCCAAGCAGACAATTCACAAGAAATGTCAACACTTGTTTTCTCTGAAAATAGGGAAAATAAATTAAGATTGATGTCTACCACAAATTTTGCTTGGCACTTTATGGGTTAAATGTGTTCACAACCTAGGATAACAGCAAAGGGTTTTTCGGCATGCTTTGACTTGCTCAAGTTTCACTCAAAAATGACATACCATTACTGCGGCTAGATCAAAGAGCTGACTGACAGCTACATTTTCAACTAACTCTTAAAGTGCTAAGCAAAAATTTGTAGCAGACAACATTTTGAATTTTTTTATTTATTACTATTTATTCTTCAAAGAAATAAGTCATGACATTTCATGTGAATCATCTGCTCGGTATGGGCATGGCGGCCATCTTGGTCAGGTAACTCACCTGAAATGTCAAGACATTGTTCTATGAAAAAAAAAATAAATAAATAAAATTAAAATTGTTTTCTGCTGCAACTGTAATTGTGATTGGTGCTTAAAGGGTTAATCTTTTATCAGTCACCAGGTAGATGAATGAACAAGAGGCCCACAGGCCACGGCTTGCTCACCTGAGTGACATAGCCACTGCAGATATGCAGATGTTATGCAACATTTTTCCAATCCTATCATCGCAACTAATGAAAAGATCATCATTTGAGCAGTTCTTAGTTTTGAAGAAGAATATATGGGCCTGACAGTCAATGGAGCATGATCATTTGAACAAACTATCAATCACATTTCAACAGTAGGATCAATGTGAAATTTGGTGGAAACTGGCTAAGTGGTTTCTGAAGAATCATGATTTTACACATGTCAACAACATAGTGGCAGAGAAATATAATAAACATAAACAAGATGGCAGCCATCTTAGATTTCCAATCAGAATGATTTTAACTACTGTTGATCTACAAGTCACCTCAATATTTCCAATATAAATGTATATGGCCCATACAAATGCATGAGGAAGCAACTTTGACCTTGCCGTAAAAAGGTCAAACGTCAACATAGGACCATCATTTTAGAATTTTGGTAGATCTCCTGTCCCCCACAGTTTGTGCAAAGATTAGGGCCCTGGGCTTATTTGGTTCAATGGACCACGCCCATTTTAGCAATCTTTTGTTCTCCAGCCCCAAGGAGGCTCCACATGAAATTTGAGCAACACTGGCCCAGAGGCTTCAGAGGAGAAGTCATTTGAAATTATCAACAAGTTTTCCATACAAATGTATGGGGACGATACAAATGCATACAGAAGCAAACTTGTCCTCATTGTAAAAAAGGTCAAATGTCAATGTACAACCATCATTTTAGCAATTTTGGTAGACCTCCCGTCCCTGATGATTTGTGCAAAGATTCAGCCACAAGACATCCTCGGTTCTGGAGAAGTAGATTTTTAAAAGTTTTTACCATACATGGGCATGGCGGCCATCTTGGTTAATGGATTGCAACCATTTTAGCAATCTTTCATTCCCCTGCCCTAGAGAAGCTCAAAATGAAATTTGAGTAACATTGGCCCAGAGGCTCCAGAGAAGAAGTCATTTGAAATTCTCAACATTTTTTCCCATACAAATCCATAGGGAAGCAAACTAGACCTTGCCGTAAAAAGGTCAAATATCAATGTAAGACCATTATTTGAGCTATTTTGGTAGACCTCCTGTCTCTGATAATTTATACAAAGATTCAGCCTTAAGGAATCCTCGGTTCTAGAGAAGAAGATTTTTAAAGGTTTTTACCATATATGGGCATGGCGGCCATCTTGGTCAATGGACAGCAACCATTTTACTAATCTTTCATTCCCCTGCCCCAGGAGGGCTCCAAATGAAATTTGAGCAACACTGGCCCAGAGGCTCCAGAGGAGAAGTCGTTTGAAATTCTGAACATTTTTCCCATACAAATGCATAGGGAAGCAAACTTGACCTCGCCGTAAAAAGGTCAAATATCAATGTACAACCATCATTTTAGCAACTTTGGTAGACCTCCTGTCCCAAATGATATATGCAAAGATTCAGCCATAAGGCATCCTTGGTTTTGGAGAAGAAGATTTTTTAAAGACTTTTACCATATATGGGCATGGCGGCCATCTTGGTCAGTGGACGGCAACCATCTTAGCAATCGATCATTTCCCTGCCCCAGGAAGGCTCCAAATGAAATTTAAGCAACACTGGCCCAGAGGCTCCAGAGGAGAAGTCATCTGAAATCCTGAACATTTTTCCCATACAAATGCATAGGGAAGCAAACTTGATCTTGCCGTAAAAAGGTCAAATGTCAATGTACGACCATTATTTTAGCAACTTTGGTAGACCTCTCATCTGCCATGATTTATGCAAAGATTGAGACACAAGGCATCCTCAGTTCTGGAGAAAAAGATTTTAAAAGTTTTTACCATATATGGGCATGGTGGCCATCTTGGTCAGTGGACGGCAACCATTTTAGCAATCTTTCATTTCCATGCCCCAGAAAGGCTCCAAATGAAATTTAAGCAACATTGGCCCAGAGGCTCCAGAGGAGAAGTCATCTGAAATCCTGAACATTTTTCCCATACAAATGCATAGGGAAGCAAACTTGACCTTGCCATAAAAAGGTCAAGTGTCAATGTACGACCATTATTTTAGCAACTTTGGTAGACCTCCCGTCCACCATGATTTATGCAAAGATTGAGACACAAGGCATCCTCAGTTCTGGAGAAAAAGATTTTAAAGGTTTTTATCATATATGGGCATGGTGGCCATCTTGGTCAACTGATCGTGACCATTTTACCAATCTTTTGTTCCCCCAACCTAAGCAGGCTGCATATGAAATTTGAGCAAAATTGTCTCAGGGGCTTCAGAGGAGAAGTCGTTTGAAAATGTTAATGAATGGACGCACGGACGGACGACGGACGAAAAGTGATCACTACAGCTCATCCTGATCAGAGCTCAGGTGAGCTAAAAATATGACACATATTACTGCTCTGAAATAGCCAAAAGGCAAAATACTGATGACAACTTTGGTAAACCAGAAGGTGTAAATCGGCGAGGGTACGGTCAGGGCTAATGACTTTTTTGACTGCCTTGTTCCACGGAAAAAGGGCAAAACTTTCAAAATTGGGGAAAAAACTGCATAAAAAAAATGGAGCCACAGACCAACTGCATTATAACTGTTTCCGTGTTATAAGGGACCGCGTTGTAATGGCGTTCCAGTGTATATAAAACAGTGGCATCTGTGCAGTTTGGTGTTTGCCAGAAACAATCTTCAGTATCCAATTATTCAGTTAGTGAACATTAGCTGTGTCTGCAGAGGACTTGTTTAGGAGGAGTATTCGGAGATAATTAGCAGATGTGTTTTCTTATTTCTCCATAAAAACTTATGTTCTAGGTACTAATCAGAACTGCCTCACAGAGGATTTTGACTGAGTTGAGGTTTTACGACTCAATCAACCCTTTCAGATCATGTTCAGCTGGTCAGTTTACCAAACCACACTTTTCCTGGCAGGCGTAGTCCTCTAAGCGGTTTACCAGTATTGTCCACATTCTTTTGCCAGAAACTGACAACTGCCCTTCTTGAATCAGCGGAAGGGAGAGAATGGTCATAGAAAATATTTCATGATTAATATCTATGAAAGAATGTTACATGACCAGGCGGGGATCAAACCTGGACCTGATCACCAGTCGGACGTGCATTTGACTGAGCCACTTCTAAGGAACTTCTAATTAGTACCATATGTTTTTTTGGAGAACTGTAAAAAATTATCCCAGGATTATTGACAATCATCCCAGAATTATCATCAATTTCCTCCTTAATAATTCCTCAGGTCTATATACAATAACCTTTTGCATGGGAAAGGCCTATATTAAAGCTGTACTGGTATTATTGTTCCTGAAACCAACTCAACATGCAAGGTTCCAATAAAAAAGCATTAAAATGCAACAATGTTAGTGATACTGTGATATAAATGTAATATGAGAAAAAATCAATTAACTCTTTCAACCCTGCAAACCAATACAGACACCTTTCCTAATGATACAGATGAATCATCTGTCTCTGCAAAATCTACATAGTTATCATTCTATTTTTTATTTTTGACCATTTGCAAATTTTAAATGAAGAAATTTTATAACTATTGGAGCAGTTGAAATGGCAAAATTTTAAGACTGATGGATAGATGGACTAACAAGACCTGTTTTAACACTTTCCTTCAACCATCCAAGAGACAGGCTTGTAGTGTAGTATTTCAATAAATCTGTTCTACAGTTTCGTGCAACAATGTTTCAATATCTTCTGTGGTTTAGCCCACAGACAAAGTTTGCATATATGGAAAATTGCACTAAGTTAAATTATTTTGTTGATGATAGTATAATTTTCATGAAAACCTCATCTTTACAGTACTTGACAAACTAAAATAATGTGCGAAAGCTGAAAACAAAAAAGTTAAAAAGATGTCCATGAACTGCCACAAATACAGAAAGAGAGGACAAGTTCATGAGAAAATGAAGGGGTGATAATAAAAGGCTCTGTGCAATGAAGTTCTGTAAACAGTCATGAGTTTAACTCTGCCGCTAGCAAGATTTTCAAATCTGGGACCTCATTATCCAAAGTCAAGAACGCTAACTGCTCAGCCACTGAGAAGCTCTCACCAAGACAAAACCTACAACCAAAAATTATTGATATTTTTTCTTGTTTCTCCTCAAAAACATATGTTGTGGTACTCACTGAAAGTACCTTGCTGGGGCCTTTGAAAACATGTGGGTACTCACAAGTGCCTCAGCAAGGTTTGATGTTTAACAGCTCAGTCAACACTATTTAGGTCATGTCAAGCTTGTCAGTTTACCCAACCACACTTTTCTTGGGCAGGCTTAGTCCTCTAAGCAGTTAACCAGTACTTATGCACACACTTTTGCACAGACTTGAAGACTAGGGAGAGAATGACTGATGAAAATATTTAATGATCAACCTCCATGAAAGAATGTTGCCGGATCCAGCCAGGATCAAACCTGCAACCCACTGACTACCTGTCTGACACTCATCTGACTTAGCCTCAGAGGCTGGTGATGTTAGACTGTGAACAGGACCAAACTCGGAAAACACGACACACTGAGGAGCCACAAAGCCCCACAAAGAACCAACAACACAAAAAACAAAGTCTTAGAACAATCAGTAGGAAAAACTACTGGTGGTAGCAGCATAGTTAAATTGATTTTACTGGTACCCAATCTTCACCATCATAGGTTTAAATGTACCCCATCAACCCATCATTTACTCAGCCTGCAGATAAATAGTCAGATATTCATGAAACAAATAGGGCTCTGAAGAAAATGAACAACAGATATTGTAATCCTGCAAGCCAGGAAAACAATTCTAGAAATACTATTGCATGCATCAAGTCAATTAAGGATTATTATTATCAATTTAATAGCAGAAATAAAAACAATAAAGTGAAACTTTATAAACATCCAAAAGCAGAGCAAAAGAAAAACAGGTTAAAAAGATATAATTAATCATACATTACAAAAGCAAACAATATAAAATCAAATAAGCTGTAGGAAAGATTCTAAAAGGAAGAATTCTGGAGATCAATTAACACACACACACACACACACACACACACACACACACACACACACACACACACACACACACACACACACACACACACACACACACAAATGAAAATAGCCTGGGTTTTGTCAAAGTTTTCTGAACCAGACTGGCTAGTTTGGTTAATTAGGTCTAATCAGTGACCTTCATATAATCTTTTGAAAATCTCAGAATAATCACAAAGGACCAGCAAATACAAAGTATGTCATAGTGAATAAGTGGAGATGTTTTACAATTGCCATATAACACTAACATCACTTGTAGTGCATTACTCTGTTTATTTTTTTTATGAGAAATCAAGCTGGGACTGGTCTTTAATAGTAATAACTTACTAGATTTGAGGAACCAGAAGTCACAATCCTTCAGCTTCTTTATCTCCCACAGATCAGTTGGTATCTTCTCTTCCATTTCCTCTTCTTCCTTAGATAATAATATAGCCACAATTATTCATAATAATTTCACTACTTTGTGACACTACCATTTAAATCAATACACTTCCAAAACTTTGTAAAATTACTATGCTGCAATTATAAAAGCTATGGTAATGAATATACATCAGAACTATGACAACTTACAAATGTATAAAATAAACCAAAAAAAAAAAAAACAAAAAAAAAACAAGAGGGCCATGATGGCCCTGTAACGCTCACCTGAGCAACATAGCACTTTGAGAGCCTGATCTAAAACTGATCAAGGCAAACATTCTGATCAAAGTTCAAAATGATTATATTAACAAGTAAGACAATGTAGATGTCTAATGGACTGTGAAATAAAGGTCAAGGTCAAATATGGATGACTGCACTCAAGAGGCCATGCTAAGATGTATGCATATACTAAGTATCACTGGCTGTAGGAGCAATAGTTACTGAGAAACTGACCTAAACACAAACACTTCACAAGTACCAAATATCACTCTGTAGGATGAATAATTACTGAGAAACTGACCTAAATGGAAAAACTTAACAGAGTCACTGGACAGAAAACTATACATCATCTTGAAATCATCAAGACATTTTGAGCAAGATTCATGATGATCACTTCAAAAATGTGACCTCTAGAGCATCAACAAGGTTTTCCTTTGATTTGGCCAGGTGAACTAGTTTTTGATATCAAGTGACCCAGTTTTAAACTAGACCTAGAAATCATCAAGACAAACATTTTGAGCAAGATTCATGAAGATTATTTAAAAAAAGTGACCTCTGGAGTGTTAACAGTTTTCTGCTGATTTGGCCAGGTCACCTAGTTTTTGACCCCATGTGACCCAGTTTCAAACTTGACCTAGAAATCATCAAGACAAACATTTTGAGCAAGATTCATGATGATTGCTTCAAAAATGTGACTGCTAAAGTGTTAACAAGGTTTTCTGCTGATCTGGCCAAGTCACCTAGTTTTTGACCCCAAGTGACCCAGTTTCAAACCTGACCTAGAAATCATCAAGACAAACATGTTGAGCAAGTTTCATGATGATTGCTTGAAAAATGTGACCACTAGAGTGTTAACAAGGTTTTCTGCTAATCTGGCCAGGTGACCTAGTTTTTGACCCCAGGTGACCCAGTTTCGAACCTGACCTAAAAATCATCAAGACAAACATTTTGAGCAAGATTCATGATGATTGCTTAAAAAATGTGACTGCTAGAGTGTTAACAAAGTTTTCTGCTGATTTGGCCCGGTGACCTAGTTTTTGACCCCAAGTGACCCAGTTTCGAACTTGACCTAGAACTCATCAAGACAAACATTTTGAGCATGATTCATGATGATTGCTTGAAAAATGTGACCGCTAGAGTGATAACAAGATTTTACGCTGATTTGGCCAGGTGACCTAGTTTTTGACCCCAGGTGTTCCAGTTTCCAACCTGACCTAGAAATCATCAAGACAAACATTTTGAGCAAGATTCATGATGATTGCTTAAAACATGTGACAACAAAGTGTTAACAAAGTTTTCTGCTGATTTGGCCAGGTGACCTAGTTTTTGACTCCATGTGACCCAGTTTCGAACTTGACCTAGAACTCATCAAGACAAACATTTTGAGCCAGATTCATGATGACTGCTTCAAAAATGTGACCCCTAGAGTGTTAACAAGGTTTTCTACTGATTTGGCCCAGTGACCTAGTTTTTGACCCCACGTGACCCAGTTTCAATCATATCCTAGAACTCATCAAGACAAACATTTTGAGCAAGGTTCATGATTATTGTTTAAAAAATGTGGCCGCTAGAGTGTTAACAAGGTTTTCTGCTGGTTTGGCCTGGTGACCTAGTTTTTGAGATCATGTGACCCAGTTTCAAAGTTGACCTAGAAATCATCAAGACAAACATTTTGAGCAAGATTCATGATGATTGCTTCAAAAATGTGACCGCTAAAATGTTATAAGGTTTCCTGTTGATTTGGTCCGGTGACCTAGTTTTTGATTCCAAGTAACCCAGTTTCGAACTTGACCTAGAAATCATCAAGACAAACATTTTGAGCAAGATTCATGATGATTACTTCAAAAATGTGACCGCTAGAGCGTTAACAAGGTTTTCTGCTGATTTGGCCAGGTGACCTAGTTTTTGACCCCAAGTGACCCAGTTTTAAACTTGACCTAGAAATCATCAAGACAAACATGTTGAGCAAGTTTCATGATGATTGCTTGAAAAATGTGACCACTAGAATGTTAACAAGGTTTTCTGCTGATCTGGCCAGGTGACCTAGTTTTTGACCCCAGGTGACCTAGTTTCTAACCTGACCTAAAAATCATCAAGACAAACATTTTGAGCAAGATTCATGATGATTGCTTAAAAAATGTGACCGCTAGAGTGTTAACAAAGTTTTCTGCTGAATTGGCCTGGTGACCTAGTTTTTGACTCCATGTGACCCAGTTTCGAACTTGACCTAGAACTCATCAAGACAAACATTTTGAGCATGGTTCATGATGATTGCTTGAAAAATGTGACCGCAAGAGTGATAACAAGATTTTACGCTGATTTGGCCAGGTGACCTAGTTTTTGACCCCAGGTGTTCCAGTTTCGAACCTGACCTAGAAATCATCAAGACACATTTTGAGCCAGATTCATGATGACTGCTTCAAAAATGTGACCGCTAGAGTGTTAACAAGGTTTTCTGCTGATTTGGCCCGGTGACCTAGTTTTTGACCCCACATGACCCAGTTTCAAACATATCCTAGAACTCATCAAGACAAACATTTTGAGCAAGATTCATGATTATTGCTTCAAACATGTGGCCGCTAGAGTGTTAACAAGGTTTTCTGCTGGTTTGGCCTGGTGACCTAGTTTTTGATACCATGTGACCCAGTTTCAAAGTTGACCTAGAAATCGTCAAGACAAACATTTTGAGCAAGATTCATGATGATTACTTCAAAAATGTGACCGCTAGAGTGTTAACAAGGTTTTCTGCTGATTTGGCCCGGTGACCTAGTTTTTGATTCCAAGTGACCCAGTTTCGAACTTGATTTAGAAATCATCAAGACAAACATTTTGAGCAAGATTCATGATGATTGCTTCAAAAATGTGACGGCTAGAGTGTTAACAAGGTTTTCTGCTAATTTGGCCCGGTGACCTAGTTTTTGACTCCAAGTGACCCAGTTTCGAACTTGACCTAGAAATCATCAAGGCAAACATTTTGAGCAAGATTCATGATGATTGCTTAAAAAATGTGACTGCTTGAGTGTTAACAAGGTTTTCTGCTGATTTGGCCCGGTGACCTAGTTTTTAATCCCAAGTGACCCAGTTTCAAACTTGACCTAGAAATCATCAAGACAAACATATTGAGCAATATTCATGATGACTGCCTCAAAAATGTGACAGCTAGAGTGTTAACAAGGTTTTCTGCTGATCTGGCCTGGTGACCTAGTTTTTGACCCCAAATGACCCAGTTTCGAACTTGACCTAGATTTAATAGCAAACATTTTGAGCAAGTTTCATCAAGATTGGGTCAAAACTATGACCTCTAGAGTGTTAACAAGTTTTTCCTTTGATTTGATCTGGTGACCTAGTTTTTGACCCCAAGTAACCCAGTATCGAACTTGACCTAGATTTCATAGAGGCAAACATTCTGAACAAGTTTCATCGGGTCAAAACTTTGACCTCTAGAGTGTTAACAAGCTAATTGTTGACGACAGACGATGACGGACGACGGACAGAGGGTGATGACAATAGCTCACCCTGAGCTTTTGCTCAGGTGAGCTAAAAAAACCCAAACAATAACAACATGTTCATACAACTTCTTTATGCAGCACTGTTTCAGAATCAAAGTACAATTTTGGACAATGTCATTATGAATGCAATGGAAATCTTGCATTTTGAAAATTTATGTTCACAGTAAATAGTGCTAGCTCAGTTACTCAAGGAGTAAAAATGATCATTTTTATTTGTTGTATATTGTATCATTTTACACATTTTTTTTCTTGTGCATGGTTATATACAATGTCAGATTTCAAAATAATTTCATAGAAATATGCCTTTTATGCCCTTTTACCGAAATTGCTAAAATAGTTCTGCTCTGCCAGAACTAAAACTCGAAAAATCTTTAAACAACATCTCCAAGGTCAGCTGTCCTTTAAAGATTTTTTTTCTATTTTTAGCTCTGGCAGCCATCTTGTTCAGTGGAGCCAAACAATTTTAGCAATTTTGGTAACATGGCATAAGAGGAACATTTCTGTAATTTTTTTGAAATTGGGCCACTTGTTGAAAGATTTTTTTTGTATTCTTTGCTCTGATGACCTTTTTGTTCAGCTGAGCAGAACCATTTTAGCAATTTTGGTAAAGAAGCATGAGGAACAATTCTGTGAAATTATTTTGTAATTGGGAATTGGCCTAAGAGCAGATGTTGTTTAAAGATTTTCTGTTTTTAGCTCTGGTGGTCACAATGACCAATAGAGTAGAACCATTTTAATAAAGGCGCATAAGAGAAACATTTCTGTGAAATAATAATTTTGAGTCGAGCCACTGGCCTAGGAGATTGGTATTTAAAGATTTTTCTATTTTTAGCTCTGGTGGCCATCTTGTTCAGCTGAGGGGAACAATTTTAGTAATTCTGGTGAAGGAGCACAAGAGGAATATTTCTGTGAAATTATTGTGAAATTATTTTGAAATCAGTCCAATGGCCTAGGAGGAGATGTCATTTAAAGATTTTTTTCTATTTTTAGCTCTGGCAACCATATTGTTCAGCAAAGCAGAACCATTTGAGCGATTTTGGTAAAGGGGCATAAGAGGAACTTTTATGTGAAATTATTTTGAAATCCTCTGCAGATGTCCTTTAAAAAAAATTATTCTTTTAGCTCTGGTGGCCATCTTGTTTAGCAGAGCAGAACCATTTGAGCAATTTTGGTAAAGGGCCACGAGTGAAACATTTCTGAAAAGTTTGGTGGAAATTGGTCCAGTAGTTTAAGAGGAGATTTCATTTAAAGAAAGTTTTGATGATGGGCGACAAATGCCTGATCCCGGACATAGGGTGATCACAATAACTCATCGTGAGTATGTTGTGCTCTGGTGAGCTAAAAAAAAAAAAAAAAAAAAAGAAAGTGATTAAAGAAAGTAAAATAAAACTTACTGCTTGTTTGGAGAGACCAGCAGCTATTCCTGACATTGTTCTAATGGTAGCTGGAGAGATATTCAGAATCAGATCTGATGTTGATATGTCCATGTGTGCACCCTGACCTGTTGGTGTTTTACCATAGAAGGAAATATCGCATGGTGACAGGATCTGCATAATATACAAGAAGTGTCAATAAGCAGTGTTTATTAGATCCCCCCTCACTCCCCCAAACCCTGTAAGGATGACTGTCTTGTTGGTGCTGAAAAGCAATGTATTAAAATGCATATTGCTTCAGGTTGTATGTGATTGGGAGACAATCAATACAGACAGACAGAAAAGCATGATGATAGACATAAATTGCGAAGTTAAAGTGGTAACATTTTGTCAAAAAAGATTTTTTTCCAGTTGCAAACTTCTTCATGCACATGTTCAATATATCTTATGTCTTTAATTGATCTGCAAAGTATCAAAATTTGTCAACAAATTCTTCAAGTTGATTTCAACATGCATGCTAAATCTCAGAGGCACTATCTCAGAGCATATAAAACCAAGTAGTCAAGAATTACCAAAAAATGGCTATGTGAAAAAAACTGTTGTTTTGATGAAAATAATTTTTTCAGCACCATACTTAGCTTTTTCAGCATCATACTTCATCCTGCATATGTTCAATATGTCTGTAATGAGTCTGCAAAGTATCAGATTGCTTCAACAAATACTTTGAGACAAGTTGATTTCACCCAGTATGCACTGCACAATCATGGCAAAGCAACTTTTCAAGAAGAACTAGAGGCCCATGTGGGCCAGAAATTGCTCACCTGGATTAGGCTGATTATGATATGTTACTTTGTGCCATGGTGGCCATCTTGGCTATCGGATCATATTGCCTTTAGCAATCCAGAATCTGATGTTGTTTGAAAAGTTTCAAGATTGCCACCATGGCGGCCATCTTGGATATTGAAGCTGAACTATTTAGCAATTCTGAATCTTCATGTCACCCCGATGCCTCCCATCAAGTTTAGGCTCAATCTGACTTACTGTTTGAGAGGAGATGCGGTTTGATGAATTTCAAGATGGCGACCATCTTGGATAATGGAACAGAATGGTTTTAGCAATTCTGAATTTCCATAACACCCAATGCCTTCCATCAAAAGCTCAATCAGACTTACCATTTGGGAGCAGATATGATCGGAAGATTTTCAAGATGGTTGCCATGGTAGCCATCTTGGACATCAGAGGGGAACCATTTTAGCAATTCTAAATCTCCATCTGCCCCAGTGCCTTCCACCAAGTTCCCGCTCCATCCGACACTATTTGGAAGCAGATAACAATTGAAGACTTTCAAGATGGCTGCCATCGCGGCCATCATGGATATGATTCTGATGGAGGTGTTGAAAACGTGATAAGTTACTGACTGACATATGGATAAGGGACAGACCATGGTCGACAGCCCAAGGCAATAAGCTGACCTGAAGCAAAGCTCAAGGTGAGCTATCAATAGAAGATCTTCAAGATGGCTGCTGTGGCGGCCATCCTGGATATTGTAACAAAATGTTTATAGCAATTCTGAATCTCCATGTCACCCCAATGCCTCCCCCCACCCCCACCCCCACCAAATTTTGGCTCAATTTGACTTACCATTCTGGAGCAGAAGAGGTTTGAAGATTTTCAAGATGGCCACCTTGAGGGCCATCTCTGATAATATCTGACCTGAACGATTTTAGCGATTCTGAATCTCTATGTGCTCTGATGCCTCCCATCAAGTTTGGGCTTAATTTGAAGATGGCTGTTGTGGTGGCCAGCTTGGATGTTGGAATGGAAGGAATTTAGCAGTTCTAAATCTTCATGCCTCCCCAATGCTTCCCACCAAGTTTCAGCTTAATCCGACTAACCGTTCAATAGCAGATGTCCTTTCAAAACTTTCAAGCTGGCCACCATGGTGACCTTCTTGGATCTTAAAACAGAACGAATTTAGCAATTCTAAATCTCCATGTCACCCCAATGCCTCCCACCAAGTTTATGCTCAATCCGACTTACAGTTTGGGAGCACATGTGGTTTGAAGATTTTCAAGATGGCCACAGTAGTGGCCATCTTGGATAATGGAACAAAACAATTTTAGCAATTCTGATTCTCTATGTTGCTCCGATGCCTCCAATCAACTTTCAGCTCAATCTGACTTACTGTTTGGGTGGGGATGTCATTTGAAGATTTTCAAGATGGCCAACATGGCAGCCATCTTGGATATCAGAACAGAATGTTTTTATGAATTCTATCTCTCCATGTGGCCCCATTGCCTCCCATCAAGTTTGGGCTCAATCTGACTTAGGGTGCAGGAGCAAATGTTGTTTCAAGATTTTCAAGATAGCTGCTCCGGTGGCCATCTTGAACAGCTGAATGGAACTATTTTAGCAATTCTGAATGTCTATGTCGCTCTGATGCCTCCCATCAAGTTTTGGCTCAATCCCACTTAGAGTTTTGGAGGAGATGTCATTTGAAGAATTTCAAGATGGCCCCCATGGCAGCCATCTTAGATATTGGAATGGAACTATTTTAGCAATTCTGAATCCGTATCTTGCTCCAATGCCTCTCATCAGCTCAGCCCAATCTCATATATGGTTTGGGAGGAGATGTTGTTTACAGAATTTTAAGATGGCTGCTGTGGCGGTCATCCTGGATATTGGAATGGCCTAGTGCCAGCAAATAAAGTAGCAAACAATGTTGTAGTTGGCTACATTATATTAAAACTTTAAAACAGGAACCTCATAGTGATAAAACAATTGGAACTTACTTCTACTGACGAAAATCAACTTGTGACAAATACTGATGTCATACTGCTGTTGAGGTTGGATATTTATGTCTGAAGGAATAAAAATATCCACCCCCTCACCCCTTCCCCGACCAGCTGCAAGCACAGCAGATCCTTTACCCCATCTCACCCCACCCTACGCCACCCCAACCTGCCAATACTGCTACTGGTACACAAAGCTAGCATCAGAATTTATCAAGATGAGCCCCCAACCACAATTATTTCCCTGATGTTACTAAAGGCAACAATCCTATCTAATGACATACCTGTGCACCTGATGCTCTGTTATCATACTGACAAGACACAATTCCAAGATTTTTAATATTTGCTGACATATCCATTGTCTCTGGTGTCTGTCTCATTCTGAACATTAGCTCAGTCTGAAAAGTAAAATCAGGTAAGTTTCTATTTTATTACTTATTTATCTATTTTACAATGTCTTTCTAGAGATGGCTGTGAAACTTGTATTGAAATCATTTTGGTTTCCTTCACAGCTAAAATGCTTCTAATGGATTCATTTGTCATTTGTCAATGTAATATACTGTTACCACTGGCTTTTTGCTTTTTTGAGAAAAATGTAATCCTCCCTCCCTCCCAAAACGCACACCTGCCACACACACACACACACACACACATACACACATACACACAACCCAGTTATAATTCTTGTCGGCGACATATCGTCTCATCCTGTTCTACATTTCTACCAAGCATCATTAAAATATTCCAAAGGTTATTCTTGTTCCAGTGCAGACACAAAATCAAATTCAAACACAAGAAGATAACTCCAAAAGTAAGAAAGCCAAAGTTGTCATTCTTGAATATTTTGAAGGGTATTCAAGTTACAGAGCAGACACAAAACCAAAGTCAAACATAAGAAGGAGATAACTCCAAAAGTAAGAAAGCCAGAGTTATCATTCTTGTATGCAACAAATCCTCTCACCCTGTTCTACGTTTCTACCAAGTAAAATCAAAAAAAAAAAAAAAAAAAAAAAAAAAAAAAAAAAAAAATCCAAAAGTGTAATAGATTTACAGAGCAGACATGAAATCAAATTCAAACACAAGAAAGGGAGACAACCCCAAAGTAAGAAAGCCAGAGTTGTCATTCTTGTAGGCAACATGTCATCTTGCCCTATTCTACACTTCTACCAAGAATCATCAAAATATTTCAAAGGTTATTTGTGTTCCAGAACAGACATGCAATCAAATTCAAACACAAGAAGATAACTCCAAAAGTAAGAAAGCCAAAGTTGTCATTCTTGTACATGATATGTCATCTTGTCCTATTCTACATTTCTACCAAGTATCATAAAAGTATTCCAAAATGTATTCAACTTGTCCTGTTCTACATTTTTATCAAGTATCATAAAACATTCCAAATGGTATTCAACTTACAGAGTGGACACAAAATCAATGCATAATCACTGTCTAATATAACAAAGGGAGATAACACCAAAAGTAAGAAAGGCAGATTTGTCATTCTTGTTGCTACACGTCATCTTGTCCTGTTCTACACTTGTACCAAGTACCATCAAAATATTCAGAAGGGTATTAGAGTTATAGAATAGACACAAAATCTATTTGAAACAAAACTAAGGGAGATAACTCAAAACTAAGGGAGATAACTCCAAAAGTAACAAAGCCAGAGCTGTCATTCTAATATGCGACACGTCGTCTCGCCCTGTTCTATATTTCTTAAGTATCATCAAAATATTCCAAAGGGTATTCAAGTTACAAAGTGGACAAGAAGTTTTATGCTGATGCTAACGCCAAGGGGATCCGTCCCAAAAATAATATGTTGCTCCCACCCTTCCGTAGAGTTGGGGAGGGGGGGGGGTGCGGGGGCAGAGAAGGCTGGCGGGGGGGGACATAATCATGCAAAACAATAATTCAAAAGATACAACTGTGAGGAACTATTTCAATCACTTTGTAAGTACAGGTCAGTCCCGTTAGTACTCGAGTCGTTAGTGCGCGAATACGGATATAATGCGGGGACGTCATGCCTCCCAAAATTTTTTCGAAGGGTTCCAGTTTCCCCATCCTCTAGGTCAAAATAACAAAATGTGTTTTTTGTTTTTCAGAGCTTCGATCTGCAGAAAAAGAAATTATTTACTGCTGTTGTACATGTCATAATAGCAAATAAAAAAAAATGATTTTGAAAGAATAAAGCTAATCAATGTATTGTCTCTGTTGTATTTTTGTTTGTGTACGTGCGTAATGACCGTAATTGACCTTTTGATGTTTATTTTAAGAAGACAAACTTGTGCCAATTAAAACTTCATTTAACTTTTAAACGATACAAACATATCTATCAAGAAATGGCTTATCCCGCATCTAAAGAATGGGAAAATGACCACAGTTATCCATAATTAATTTGTAAATAATTGAAAGACACTGAATTTTCCAGTCTGATATGGCCGCCTTGCCGACCTAATTAGATATTCATCCAATCAGCGACGCGGATCACTGGACGTTGATTACTGCGCACGCGGTCAGGTAGTAGAGCGTGTAACTATGAAATTTGTCCGGCACTCATTGTTGTCTTGAAAAAGTTCATTCTGCTATCAGATTAACACTGATTAAAATGGAAAACCAAAGAAGAAAACGAAAAGCCTTCACGGTTAAAGAAAAACTTGAGGCCACTGAACATGGCACTTTGTTGGAATCAAATGCTTTGGTTTAGTCATTTTTTTTTCTTTGAGCTTTCGTTCTATTATATACAAGCAGAAAGATTAAAAAACTTAACGATTTCTGCTGTTTTATTAATAAGATTTCTTTTACTGGACTAAAATAATTCGCTATGCTCGCGGGGACCAGTATTGATACCGGACTTTTTATGTGACTTACACCGCACTTCAACACCGTCTGTATTACAACACCGGCAAATATGGCGGATCGAGCCACAAAATGGAAACGTAAATAAAGTATTTAGCGTATATATTGCAGAAAAAGTACATCAGAGGGTGTAAAAAAGACAAAACATACAACGTTAGTACTCATTCGTTTATTTATATAAATAACACATGAAATATCATTGTTTTCATTCATAAATCCCTCCAAACATATATATACGTGTGTCCCGTACAAATGTCAACATTTATAAAATCTGATCAGTCGGCTCCGAACTTACTACGCGACTCGCCTATATCGCGGTCTGGATTTGTGCATCCCGACCAGCGCGTTATAACGGGACTGACCTGTACAAAGAAAGCCTTGGCATTTGTTACACAGCATATAATGTTCAAATACCAGTTACATTCTATTAACAGAACCAAGTTTAAAGCTTGCTTAAAAAAAGCAATGTTTTATACAGGTGTGTCATTTATTTTTCAGAGAGCATACTGTCAGTTCTCCCTATTACTCTCAGTCTCATTGATTCGAGTACATCATCAAAAATATAAGTAAAGATACCCAAGAAATAGCACAATAATGAAGCACAGTCCTTCAAGGCAACAAAACAAGGAGCGATGAGGAACAAATAAGGTCACATATGAAACATTATTAACTGATGTACTTGAATTGTTATTTCATTAAATCACACTTCCAATGAATGTGTGAAACTTACATCAAGGATGAGAGCACTTGAACTGAAGTTAGTCTGGTCTTCAATTAGGATGATTTCTGGCTTGTCAATGGTTACAAGAACAGACATTTCACCCTCAGGAGGAGGTGCTGCTGCTGGAACAGCTTTAGGCTTTGATGCTGAAAATAAAAGATGATAAATGCAATGAAAATACTCCTGTCTTTTCTTAAAGGGCAGTAAGGAAAAAGCATGTCCAAAGATAAGAACTAAATTAAATCAAAGCAGCAAGAGACATAAGGGTAACAATCTGCCCATCTAAGAGAAACTGGCAAAGTAAATTAAAAAAAATTTTGAGTTGCCTTGAGGGCCATGACTCACCTGAGAGAAAACAATCATTGCATATCTTCAGATGTCATGTATACATTTTCCAATACTGCCACAGCAACTAGATCAAAATAGTGGCTGACCTTTAAAATTGCAGCTCCGAATTCTGACTATATAAGGCTTTTGTTTGTTTGTGTTGAGGTCTTAGGGCCCAGTCAACCCAATGGGTCTTGTCAAGTGTGGTACCTAACCACAATTTTACTGGACAGGCTTGGTTCTCTAACCAGTATTGATCACATTCTTTTGCCAGAAAATGACAACTGCCCTTCTTGAATCAGTGGAAGGGAGAGAATGACCGTAGAGATATTTCATGATCAATCTCCATGACAGAATGTTGCCCAACCCGGTGGGTGGGGGGCAGGTGAGTGGGTGGCTGGGGGGTCAAACCTGCAGCCTTCTGATCACTGTTTGATAAGGGGGCGGGAGGGGGGTGGAACCTGCAGCCTTCTGATCACCGTTTGATAAGCAAAGCACTTGTCCTTCTAAATTGTCATGGAAAGTTTTGAAAGTGGTTTGAAAGGCTGATTTCATCTGCTTTTTTTTTTTTTTTTTCATTTTCATATTTGAGAAGAGTTAGTAGATAGACAATACCATGTTCCTTATTTTCTACCTTCCAAGTGTATTTGGTAAGTTTTAATTGACTTATTCAGAAGGAAAGATTGCAGACAAAGTTTTCCCTGAATGAATTTAATATTCCTTTTCTGACTTTGCAAATCAAACTAAACGCCCTAACACCTAACCAGTACACGTTCTTCACTCAAAGATTCTAAGTACTAATGAGGAACTATTTAAAAAATCCCAAATAAGTTTACTGTTGACCGTTCTGAGGGATAATTTTGATGCAGTTCTTTTTTGTTTTGTTTCTTCTGTTTTTCCTCAGAGTATTCATAGCTACAGATAAGAGGGGGTTATCCACATAACATTTTTCTTATTTCTTCATGAAAACATATGTTGTGGGTACTCATTAGAAGTGCCTCACCGAGGTGCTTCTAATGAGTACCCACAACATATGTTTTCATGAAGAAATAAGAAAGATATCAGCATTTTTCTGGATGAAAAAGGTGCCTTATCTGTTGCTATGAGTATTGTTCTGTGATATTGTTTTGTGTCATTCTAATCTCACTGGTGCCTTTGGAGAGCTGTGTTCTGTGATTGTGATCTTTCCTCAGTATCCATATAATCAGGTATTCATGTTTATATGTTTATATACAGCCTAACATTAAGAGATGAAACAAGTCAAAATCCAACAAGCTTAATACATATCAATGCCATTTTAACATGGTCCGTGGGGTCCAAGGCAGCTGATAGCCTTATAAGTGATCACATGTTGTAGAGGTCAGGCTTAAACTCGGTCCTCACACCCCACCCAGTTCTATACTATCGAAGTTCTGTGTGCAATCCAATAAAAAAAAATTGTTACACATGAATAGTTACACATAAATAAATTTTATTTAATGAAGAAAACTAATGAATTCTTCTTTTACACCCAAGAAGCCCAATTCATTTCAGAGTAAATAAATAAATTCATCCTTTCTGTCTGTCGAAACAGGAAGACTGCAGAGAAATGCGGGAGACCAGCATGTACTGAAAAGCCGAGAATCAGTGTATTAGTGCTTTAAAATTATCGGTCACATTTACCTGTACAGAAGGTATGCACTGGATTGGATTAACAATGAAGTCAAGCATTACACTCAAGGCATTTTTTTTTTTCAGCAGACGACAAATTTGGGCTCATCTATGTATCAGTTAACCCTTTAACCACCAATCACAACTGCAGCAGTTGACAATTTTGACTACCATAAGTATTGAAGCAGGAAAAATAATTAAATTTCTAGCAGTCCGAATACTTAGAACCATGAAAATGCATTATTTTGTTAGGTGTCCCAATACTTAGGTCCCGTAGTTGAAAATGGCACCGATTTTAGATGAAAATGTGTCATATTTGTGTTCATTGTTTTGCATTATGAAAACACGCCTATTCAAATATACAAAATTTCACCTAAAAAAACCTGAACATTTTCAGATAAAAAAAACTGATATTTTTTCATAATTCTGCTCAAAACATAGATTGTGGGTACTCATTAGAACTGCCTCGACGAGGCGGTTCTAACGAGTATCCACAATCTATGTTTTCGAGCAGAAATAAGAAAAATAATGTATACCCCTGTGAACCCCAGTTTTACTATATAAAAGTGGGGTTTAAGAGTGTCAAAATTATATAGGCATGTTTTCGTGATGGTGTGTTTTCGGACCACCCTCTCTTTAACCTATCTATTGTTTATATTGAATAAACAAATTAGCACTTATTGTTTGGTTTGATTTATAATCCCCTCGTTTATCTATCATGTGTTGAAAGTGTCCAATTGAAAAATTTCTGTATAACTGATATTGCAAATGCGGGTGACAATCTATCTGTTCTAAAAATACTGCCATATCATCAAATGATGATGCTATTATTGGGTTTGTCTCAATGATGTTTTGGGGTTCATCTCAACGTGTTTTAGGGTTCACCTCAATGCTGTTTTGCATTAACTTTATCGGTAAACAATTTTGTTGGATTTCTTTTATTATTATTTATTTATTTATATATATATATTTTTTTTGTTTTTGTTTTTGTAGTTATTGATGCAATCGAGTAGCAAATTAAAACATGACGTGTCCTGTCACAACCACTTGTGGTAATTTTAAAATGGCAATGCATCCAGACTGATGCAAATGCATGTGCAACATCAACAATGCGTTTTTGTTTCTGCAGATTTCTTAAATAAATTTCAGATTAATATTCTCAAAGGAAGGTTTTCTTTATTTTCAACTTTCTTACCAACTTGCCATAGGAAACCCCCTGTTGTATGCTTAGACGTAAAATATTGCGTGACATCACTTGTAAACAAAACAAAACACAGACAGAGAAAACAGTTTTACCCTGTTAAATAGATTGTTTTTTTTCACCCAAATGCACTGCCCCAATTCATATGGTACAAAAAAATTGCTGAAAATTTTGGCGATTTTTGATATGTCCCAATTCTTAGGGTCACAAAAAATAATTTTTCTTATGACTTGTAAGGGTGTCCCAATACTTAGGCATATTACGGTATTTTTTTTTATTTGTCAGAGAAAACAGGTCCTGACATTTCATGTGAATTGTCTGCCAAGAAGATGATTCAAATAAAATGTCAAGACTTATTTTCTCTGAAAATAGAAAAAAATAAATTAAGATTGTTTTCTGCTACAAATTTTGCTTGGCACTTTATGGGTTAAATATGTTCACAACCTATGATAACATCAAAACACTTTTCAGCATTCTTTGTTTTGCTCATGTTTCACTCATAAATGACTCAAGGGCATTTACCGGTATTGTGACTAGATCAAAGCTGATTGATAGCTACAGTATAAACATTAACCCTTCAAGTGCCAAGCAAAATTTGTAGCAGACAACACTTTGAATTTTTCATTTATTATTATCTATTTTTCAGAGAAAATAAGTCTTGACATTTCATGTGAATCATCTGCTTGGCAGATGATTCACAGGAAATGTGACTTTATTCTCTGAAAAAATGAAAGTAAAATTGTTTTCTGCTACAGTTGTAATCGGCGCTTTAAGGGTTAATTGGTCATCAGGAAGATGAATGAAAAACAAAGACACATGTATAAAGTGCTCTGAAATAGCCAAAAGACAAAATACTGATGAAAACTTTGGTAAAACAGAATGTGTAAATTGGCAAGTATACGGTCATGGCTAACAATTTTTTGACTGCTGAGTTCTGCAGAAAAAGGGCGAAATTTCAAAATGGGGAAAAAAAACTGCACAAAAATGGGAGCCACAGACCAACCATGTTATAACGGTTTCTGCATTATAAGGGACCCTGTTGTAAAAGCGTTTCAGTGTATAATGTATCAATTATTATTACATAAATTCAGTGGACAATGTAACTATAGTCTAGCAATATTTGCTTTTTTTTGAGGTTCATCTGCAAATGGAATGAATCAAATAATGAAGTGATATGACAACTAACAAGTAAACAACTCTACAGCAACAATATAACCCAGATGCTGGGATTCATGATAGTTAACTACACTCGTGGTGATCACCATAATCTTCAAGAATATCTCACAATATTGTATGTTTTAGCAATCAGTAGTATACTCCACCCACTTTTGCAATACTCCGTTATACATGCTGTTCCGTGACATGAACCTACATTTTACATGAATAAAAGCCACTCAGTTCTTTTACCCCTCTACTCTTATTGAATAATAATAAAGTTAAGGAGCCTGTGGTGCAAGATCTGGGGTTTTATGTGCAAAAAAGTGCAGTCAGAAACCAGTGTTGGCACAAATGCTGGTTATCATAATCTGGCACTTACTTTTCATTTTTATCCTTTACCATTCTCTGGGCTAATTCAGCAGACAACAATTTGATTATATTTTTCTTATTTTTCTCAGAAAATAGGCTCTGAAATTTCATGCAAATTGTCTCCCAGAAAAGAAGGAGACAATTTGCATAACATACTAAAGCCTATTTTCTGGGAAAAATATGAAAAATATTTCAAAGATTAAAGTATATTCACGGTTTGGGGTGACAGCTAGACTATTTTTTTTTTTTTTTTTCAGTTACTATTCAGTAACCCATTTATTCTCCCCGTCAAATGATATATCAAGGGTTGGGGAGGACCATCCCTTGATATACCTTACAATACAGTCAGCAACTATGATGAACAAATATGGGTATGACAACTACACAGCTGTATATTATACATCGACATATTTTATCTTGATACAAATAACTTCTAGTTATCATATACACATTTAAGTTTAGTTTGTAACTGAAAAATTGTGAAAAAGAAGGAGGGAAAGAGAAAGGTTATGTTTGGGGTATTCTCCGCCTTGGTTCTTCTATTATAGTTGATATATAGGATGTTGGGTATGACAGCAATATTGCCAGGTTTCTGCATGTGTGTAGATTTTAGTGTTTAAAAGTATTTTCAAGTAAGTCTTTATAAGTATTCCACTTTTTTTAAAAAATATCTAACTTCTTATTTTTTACTGCTATGCTTTTAAGTTTTTTAAGTCTGTGCTTCAAGGCTATTAAAGAGAGTGGCTTGTTCAGTCGTTTTGTTAAATAAATATAATATTTTGTTACTAAGATGATATGTTGATTTGCTTCTTCTATGTTTTTTCCTATATTAAAAATAAATAATTCTTCTACATTGTTTGTATATGTGTTAGTTGCTGATAACCACTGATTCAGTTGTTGGATTAACGAAAAGGTTTCAGGGCAGGACCATAACATATGTGGTATTGTTTCTTCCTGGTAGCAAAAGTTACAGTTTGGGGAGTCCACTGCTTTGATATTATATAAGTATTTTTTGGTTGGAAGTAATCTATGTATAATACTAACTTGAAACCATTGTAGTTTAGTGCTACAAATCTGTTTAAATGGAGCACTATAAATATCTTTCCAAGTTTCTTCCTCAATATCATAGATTTCTTGCCATTTTTCCTTTGAAGTCGGAGTGTAGTTGTTTTGATTTAGAATGTTATATAGATCTTTACTGCCTTTAGTTGATCTAAGAAAAACAGAGATGTTTGTTGGTAGCATTGGGTTACTTAATTTGTTCCTTATAGTATCAAGTTATAATTTTTTAGCAAACACTTTTATGGCTGCTTTTAAACCAATAAATTGTAGAAAATTAGTCTTTATATTATATTTATGCACAAATTTTAACTTAGTATAGAATTCCCCACTTTCTTTAAACATATCATTAATATAGCAAATTCCTTTGTTATACCACTGCTGATAAAAGATTGTCTTTTTTCCTATTAGTATTTCTGGGTTGTGAAAAATTGGACTCGACAGAAAGTATTCAGTTGTGTTCTTTTCTTTAAGTTGTATAACAGAGGAATAGGATTTTACAACATCTGACCAAAAAGGATTATTAATTTGTTTTATCAAAGACTCACAGAGTGTGATTTTCCAAAGTTTATCAAGTCTTTTATGTTTAAATTTGATTTTATGATATACTGCCACTTACTATTACTAATTATTAATCATCTAATCCAAGTAGCTTTCAGACAGCTAGACTATTAACTTTGTTCACTGCATATGCAAACAAAAAATAATCACTCAGTAGATTAGTGCAGTGGACCACTACACTAACTATATGGCTGCTCATTACAATAAATCCTGAAATAACCCTTAAACAAGAGGTAAAATTAATGCATTTTGTTTCTTAAAATCTTTTATCTGTCTTAAAAAAAATGGGAGCCATAAAACAATCACACTGCATGAGGACAATACTGAATGAGCTGAATGTCAAAGAACTGCCAAAATAAAATATTTTACATTTACTTTGAACTTCTTCTCTCACAGCTGTCACAGGTGGTGGGGTAACCTCAGGTGAGGGTGGTAAACCTTTCACAAAGAAATCTCCCAGAGCCATGAGAAAGTCGAGACACACACAGATATACAGACTGCTCATGTGAACTTCAACTGAAAAACAGATTAAACCATACTTTGTTATTCATAAATGCATTCAACAGACTGGAAGAAAAAATCATGCCTGCTGTAAAATTCTATGTTACTGTCATTCCCCTCTCAGCACAAAATATAAACACCAAACAGCCGTGGCAGGCATGGCAAGTTAATAGCTGCTTGTCAGTATCCAGTAATACAGTCTGGCAAAGGTAGATCAGGCTGACTTACTTCCGTGATAGCCAAATCCAGAGCATGTAATAATAATCCTTCAAGGGCACAATGTCTGTGGAAGATTGAAGTCTTACACTATGACCTTGTCATAAAAGGGCTGATTTTGTTTGTGTTGAGGTTTTACGGCCCAGTCAACCCAATGGGGCCATGTCAAGCGCAGTCAGTTTACCTAACCACACGTTTACTGGGCAGGCTTAGTCCTCTAAGTGGTTAACCAGTATTGTGCACATTCTTCCCCCAGAAACTGACAACTGCCCTTCTTGAATCAGCAGAAGGGAGAGAATGACCGTAGAAAATATTTCATGATCAATCTCCATGAAAGAATGTTGCCGACTTTGGCGGGGGTTGAACCCGTGACCTCCTGGTCTCCAGTTGGACGGCGCATCCAACTAAGCCACCAAGTTCCTGCCCTCTTTGGTACATCTAGTGGTTTTCTTTAGCGCTGGCTATCAGTGTTTGAGGTGTTTGCCTTGGTCCTCGTCCCTGTGCCATTGCAGGGATTTTAACTGGACTTACACACTTTTTCTGTGATGTTTCACTAATTAAGACAGGAAGCCTCTTTGGTCTGTGAATCTGATCCTGGGATGAAAAATTAAAGTTATCATCCTAAAAGATTTCAAAATTGCTTTATTGGGGTTGCCATTTTGAATATTTAATTAGGCTTTATCATATCATAGAGCCTTATATACAAAATCTAAATTTTTACAATTTTCAGTGATATTTTACCTCTATATGTATGTATACAGCTTCTTCTCAATATATATATCTAGTTTCTGTCTGAAAGAATACTTTAATTTAAAAATGCTTAAAACCTCATTAGATATCCACAGTGGCAGCACCCTTGATAGTAGTTTTGAAAATTTAATACATCATTAAGAGTCTTATTTCTTCTATAATTCTGATCAAAAAGATGGTTGTTAAGATCTTCCATTTCAGACACAGTCTTCCCCATTGTAGCCTTTTTCCTTAAGAAAAGAAATTGAAGCCAAGGTTTAACTGTGTTATACAGATTTCTGCAGACAACATTATACTGGCCCTGCAATGTAGTTATAAAACTAATACCAAGTATGAATTCTAGATAAACAAGAAGTGTTGATATAACTTATCAGACTCACTGTTTTTATCTTTGTCTTCTTGTTTGAAGATCACATCTATCATATTGTTATCTCCTTCACCTGACTTCTTACTTCTCTCCATCATTCTGCAATGTCACAGTTACTTGAGACTAATAATGAAAACCATGCTAAATTGTTTTATTTAGTATATACTGGTCATTGTTTGCAAGCTAGTCATTTTACTGTCACAAATTTTAAACGTTTTCTGTTTACCTTCACCTTCACTTCACTTCACTACATTGTTGGTCACTGAGGAACCACTAATAATTCTGAGATTATTACTCTCCATTTTGACGTGTCCTATCTACAGTGATAACTCAATTTATCCAAAATGTATGAGAACTTATTAAAGATTACAATCTTGCAAGTGTGCAGATAACTGCACAAACATATGACATTTATTATCTTAAAGGAAAACACTCACAAAATTAATGATCTGTTTAAAGTTAAAGACCTATGTTAGCTGAGAAAATTGATGTAAATTTTATCAAAATCGTTTGAAAATTAAGAAAGTTATGGGTATCTGAAGATTTCAGACAAGGCTGTCATGGGCACCGCCATTGTTGTGAGTTTGTGATGTCATTTGCTCCTAATTAAATATGCATAAACTGAATAACTCACATATGAAAAACCATCAAACCCTATCTTTCTGCATATGTCTTCTTTAGTATAATAGCAACTTATTTTCCTAAAATTGCACTGTTTTCTGTCTAACAGAAAGTTTTATTGTCATTTTAATGTTTTTCAGTCCCTCATTAAATATTCAAAATGGGGGCAGCAGTGTTGATAATTATAAAAGCTAAAACTCCAGTAACTTCCTCATTTCTTGATGGATTTTGATAAAACTTGCACCAAAATGTTCAGTTTGCAAATATCTTGAACATCAGACATACGTTATATTTTATGAGTGTTTCCTTTTAACAACATCATAATCCACTTTTTCAATTAAAGAACAGATAACCAATGAAATAACCAATCAACTTCTCCCAAAATCAATTTATGAATATATACAATCTGTGCCAGTTTAAAGATGGCTGCTCTAAAACTGAGGATCCTCTTTTAACAAGGTCCTAAAATTATCAGCTACACCTACCCATTAAATGTCATTTTATGTGCTTGGACACAGCTGGAACACAGATGGAAAATGATTATTGAGGCCTATCTCACTTTGCTCTGTCGAGATAATAATATCAATAAAACTGCAAGCCATGCACCATGCCCCGCCACAGGGACATATTCCCTATGCACTTCTGTAGTATAAGGGCTGAAAACAATCTAAGTTAAACATGAAGAGAAGCAATAAACAGTTATTTCATAACTCAAAAAAAAAAAACAAAAAAAAAAAAAAAAACACGAAAAGGTCTAAGTTAAAAATGCAATAAAAAGTGATAAAAAATAATTTCAGGATTCTGAAAAAAACAATATGCATATCTTCAGACCATCCTAAAAGCATGTGTAAATTTTCAAAAGGATCGGCCTGAAAATGTAGGAGGAGTTGCGCATACAAGGTACATACTCCCTATACATTTCTGTAGTATTAGGGCTGGAAAAAAGACTAGGTTAAAAATGCAAAAAATGTGATAAAAAATAATTTCAGGATTCTGAAAAAACAATATGCATATCTTCAGACCATCCTAAAAGCATGTGTAACGTTTGAAAAGGATTGGCCTAAAACTGTAGGAGGAGTTGCGGGCAGAAGGTACATACTCCCTATACATTTCTGTAGTATTAGGGCTCGAAAAAAGTCTAAGTTAAAAATGCAAAAAATGTGATAAAAAATAATTTCAGGATTCTGAAAAAATAATATGCATATCTTCCGACCATCCTAAAAGTGCCTGTAAAATTTGAAAAGGATTGGCCTAAAACTGTAGGAGGAGTTGCGGGCAGAAGATACATACTCCCTATACATTTCTGTAGTATTAGGGCTCGAAAAAAGTCTAAGTTAAAAATGCAAAAAATGTGATAAAAAATAATTTCAGGATTCTGAAAAAACAATATGCATATCTTCAGACCATCCTAAAAGCATGTGTAAAGTTTAAAAAGGATTGGCTTAAAACTTTAGGAGGAGTTGCGGGCAGAAGGTACATACTCCCTATACATTTCTGTAGTATTAGGGCTCGAAAAAAGTCCAAGTTAAAAATGCAAAAAATGTGATAAAAAAAAAATTCAGGATTCTGAAAAAACAATATGCATATCTTCAGACCATCCTAAAAGTGCCTGTAAAGTTTGAAAAGGATTGGCCTAAAACTGTAGGAGGAGTTGCGGGCAGAAGAATGGTGGGGGCACTGACTGACGGACAGACGGACACTCAAAATTTCAGAGGGTATAACATAATACCCCGCCACTTTTTTGGTGGCGGGGCATAAAAATTAAAAACTTATATAAAGATGTAGTAGAGGTTTTAACTAACCTGTTAATGCCATCCTTCTTCAGTGGTCTCATGTCATCCATAATAGTGTCTCTTAGAATCACCTTGGCCTCAATGTCATTATTAGACATTATGTGACCTTGAATCGCTATCAACTGCAGCTCAAAATTCCCCAGTGATTTCTGCTCATCTGGTTTACATAGTCCACTAGTCTACAACAACAAATAAAGCAACTAGAAATGTGTCCACAGTACACGGATGCCCCCGCTGTGGGGTACCTGACTATAAAACTGCAAAATTCTACCCAATACAAATGCCTTAACCCGAGTCTAATGTATGTACGTACGTACGTACACACATTCGTACAGAAGGATGTACATTCATACACATGTACAGAAAACTGAAAACTATATGTCCCCGGCATGATCCAATGCGGGGGCATAAAAACAATCAGTTCAGGAGAAGAAGATTTTTACCATATATGGGCATGGTTGCCATCTCAGTCAATAGACCGCAACCATTTTAGCAATCTTTCATTCCCCTACCCCAGGGAGGCTCCAAATGAAATTTGGGCAACATTGGCCCAGAGGCTCCAGAGGAGAAGTCATTCGAAATTCTCAACATTTTTTCTCATGCAAATCCATTGGAAAGCAAACCTGACCTCACCATAAAAAAGTCAAATGTCAATGTACGACCATGACATTAGCTATTTCGGTAGACTTACTGTCCCTGATAATTTACGAAAAGATTCAGCCACAAGGCATCCTCAGTTCTGGAGAAGAAGATTTTTAAAGGTTTTTACCATATATGGGCATGGCGGCCATCTTGGTCAGTGGACCACAACCATTTTAGCAATCTTTCATTTCCCTGCCCCAAGGAGGCTCAAAATGAAATTTAAGCAACGTTGGCCCAGGGGCTCCAGAGGAGAAATCTTTTGAAATTCTGAATATTTTTCCCATGTTAGGGAAGCAAACTTGACCTTGCCTAAAAAAGGTCAAATGTCAATGTATGACCATTATTTTAGCAACTTTGGTAGACCTCCCGTCCCCAATGACTTATGCAAAGATTCCACCACAAGGCATCCTTGGTTCTGGAGAGGAAGATTTATAAACTTTTTTTACCATATATGGGCATGGCGGCCATCTTGGTCAACCAACCGCAACCATTTTAGCAATCTTTCGTTCCCCTAACCTATGAAATTTGAGCAAAATTAGCTCAGGGGCTTCAGAGGAGAAGTCATTTGAAAATGTTAATTGACGGATGGACGCACAGACGAATGCACAGATGGACGAACAACGGATGAAAAGTGATCACTATAGCTCATCCTGAGCATAGCTCAGGTGAGCTAAAAATCTGGATCATATTCTGATTTAATAGCTGAAAATTTGAAGTGGGTGTGGCATCTTAATTAAATCAGTATGACAAGGGTTAATGACTTCAGATACTCTGCAACTCCATTGACAGTGAAATAGTCTTTTTTTCCCCACACTGAAATATGCCAGCTATTTGGTTGTTAGGGAACATAGTTTTAACTAGACAAAGTGCCCAGTGGGGCACGTATACCCCCGACCAGAGCTACCACCACTTTTTAAAGAGCATAAAGTATGTAGCTTTGACTCTGGAGATGGCAGTTGTATGCTATATGTTGTAACATTGAAAGAATTTAATCACACATTATGTGAAGCCCTTGACCTTAACCTTGAAGGTCAGGCACAGGTGCAGGGATCTTTAGCCCTATAACTATTACAATATACCAGTGAAATCAATCAGTCTTTATAATATAAGCAAAAATTCTTTTGTATGAAAAGTCTGTGACCTTGACTCTACATATTGGTAAAGTATCGCAAAAATATCTTAAAGAACTGTTTGAGTTACTGCCCACACAAGATTCAAATAACCAAGGAGATAACTGCAGAATGGAGTCAGTTAGAGTTGTCATTCTTGAATGTGATTTGCCTACTCAATCTCCTCTACATATTGGTGAAGTATCATAAAAATATCTTAAAGTGTTTTAAAGTTATGGTTAACAATTTTTGGAGACTAGGGGAGATAACTTATGGACCAAGTCAGTTAGAGTTGTTATTCTTGTACCAGACACCCCTACCAAATGCCCTCTACAACCTGAAAATAGCTCAAAGGGTATAGGAGTTACAGGGTGCACAATAATGCACCTATGGACACACAGATGGATGGCTGAATGGATGGATTCCAGGCTGATAGCTACATCCCCTAAACCCATCGGTTGGGGGATAACGAAATTCAGCAAAAGGTCTTCATGATATAGCTATATAAACTTAAATGCAAAAATTCTTACTTTTATATGAAAATTCTAAGTCTGTGACCTTGATGACTTCCAGGTCATACCACAGGGTGGGGATCATGCTGAGTAAAACTCTAGACCTATATCTACAAACACGTAAAATATAAATGAAAATCCTCAAAGGATCTTGATGATACAGCTATATAAACTTAAAACAAAATTTTGACTTTTTTAATGAAAATTCAAAGTCTGTGACCTTCACCCCAAGATTATCTCCCAGGGTACGGTTGGTGCTGTTAAAAACTTTAGACCTATATCTACTATCAGGCCAAATATGAATGAAATCCATCAAATGATCTTCATAATATAAGGTCTTATAAACTTTAATGTAAAAACTTTGACCCTATGACAAAACTAAAGTATGAACAAATAATGTGTCTATGTATGGACAGACAAACAGATTCCTTGCTGATAGCTATATCCCTTCAACCTATCAGTCAGAGGATAATGAAATTCAACAAAAAGTCTTGATGAAGTAGCTATATAAGTTTTTACTTTTATATGAAAATTCTAAGTCTGTGACCGTGACCTCCAGGTCACACCCCGGGGTGGGGATCGTGCTGAGTAAAACTCTAGACCTACATCTACTAACATGTCAAATATAAATGAAATTCCTCAATGGGTCTTGATGATATAGCTATATAAACTTAAACCCAAAAAATTTTGACTTTTTAATGAAAATTCTAAGTCCATGACCTTGACTCCAAGGTCACCCCTAGGGTGGGGATGGTGCTGATAAAAATTTTGGACCTATATGTACCATCAGGCCAAATATGAATGAAATCCATCAAAGAGTCTACAAAATATGAGGTCTTGTAAACTTTAATGCAAAAACTTTGACCCTGTGTCCACGGACCTGACGGAAAGGCAAAAACTATATATCCCCACATACTTCGTACATCGGGGGTATAAAAAGTATCCCAACTGTTTCATTGGATTTGTATGAATTGTGATTAACAACACTTTAAAGTCATCTTTAGCAACAAAGTTCTGGATACTTCTGCATCTACCCTGAGTTGTATTTCCACTTGTAGTTGCCTAATCGTTAGTTGATTGTACAAATGTGGGTGGGGGTGGCTTCAATGCCTCTTTGCTTAGAATCAACAACAGATTTTGTTTATGTTTCTCACTTTTTTCATGGGACCTTTCCGAGATCAATAAGTTTCTTACAACTTTGAAAAACACCTTGTATTTATCCTCCACTTTCATGACAAAGTTGTATGTCAAACACCACTTTTGATTGAGTACACATTTACCCATACCAACCTCAGTTTGTCAGATTAACTCGTGAAACAGAGTGTAAAGAATTCCAATTGCTAAATGTTCAACTCAATGAATCCCTTGAGGGGGATACTTACAAGTGGCACCCGCAGTGTCATAGTTAACAACTTATTGATGTTGTATATTTTTACCAAGAATTGTAATAATTACTTGGAAAATGCTTTCATTAATAAATCCATCAAACAACAATAACAACACATATTCAATTTATCCTGATTTTTATTCTAGCTTTAACCAAATCTGTGCCAAATTAGATTTAAGGCCAGTAAATCTGGATTTAAAGGCCATGAAGGTGAAATTTAGGGTTTTTTTTAGAGGGTTTTTTGCCATTTAAGTCCTTTTTAAGTCAAACCTTCAAAACTCAATGCCTTTTTAAGTCTGTACCAACCATGAATCAAGTTTACTTTGCTTTTGAGCAACGATGGTTTGGGTCATTTTAAGCAATAATACAGCTTTAAGTGCAGACACCTTTTCAGATGGGAGGCAAAAGGTTTTTAGACTTTTAGATTTTTATAGGGCAGCCTCTTGTGAAAGTGTATTGTTACAAGCCAGGCTTAACAAGAAAGAAATGAAAGTGAAACAGGCAACAAGATTTTAAATTATTCAAAATAGCTATTAAAATAAAAAAAAAGAAAAAAAAAAGACAATGTTGAAAACAGAAAATATAAGTAAACAGTAACTTTTACGTTTTATTGTCGCAAAGTTCCTTAGAAATATTCCAAAAGAATTTCTAAAACAAATCCTTTGAATAACAGTTTCTGATCCCACAATTTGAAGTCCCTGAATTCAGAGATTAATTCTATTAAAGTAATTCAGTATAGAATAATTTCGGATGAAAGTATACAAAGATGTCCATACAAAAATGTTTTCCCCTTATATCTTATGAAAGAACATTTTAAAGAAAGAATTTGCCAGACACATCACTCATTTTCTAGTTTTAGTCAAGAATGTTTTAAATGTTCTTTGACATGCCAGAAATAGCTCAATCCAGAAAACTTCATAAACTTCTTAAATTTTCTCAAAGGTTCTAAATATTCCAGAATTTTCTGGGACTTTACAGAATGTTCTACAAGTTTCCATGATCTCCTATAAATGCATTTTGGTAGTCTACCAGCTTCAAGAAAATTCATGAACATTCCATTCCTTTCCAGAAAGTTTTAAAAGAAATAAAAACAACTTGTTATTGTTAACATGATTTTCCAGAAAGTTCTGTAGAAACTTGCAGTACACATGAAACTAATGATATCAAAACATTTTATATAAAACAGAATCCATTCCCTTTAACACTAAATATAGTAAAGAAGATGTCAAAACATAATCACAGAACATAGCCTACGAATGACACTAAGTGGAAGATATAACCATCTACAATGGAGAGCATACTCAATACAAACCCACAACAAAAAGCAATGTAACCAGCTGCCTCTTTCCCAATGATGTGATCACTATGTCAGACAGGACCCATCAAACACACTGATAAGATAGCAAACAGGACAAAAAGCATTGCAGCAAGCAGCCAGACATAGAATGAACCTGAACAATCTTAGACCAGTCAGCAGTAAAACTACCAGGAATGTACAAAGTCAGTGAACCATAAAATAAAGGTGAAAGCTCAGTGTTATTTCAGACATACTGAAAACAGGGCTCTGCTCATCCCAGGGCAAGGGGGCTTTGCAGCATCACACAGGCGACCCCATTCAAAAATGTGTCTGAGCATATGAGGACAGTGATGGCCCAGATCAGCCAGTACAACTATGCTGTCTGATCACAGCCTTCACTTGCCACTTATAAAATCCTTGGATACTACAGAATGTACAAATTAAAAGCAAAAGCTCAGCTGATACTTTGCGCATGCCTAGAATGATGCGAATCGGCACATTTTGCACATGCTTGAATGCAGTGTTTTTTGCTTGAAGTGGCCCACATCATCCATGATTTCACGAGAACAGACTCAATACAAGAGAACTGGTGAAACTGAAGGATTCTCCCTAAAGATGCACAGTAGGGAGGGTTATGTTAGTTTTCACTTAATAAGCTTGTCCATAGAATATTTCTTTGAGTAAAATACTTAGTTTTCACTTAATAAGCTTGTCCATAGAATATCTCTTTGAGTAAAATACTTAAAGAGATATTCTATGGACAAGCTTATTATTGCAAAAATTAAGATGGGAAGTAACTCAGTAATTACTTGTAACAGAATTATAGTTCTTGCACTCTGCACTATCTCTGATGGCTGTCTCTCAATGTATCAAGTTTCATTTGATTCTCTTTTATACTTACAGAGATATGCACCAGACAAATTTAAATACTGCAAAAATTAGGAAAGGTAATAACTCCATAAATACTGACAATAGGGTTATGGTTCTTGCATTATGCACTTCCCCTCATAGCCCTTTATCACTGTATCAAGTTTCAATTATCTACCTTCAATACTTTTAGAGATATGCTCCGGAAAATCTTACTATTGCAAAAATTAGGAAGGGAAATAACTCTGTAATTACTTGTGATAGAGTTACTGTTCTTGCACTATGAACCTCTTCTGATGGCCCTCTATCAATGTATCAAGTTTCATTTAATTCCCTTTATTCAGAGATATGTGTCAGACAAGCTTTTAATTGCTAAAATTAATAAGGGAAGTAACTCCTTAAATATTGGTGATAAGGTTATGATTCTTGCATTCTGCAATTCCCCTCATGGCCCTCTATCAGTGTACCAAGTTTCATTAAATCATCTTCAATACTTTTAGAGATATGCTCTGGACAAGCTTTTTATTGCAAAAATTATGAAGGGAAGTAACTTAAATGGGTATGGTTCTTGCATTCTGCAACTCCCCTCATGTCCCTCTATTAGTGTATCAAGTTTCATTAAATTACCTTAAATACTTTAAGAGATATGCTCCAGACAAAAGTCTGATGAACGGACTGTCGGATAGACAAAGCTGTGACTATATGCACTCCCTTCTGGGAGCATAAAAACAAAAGTGTGACTGACAGATTGTTGGACAGACGGACAAAGCAGCAACTATATGCTCTCCCTTCAGGAAGGATAAAAACCAAGTTTACTGTTTTCATTCCTTTGGTGTGTACCATGTTTTCAAAAAGTCCCTTTAAATAGAACATCATCAACCCACAACCTAACCACTTGCCCTCCCCTAGACAAAAGTGTGTATCACATTTCAATACAAACGTAGCTCTTGTAGTTCTTAAGAAATGAGCTAAATCTGAAGATATGACGTAAAATGGAACCTCTATGAAAGGTCACCTCTCAACAACAGCCACATACCTAAAATACCTATGTTTCTGAAATCCTGAAAATTTTGAACCATTCTGAATAATTTTTACCTACCAAGTTAGTATCTCCATTGTAGAGAGTAGCAGAGAGTTTTTCCATTCTAAACTCAAACTTCATCTTACACCAGGACTGCTTATCAACAGGTGCTGGCTCTTGTGTTTTAGGGGCAGCCTCTGTACCAGCTGAAATAAAATAGAAAAAGTTTCTCAACTACAAAGCAATACATCCTTATGTACCTACAAATTAACTCTCAACTCCACAGGACAGAGAAAAGATTTTGCAAAGAGTGTAGCATACAAGTCAGGACAGAGAAAAGATTTTGCAAAGAGTGTAGCATACAAGTCATCTCATCTGGATCTACACTGTTTGCCTTTTTCTATTTTGTCACTACTCTACTTGACATTTAGTTTCCAACTTTTGTCTATTTGACATCCCTTACAGTGATAATGGACAAACTCAATTTCATAGATGGAAGAGGCCACTTCAAAAACTTAGGAATAAAAGCATGAAAATAATACATGTATATATCATTAGCTCCTGGCCCTCTGACAATTTTACCAGAAATGTGTCCACAGAACACAGACAGATGTCACACCCTGCACAGTGCAGGAAAATATAGGCCATAGCCTTTCTCAATGACCTTGAAATTTGAATGTGAATACGTCCTTTGGAAGCAAGGACCACAGCTTTATTCAGTGTGTCTATGAACAGTAAGGTCAAATGTAATACCTTCTAGCCATATAATCAGAACTATTTTCAACATCTCACATAAGGGGCATTGTGATCCCAAAGAACCAGAAAATGCAACCAAACCTCATTATAGCACACTTTGTTATTGCATGAATTCATTTATAACACAGTCACGAGTTGGACCCCAATTTTCCTCCTATTGACCATTTTCATTGGAATCTAACATATTTTTTGGATGTTTTGAGATGAAAACACTGGACAAAATGCTTCTTTTTCTTTGTTCCTGGTTTTGCACACAATGTGAAAAGGGTTGTTAATCTATAAAACAAGAGAGCCAAGATGGCCCTGAATTGCCCACCTTATTACCAGACAAGTTTCAAGTCAATTGACCTTTCAGTTCAAGAGAAGATCTTCACTATAGATTTCAAGATGGGGGCCATCTTGGATTTCCAATCAGAATGATTTTAGTTTAGTTTGATCTACAAGTCACCTCGATACTTCCAATGAAGTTTCAAGTCAACTGGCCTTTTGGTTCAGGATAAAAAAAATCAAAATGGATTTTTAACATGGCTGCTAGGGCAACCATCTTGGATTTCTGATCAGAATGATTTTAGCTATATATATTTTTGATCTACAAGTCACCCTGATACTTCCTATCAATTTTCCAGTCAATTGGCCTTTCTTTTCAAAAGAAGTTGAAAATAGACTTTCAAGATGGCTGCCATCTTGGATTTCTGATCGGAACAAACTTAGCTATTTTTGATGTACAAGTCACCCTGGTACTTCCTACCAAGTTTTGAGTAAATAAGCCTTTTGGTTCAGGAGACAAAGCACAAAACAGATTTCCAAGATAGTGGCTATGGTGGCTATCTTGGATTTCTCATCGGAACGATTTTAACTATTTTTTATCTACAAGTCACCCTGATGCTTCCTACCAAGTTTTGGAGTCAGTTGGCCTTTTGGTTCAGGAGAAGAAGCAAAAAATAGATTTTCAAGATGGCTGCCATCTTGGATTTCCAATCAGAATGATTTTAGCTATTTTGATCTACTAGTCACCCCGATGCTTCCTGTCAAGTTTCAAGACAATTGGCCTTTCACTTCAGGAAAAGAAGCCAAACATAGATTTTCGTGATGGCAGCCATCTTCGATTTCCCATCTGAACAATTTCACTAATTTTTATCTAAAGGTCACCCCAATGCTTCCTACCAAGTTTCAAATCAATTGGCCTTTTGTTTCAGAAGAAGAGAAAAATAGATTTTCAAGATAGTGGCCATGGTGGCCATCTTGGATTGCGGAGCTGAACAATTTTAACTATTTTTGCTCTACTTGACACATCAATGCTTCCTTCCAGGTCTCAAGTCAACTGGCTTTTGGTTCAGGAGAAGAAGTGAAAAATAGATTTTCAAGATGGCAGCCATCTTGGATTTCCGATCGGAACTATTTTAGCTATTTTTGATGTACAAGTCACCCCGACGCTTCCTACCAACTTTCAAGTCAATTGGCCTTTCAGTTAAGAAGAAGCTAAAAAATAGATTTTCGAGATGGCGGCCATGATGGCCATCTTGGATTTCCAATCTGAACAATTTTATCAATTTTTGATATACAAGTCATCCCAATGCTTCCTACCAAGTTTCAAGTCAATTATTTGACCCAGTGTTCTATTTTTTGACCCCATATGACCCAGTTTCGAACTTGACCGGCATTTTGTTAAGGACATCACTCTGAGAAAGTTTGAAGTTGATTAGGCCAAAAACGTGGCCTGTAGAGTGTTCACAAGCAATCTTGACAATCAAGGGGACGTAACTCTGTCATCATTGGTCTGATCTGACCCATTATCAAACTAGTCCGATTTGGGCTTTACGGTCCTTTCAAGAATATTTCACTTATATCGAGCCGATCGTTCATCAAAGGTGGGCGAAAACCGGAGAGCCCGGGGAAAAACTACCTGACCATCTGTAAGCAGAACATGGCTTTCCCACCTGACCTGTGACCTGAGCGAAGCTCGAACCACAGTGGTGAGAAACAAAATGGATTAAGAGTCAACTCTCCTATCCACTAGGCTACGAGGGCCCACATCAAACTCGTCCAAGATTTTATGCATGTCATTATTATCTGCAAATTTAATATAGATCCAACAAAAAATGAAGAAGCTAGGCTGTTCACATGGTCAATAATGGAAATTTGACATTAAAGGGGACCAAACCCTGCTATTGTCGGTCTGATCTGACCCATTTTCAAACTCCTCTGAGATTTTATCCATGTCATTGATATCTGCAAGTTTCATGAAGATCCAACAAAAAATAAAGAAGCTACGCTGTTCACAAGGTTGATTATGGCCATTTTTGTTTGTTTGTGTTGAGGTTTTATGGCCCAGTCAACCCAAAGGGGTCATGTCAAGTGGGTCAGTTTACCTAACCACACATTTACTGGGCGGGCTTTGTCCTCTAAGCGGTTAACCAGTATTGAGCACATTCTTTCGCCAGAAACTGACAACTGCCCTTCTTGAATCAGCGGAAGGGAGAGAATGACCGTAGAAAATATTTCATGATCAATCTCCACAAAAGAATGTTGCCGACCTCAGCGGGGGTCGAACCCGCGACCTCCTGGTCTCCAGTCCCACGCGCATCCAACTGCACCACAGAGGCCGGCTCTGACCATTTTTGACAATCAAGGAGACATAAACTCTGCCACTGTTTGTCGGATCTGACCCATTTTCGAATTCGTCAGAGATTTTATGCATGTCACTGTTATCTGCAAGTTTCATGAAGATCCAACAAAAAGTGAAGAAGCTACGCTGTTCATAAGCATTTTCCCATAGTAAGCCTATGGGACGTATCAGTTGCTATAGCAACCAAAGTTCTGAGAAAAATTTACTAAAATGAATATGCAAGCAATCCCCCACCAAAGACATGCTACAGACAAAATGTGGTTGAGAGCTGCTGGTAGGCTGCAAAGATATTCCAGTTCGAAAGTGTGGACGACCACGGACGATGGAGGCTGCCATCCTATAGGCTCCCCCGGAACCGTCGACTCAGATAAGCTAAAACACAGACTCATAATTAATACCAGGTATTTGCCTTAAAGCGTAAAACTGATACATACAAGCAAAGAACAGACCTCATTCAGTCACTGGGACCTTGGACAGTTAAGTTTCATTAAAGTTTCCTAAGTGTCATTAAGTTTATTAAAGCACGGTTTGGTTAATTCACATGCTCCGATCCTTCGACCTAATAATGAGATTGGGGCGTTTACACTACATGTTGTGGTCCAATATCTAAAACTGTATGTCATAATAACCTATTTATTTGCAAAGTGACCTTATCTCATAGATGAAGCTGAATTCAAAATAAGAATTCTACAGCATGTCTGTGTATTGACGACACATGAAGCCTATCACATAAAAATGAAGTTTTTAAAAGTAAACTGTATTTTAACAAGCAATACTTAACCTATAGATAATGTGCTATTCTATTCTGTTTTCACACCTTCTATAGAAAAAAACGACAGTTCAGTTGTCTTAAAGAGTCTTAATCCAGAAGGTCTCTTAGGCAGTCACCTGTGTGATGTCACTCTTCCCGCTCTTTTGATCATGTGTCAGTTTCTTTGGTGATAAAGACCCTAAAAGTAGAGCTAAGCGGGGATAGGGAGTGGGGATTGTTAAATATTGCTTGTTAAAATACGTTTTACTTTTAAAAACTTCATTTTAACTGCACAATACATTAACCTATAGATAATGTGCTAGAATTTGCAGATTAGGTGGGAAGGAGCTCCCTATCTAACAAAGAAGTAAATAGATCCCTCAATTTCTGGATTAAGGCTCAGGAAACTCTTGGAATAAGATTCTAACACGAATTAATTAGATCCCTCCACTTCTGGATTAAGGCTCTGGAAACTCTTGGAATAAGATCATTCTTGATATAAATCCTAAAAATGAGCCAATTCCAAACATTAATAACATATCTTTAAGGTGTTAATACCTTATATGTTAATAGTAGACTCTGGAGGCTGGCAGCTTCTCAAGCCTCAAAGGCCTGAATTCCTGGTCCCATACAGTATGGGAGTTATGGCCTGCACAAGATTTCAGCATCAGGGTAGATAAGTACATAATGGAGAAAGTGAGAGTAAACTTGAACATGACATGCCTACTGGTCCTTATCTATGCCTCTACCAAGCATTAACAAAGTATTTCAAACCACATACTCAAGAATTTGGCTTAGAAATTCATTCAGGGGAGGTAACTAGAAAACAACCATAGCAGAGGTTGTCTCTCTTGCATGTGACACACCTACTGGTTGTTACCAATGCCTCTACCAAACATTACCAAAATATGTCTAAAGGTATCAAAGTTATGGAGTGCACAAGATTTTGGCTTCAGTGGCAATAACTACATAATGAAGAAGAAAGTGAGAGTTGTCTCTTTTACATGTGACATGATTATCATATTACCTCAAACAGTATTGGAGTTATTGCCTACACAAGATTTCGGCTTAAGGGGAGATAACTACATAACAAAGAAAGTGAGAGCTGTCTCTCTTGCATGTAATATGCCTACTGGTCCTCCTCTTCATTCCTACCAAATATTACCAAAATATGTCTAAGGGTATCAAAGTTATGGAATGCACAAGTATGAGTACAATTTCTGCTTCAGGGGAGATAACTACATAACAAATAAAGTGAGAGTTGTCTCTCTTGCACAGGACATGCCTACTGTTCCTCCTCTTCATCCCTACCAAATATTATTAAATTATCTCAAGCAGTATGGGAGTTATGGCCTGCACAAGATTTTGGCTTCAGGGGAGATAACAACATAAAGAAGACAGTGAGAGTTGTCTCTCTTGTACGTGACATGCCTACTGGTCCTCCTCTTCATACCCACTAAATAATACCAAAATATGTCTAAGGGTATCAAAGTTATGGAGCGCAAAAGGATGAGTCTACAATTTCTGCTTCAGGGGAGATAACTACATACTGAATAATGTGAGAGTTGCCTCTCTTGCACACAACACTTCTACTGGTCCTCTCCTTTATCCCTACCAAATATTATCAAATTATCTCAAACAGTATGGGAGTTATGCCCTGCACAAGATTTCAGCTTCAGGGAAGATAACTACATAACAAAGACGGTAAGAGTTGTCTCTCTTGCAAGCGACACGCCTACTGGTCCTCCTCTTCATTCCTACCAAATATTACCAAAATATGTCTAAGGGTATCAAAGTTATGGAGCACACAAAGATGAGTCTACAATTTCTGCTTCAGGTGAGATAACTACATAACAAATAAAGTGAGAGTTGTCTCTCTTGCACACGACACGCCTTCTGGTCCTCCTCTTCATCCCTACCAAATATTATCAAATCATCTCAAACAGTATGGGAGTTATGGCCTGCACAAGATTTCAGACTGTGATAACAAATCTTAGTCAGGGCAATCGGTATTAGAAGATATTGTCTATTTCTTCGTATGAAGATGGACGACCTGAATAAATTTTTAACACTATACTTTTACCAGAGGAGATTTAGGAAACGTTTTGTATCCTTGGTAAAGTTAATAAAAAACACAAGACTGCTAACAACATAGGGTAGAGTTTGGCAGCTGTAAAATCTCTAATAAGAAGAAAGGCTGATAACCTAGCGTACTGTATAACAGCCTCCTTACTTAAAAGATCTTACATTATTAATAAAAGCTCCAGCTAATTTAAGAGAACTAGCTAGAATCAATTCTGTTACCAGATCGAGAAATTTTTAGTCAAAATTTGAAAGTATATTGGTAATTTGACTACGACGGAAAGAGAAGCCAATACCGATTCAACCTTCTTCTATGACATATTTACAATATAGTAAATTCTGACTCAAGTAATGCTCAAACTTCCTCCATGAGACGAGAATTAGGGAGTTTATTATACAAACTTCTACTAACCATAGTAGAGTTTATAAGTATACCGGACGAGTCAAACTGCTACTTATTTTAATATCTCTGATAACCAAAGGCGAAGAGGTTCAAAGACATAATTAACTATTCTGCACATATATATCTGGAATAGTGAGAATAGATGATATTATCATTTATAATATATAAATGATAGCAAGATATTCGTGTTATGGATAATTTGTTTGTCGTAACTAATTATCCAAGGTGGATAGAAATTTGGTTTATGATATATCACTTCATAATAATCTATAAGGTGTTCCAGTTTATGGATGAATCATTTATCGTGACAGAAAGATTATCCAAAGAAACTGGTTATAAGTATAATATAACTGTAATCATTGTATATAATGATAAACAATCCATTTGTTATATATATATAGAAATTAGTCTTGAATATTTAAGTAGTTTAAGATAAATTTCTTTATAGTTGAAAAACTTCCTGAAATATAACTATTTTCGAGACTTTATCCCATTTCAGGAAGAAAAGGATACTCCCATATTTCTATGCGTAGGTTGGGAGACTTACATTATAACCCAGTTGTGTTATTAATTCTTAACACAAGGCTGAAGATGTATTGTATGGCTTTTTTATTCGCCAAATTCTATGCCATACTTGTTTAAAGACAGATGAATTATAATCTTCTATCCGAAATGTAAGAATGGGAACTTATTATTCCTCTGTTCGAAGATAGAAAATGAGTTCTCTATCGATAATGATTGTATCGATGAAAATACAATTTTTATTGGAACCTATTGGATGTATGCTCCCTAAACTGAGCAATAGGAGTATATCCTCTGACATAAATTGAAAGTTTGTCACTACTGCGATTTGACAATCCCAGTAATATAAACAAGGTTCCTGAGTGACTAATCAGACCTAATCGATTCAAATTAAAGTCTGAGTCAATAATTAAGTTGAAGTATGAGTCAATACTTAAATTAGTTCAATGCATAAATGTATCAACAAGATTTTAAAACCTATACATAATTAGGTCAAAATCTAAATGTAGAAATCAACTCTCAACTTAAAATGATTGATGACACTATGAAGATAGATCTTATCGTATCGCAATATATCTCCAATTATTGTCAAATCTATAACGGTCTGTTAACGTAAATTCGTAACGATAACGTTCATTTGCAATATGAGGAAATGTACAAATTAAGGTACATTCTGAATTTGCTGGAACAAAAGTAGGAAGATCCGACAGTAAAATGTAAATACAGAACTTCCTTAAATGGAAAACTTAATCATATAAGAGATCCATTATAATTTAGAGACAGTCCAGTCTTATAATGCTATCGATTATGTTCTGATTTAGTTGTCTATATTTTAAATGGAAATATCCGTCAATGGATATTGCAACGTTACCTTTAGGGGACAATATATCCGGGAGAGATCGCGACTTTCCGGCTTGTACCCTTTCCATTACTCCTTAACGGAGACGTTCTGTTTCCTAATAATGAGAGGAAAACTGGTTCTTATCATCGGAACATACGAAAGATGAGGAATATAATTATTTAGTCCTGAAGTATTATCAAATAATTTACAGGGCTTTATTTTCTTCACTGCTTTGTAAGTATACAAATCTTCTCCCATTGTAATATCTGTTGACATGCAAAGACAGACAATGGAAGAATTGGTTTATGACTTATATTTGTCAGTGATGTTTAGAGAAGGTAAAACTACTCATTATATAAGTTTTCCTCTTAGAAATTTCCTTTTGTATCAGACTTAAGGAAATTAATATTGGACCTAGACAATACGTCTGTCTAGGTCTGTAATTATTATCAGCTGAATAGGTTTCTAAACGATCCTGTAGCCTAATATAATTTGTTTGTCTCTGAAGAAGCCAAAGCCAAAACCTAAATTTCATAATTAGATTTTCTAACTTCTTGAACTAAGCAAATTTTGTTAAGGGAATAATAATGTTATCGAATTTATTAATGCCTTAATCTATGTATATATGTTTATTTACCTTCTCTAAGAGCCTGGACAAGACATGATTGACATGGACTCTTGTTACAGTGATAAATAATTGTTGATGAACAATTAGAATGGGAATTAAAGCCTGAAATACTTATTGTTTCCCAAGAAATAAAGAATATTTACCTGTACTAGACTTCTTTGCGAATTTAATCTATAGAGGAATTAATTTATAGATATTTATATTACACATGAAAAGTCAAAACTTTGACACTTGATGTGCATATGAACCAAATTGATTCTTTATAATTTGGATCTACTTGAAATATTTATATTATTAGATAGAACAGAACTAATAAGGAATTATCTCAATCCATACATAGTTCTATTCTTGATAGTAATATATATAATGTGTATGATCTTCTAAATTTTCCGGGGATCTGAACGGTAATTTTTAGAAGACTGATAATTATATCATCAAAGGATCAGGAGTCTTTTCGAAGACTGATTCTGAGTCCTAGATAATGCACCAATTTTTCAACTATAAATTAGGAATCTTTAATATCATTCTATCAGGTTGCAATATTATTCGAACTTCAGCCACCTGATAAAATTAGGTGTTTTCTACCAACTTATCAGATTGTAGTTTAATCTGAATGTAAACAACCTGTATAAGTTAGGTATTTTCAACCACTCTATCCAGTTGATTGTAAAAACCTGAGGTTAAGTTTAGATTATGATACCATAATGATCATAACTATGTACCAAAGAAAAAATAAGAAAGAAATTAATAACTTCTTTCTAATTATCGTATTGATTTCTGTTCTTTGTTTCTTCCAAAAGAGAAACAAATAAATTAAAAAGAAGAAGGAGAGGCTAGATAAACGATATGTTTATGTTCTCTTCTCATATTATCAAGTCACAGCATGGAGATAACCCTCTGCCGTAAAGCCTTACAGGATCCTTCTGCAGTGAGTTAAAAGAGGAACAGGTCTATAATCTTTCAAGTATTGTTAGATGTTAGATCATAATATACTTTCAGATTATAATTACAAATATCTAGGATTCAAAGTCTAATTGGATAATGACTGCATAGAATTCCTTGATATAATGTCCACCCAATATTCTAACCAAACGTTGTCATTGATAATCTGTACTCATTAATTTGACTCATCTCTGATGCTCTGTGAGTCAAAACTAATTGTCCGGGAAATAGTGACTGTTATTCCATCACAAATAATCTGGCAATTGATTGGTAACTTCTATGACCAGTGACTGGTACCCAGTGATCGTTGCCTGGTTTTGTTTGTTTGTGTTGAGGTTTTATGGCTGTCAACCCAATGGGGTCATGTCGAGCGTGGTCAGTTTACCTAACCACACGTTTACTGGGCAGGCTTAGTCCTCTAAGTGGTTAACCAGTATTGTGCACATTCTTTTGCCAGAAATTGTTGCCTGGTGATTAGATGCTCAGTAATTAATGTTCGGTAGTAATTTTTTACCAGTGACAGGTCTGACCGGTGACCAGCTGACCGTTGATTTGTGGACTTTGACTTTATTGCGGGACTATATCACCCATAAAGACACCACCCAGAAGAATGACTAGTGACCGGTCATGACTGGTGACGGGTCATGACTGGACCAGTCATGACAGGTGACTGGTGTGACTGGTGACCGGTCATGACTGGTCAGAGGTGGACTTATTGAGCGCCTAAAGCACTCATAAGATGCCACCCAGATGGGTCCTACCCCAGGTAGCAGGGCCTTGTGGGGTGGTATCCCATCAGTAAGTTGATGAATTGTCATATAACCCAAAGGTTGACAAACTCTTTAGTACTCAGCTTTTCCACCATAGAAATCTTCAGCCATATCTTCATAGTCTGTAAGGCAGATGGATAGATGCCCAGACAGTGGTGGACTTAGACTTTATGAGTACCTATAGCACCCATAAAGACGCCACCCAGATGGGTCCTACCCATGGCAGCAAGGCCTTGTGGGTGGTGTCCCATAAGTAAGAACTGTAGTATAACCCGAAAGTTGACAAGTTCTTAACAATCAGCTTCTTCACCATAGAAATCTTCTGTCAGATACCAACAGTATCCAGTTATTTCAGATCTTGTCAAAAAATAACCTGGAACAAACAGAATAAGTACAATATTTGAATCGTTATGCACGACTTCCGGAACGAACATGAGAATTGTGCTGATAAATATGAGAGTGGCGAAAATGCATGATGCGCAATCAATAATAACAAAATATTGAAAATCGATTTAATGAAAGTAATAAGATTTTCCTTGAAAGGAATGAGAAAGGAACAAAAGAAAACAGGAACTGAGGGAATAGACCGGAGAAAAAGAAAGAAATTTAGATTTTTTATCACCTGGTAAAAAGTCCTGTTTATTTTCTTTGTTCCACAGAAAAGAAACTGACAAGTGATCAAAAGAGCAGGAAGAGTGACATCGCACAGGTGACTGCCTAAGGGGCTTTCTGAATTAAAACTCTTTAAGACAACTGAATGATCGTTTTTTCTGTGGAAGGTGTGAAAACAGAATAGAATAACACATTATCTATACGTTAATGCATTGTGCAGTTAAAATTAATTTTGAGGTTTTACTGCCCAATAAAACCATTAGGGTCATGTCGAATGCTGTCAGTTTACCTAACCACACTTTGCCTGTATTTATACACATTCTTTCTCCAGAAACTGACAACTGCCCTTCTTGAATCAGCAGAAGGCTTCAAATGATGTCAAACAAAAAAATCTCAGTGATCTCTGTACATTCATGATAATTTTTGTAATATTAAATTTTAAGAAAGGATGAGCATTCCCTGGTTCTGGGAAATGAACACCTGCCAGTATATTCCCACGGAATGGTGTAAGAGCAAGACCAGAATCACTTTAGAGAACAAATGGTGACAGAGAAACTAGAGATATATATCAACAGACCATGGAAATGAAATCAAGGCCACAACATCATCTTAAAAATGAATTGCAAATCAAGTTAGATACTTCTAAATCTTATATTATCTTATTTTTGTCATATATATCTTAAGCACCAAAGATGACACAGTTAATTAGTCCTGGCAGGTTCAGTAAAAAATACAAGAAATTTTGGCAGTCAAACTTTTACCAATTCGATATGGATCAGATAAAAATAATGACTTCAAAGTACACAATGTTAAAATAAGCGATTTTTCACCATTTCAGTGCCCTTGTATACATAATTCAGAATGGCTGATTCAAGAGTTGAAACCAGATATTTTGATTATTTAATACTTGGTGCAGTTTGATAAGCATTAAAGGCTCCATATTCCTCAAAAATAGACATTTTATTATCCAAGAAAGGTTTAACCAATTGATATATGGTATTAATACAATCATAAAATGTGGCACCTGACAGTCTGTAAAATTTCAGTTAGTCTCTTGTTCTTGAAATGAAAAGATTTTTTATGGTATCTCTGAGTTAATGTTGCCAACATAAATTCATAAATGTGACAAAACAATCATTTCATTTTTGATCCAGTTTAAATTACAAAAGAAAGGCTAACTGAAATTTTACAGGCTGTCAGATGCCACATTTTATGATCATATTAATACTATATATCAATTTATTAAACCTTTCTTTGGCAAAAAATGAGGAATATGGAGCATTTAAATAATACATGAAAGCTATATATACCAATTTGTGACAAATCTCATAATAAATAGACTTCGATGTACACATTATATTAAAATTGTTGAATTTTCACCATTTCAGGGGCCATTACTCTAGTATATGTAATACAATATGGCTTGTTTAAGAGCTGAAACCAGATCTTTTGATTATCTAATACTTGGTGCAGTTTGATGAACATCGAAGGCTGTAGGGCCACAAAGGCTTAAATCTGTGATTTTGTACTTTTTTGGAGGTCAAGGGAAGTACATCTAAAACAAATAACTTAAAAATTTTTGAAAAGTAACCTATCAATTTCTTTTCAATTTTTTATACATAATATCATGTTCTATCATCTGAAGGAGTATAAGAAAGTTAGATTTAATATATATTACAATTTTTATTAATTATCATGGTCTGAATTATTTTTCTATCTGCCTGCTATGTTATATGGAGCCCAGTAAGAGCTAATTAAAACCTATCATTTTCCTTAAATCTGATCAAAATAGTTGATATTTACTCTTTTGCTGTGAATACCATTAATATTTTCATCGAGTGTAATGAAAACATCAGTATTTTCACAAGTGCGAAGCAAGAGTGAAAATTTGAATGTTTTCATTACACGAGATGAAAATTTTTATAGTATTCACTGAAAAAGAATAAATTTTCTTTTTATTTTATTGTTAGTACGCCAATGTGCACTTCTGACGACATAACTATGCCACCAAACAAAACATGAACGTCATGGCATCGACATTCAGTGCGTTTAAATGTCTGAAGTGCTGGAGAGACAAAAACAAAAAATTTCTGCAAATTTAAATAATCTTATTACCAAAATGTTCCTTACATTCTAACTAAGAAAATGTATACCAACACTTGATAGTTTTATTCAGGAACAGAGAAATTAGAGGAGTCCAAATACCTGAAGCGGGATCGGATCTGTTAGTGAAACAATGAAGACAACCGAAGTAATCCAAAAGCAGGAGTGAAAATAACATTGACTTGTAATTTTTCACTAGTGAAAATATCATATTCTTTCACATGTGAAAATATCATTTTTATTCCTTTCGAATATACACTGATTTCACCGCTTGCAATAAAATAATTGTTGCTATTTCTTGTTTTTGTCACTGAAACATGATCAAAGATGTGAAATAAGCTTCAAAATCCAAAATATTCCCAACTCTCTTTTTCATCCAAGGAAAACTTTATTCATGTAATAAAATAATCCAAATTTGTGTACATAACCAGTCCTCTTTTTCTTTTTTTTTTTTTTTTTTTTTTTTGATTCACTGCAAAATATATTTTTTTAATCTTTTTCTTATTGGCTGTAGACCCTTCTTTCAAACTGAAAAAAATAGAAAATAAAAGTGCTGCAAGCACTGCACCATTCCCCTCCACTGCACTTACATCAAGCAACTGCAATAACTCAAAAATAAAATGTGAACTACATGTCATCTTATGTTGCTTTACATTTTTGCAAGGCTTCAAGAAAATCTCTGAAACCATTTTCAAGTTACAGAAATGGCACTTGACTTGGATCTTATTAATGATATTCAAAGGGCAGTAACTCCAAAAACAGGTGATTCAGAGTTATGGTGCTTGTGTTTTGCACATCATATCATGGTGATATACATTTGCATAAAGTTTCAAGAAAATATCTCAAACAGTTTTCAAGTTACAGAGTGGACACAAATATATTACAGAAATCACTATTTTCAAAGTTCAAAGGGTTATAACTCCAAAGGTGGATTAACCAGAGTTACATTTCTTGTGCTCTGCACCACGTGTCACAATGCTTTACATTTGTGTGAAGTTTCATCAAAATATCTGAAATGGATTTCAACTTACAGAGCTGATACAAGTACATTGTAGAAATGGCTATTTTCAATATTTACTATATTCAAAGGGCCACAACTCCAAAAGTAGGTTAACCAGAGTTTTGTTTTTGTGTTCTGCATGTTGTCTCATAATGCTTTACACTTGTGAGAAATTTCATAATAATATCTTGAATGGTTTTCAACTTACAGAGGGGAAGGAGTACGTAATAGAAATGGGTATGTTCAAAGTTCAAAGGGCAAGAACTCCGAAAGTCGGCAAATCAGAGTTACAGTTCATGTGTTCTGCACATTGTCTCATAGTGCTTTACATTTGTGCGAAGTTTCGTGAAAATATTTCCGATGGTTGCAGAGTTATGGAGCGGACACGAATGATGACGGCGCTGACGGACGGACACTCGAAATTTTGGATGGTATAACATAATACCATTACCACTTTTGTGGCAGGGCATAAAATGATACACTTTTTTGAAAATTTGACCTCTCACTTTACTTAATAGATACTTAAATAATATGTTAAATAATCACACAGGAATACACATTTAAACACACCTATACTTACCACTATGGGATGGAGTTATGGCTGTTTCGACTTGCTTTGATGGTGTTTCAGTTAACTGTTTACCTCCATCTGGTGCAGCAGGTGGAACCTGTCCCTCAGTTAGATTCTCATTGAGAACTTTCATAAGTGATGTGAAATCACCTTGACTAAGGGAAACCTGTATCAAAAATTGAAGCCTATGGTGCATAATGCATGAAGATTTAAATTCATTGTCAGCTCAGTGAATAGATTCATCAGGACAGAACATCAGATTAATTCAGTATTTCTTTTTGGCTTATCTAAATAAGAATTTCATTTAAGTGAAAATTCTTTTTCGTAAAGCCGAAAAGAAATACTGGATTAATTCACTGTCTGCTGTTATTACTTGGTTTCTCATTTTTTCCCTCTAACACTGATTTTAGTTTTTGCTATTATTTAATATGATTATCATTACAGTCTTCACTGTTTTCTCTGCAATCACCTGACAACATTACTGCAAACAATTCATCAACATGCCATTACAAACTTCACTTAACTAGAACTACTTAACATTTCTTATTATCAATCGATTCAAACTGACATTTAATACTACACCAGAACCTCATTATAACACAGTTCACTGTAGCACGAATTTGGTTATAACACAGTTGTGCCTTGGACCCCAGTTTTTCCCCAACCAACCATTTTTTACTGTCTGTGATGTCTAAAAAATCACGTTGGGTCAAATCTTCCCAAACTCATAACGCCATAGTAACACTATGGTAGTTAACATGAATCTAAACAGTCATTCGCATGTAAACTGGCAACAGGTGACATCAGATGAATAACGGTAACCTACCATAACACAAAGCGACATCTGATGAATAACGGTAACCTACCGTAACACAAATTAATTATATCATTATCCAAATATAGTCATAAAATCATCTGTCCATATGACACTACAACTGCAACTGCAAAACACCAGGTGCAGTTGATGTGTCTGAAAGATCAAAGGTCACTTTAATGTCTTTAATATCCCAGCTAAGCATGACTAAAGAATCTGCTGCTTCAATGCACCCATTCTTCTTTTTTAACAAGGTTTGTTAGTCCCAAATTTGATGAAATAATTCCCAAACAGTAAAGATACTGATCAGCCATCACATACAGTGACCTCTTAATATATCTGGGTCTGTTTGTTTTTTTGTTTTTTTTATAGGACATAACATGGGAGAGGTAGATTTCAGTAAAATTTTGTATTGCACCACTTGTGCTGGTCAAAGGCTGGTCAGTGCTTAAAATTTAAGCAGTCTGGTCAGATCTTGAAACATCCAAAACTGTAAAACCGCCCATTGCGCAGGATGGACTTTTTTCAGCATAAGGGTGAACTAGTTACATACAAAAATGTATGTGCAAATGATCTTTATATGATTGGAGTCTAATGTTTATACTTACACTTATGGAAGGTAATGTACCAGCAATGTCTAATTCAGGCACATCATGGAACCAGCTGGCAGCCATATTCTGACAAAGACTGATCTTTACTGTGACTGGTTCCAGTATTTCCACCTCTGATTTCACAAACTGACTAGCATCAACAATAGCTCTATAATTCAGGAAAGAATCTTGTGAGAGAAACAGCAACAAATAATTTATTTCACTATATGCATCATCTCAACCTCATATTTGTTTAAATTAAAAGACATATGGTGATTCTATAGGAAACATTTACTTACATAAACAAAATATTAAACCTTCAAAAGGCAATGTGGATGTGAAAGCTACCTATCAGTGATTGTTATAATTAGAAAGTTAATGATCTGTCATTGGTTGAGGAAAGTGACTGATGACTGACTAATCACTGATCATGAAACACTATCAAACCCTTCTAATGGACACTATAACATTTGTTTGGGAGCTCCTCACAGGTGATACTTTTCTATATCACAAAGTACAAAAGACAAATGATGTAAAGATACTGAGATGTCAACATAATTTCCTGCATTTCTGAACCTGTTCAGTTATTGTTTTGGTAAAAGCTCTCGTACATTCAGTATAACTATATGAAACACATGCCACCTGCTGCACAAAGCTTTGCCTTATATGACCTTGGTCGTCAGTACTTGTTCAAACCATATCTGGACATTGTAAGATTCTAATACTGTATTTACCATAAATATTTGGAAACTGTATGTTCTTACCATACTTGCTGGAATATTTGAACAAGTCCACTTCTGGGACTGGATACACTTGGTAGACTTTCAGACATTTTTTACCATTATGAAAACACGCCTACCAAATATACTGAAAAGTTTACTACCAAAAAAAAAAAAAAAAAATGAAAATTTTCAGATAAAAAATTGATATTTTTCATATTTCTGCTCAAAACATAGATTGTGGGTACTCATTAGAACCACCTCAACAAGGCAGTTCTAACGAGTACCCACAATCTATGTTTTTGAGCAGAAATAAGAAAAATAATTTATACCCCTATAAACCCCAGTTTTACTATATAAAAGTGGGGTTTAAGGGGATCAAAATTTTATAGGCATGTTTTCGTGATGCAGGGGGGACAACTTTTATGACTTACTGTTTGCTTTTTCTGCATACCAAATCTTTTCTAAAATGGGGTCTACCAATGGAAGTAAATTCTTTCCTTTTTGAGGAGATCCCTTTTCAGAAGAGAGGGAAAACAAATTTGACAGATTTGCCTCTCCTAAAAATGTATCACTTGCCCTTGAATGTCTATAGATATTAAAACAGCAACACAGTACCTTAGGAATTGCCAAGAAATCACTCACCAGAAAGTTACTTTGAAACAGTAAAGCATAACAGTAACTTCTCCTGTACAGCATACTTCACATTTCCTATATTTCATGTAGCAAAACCTGAGAAAGGTTGGTGCCATCTGCATTGGTACGTAATCACTTTAACAGGTTCTGTTAATGTGGCAGATATCAGAACTACTATTTTGACTCTCATAATAAGAATCTAAACGATAACCCTTGAGAGTAATGAGCACATTCACAAAACCAATATCAGCTGAAATGTCAAGTTTCCTGGGCAGACTAGCCAATTAGGCCTCATCAGTAAGCTCATATAAATTTTAAAAAATCCAAGAACTGGCTCAATGATCACAAAGGATCAGAAAATATACATTATAATGAAGTATTGGGAAACATTTTACGGCAGCCACATGGCAGTAACACAAGCTGTGGTGAAAACAAATTGCTTCCATAAGGAATAGCCTTTGAGAGCAATGAACGCTCACAAAACTACTGAAAACAGTTGAAGTGTCATGTTTTCTGTGCCAGAAACCCAACTCCTTCAGAAACCTATAGAACATTCAATCAGAAATCTGACTGTAAAACATATATTTTTGAAAGTTTGAAAATAGTTATACACAAACTTTTTCATAAAAAAACATCTATATGTATTAAATTTGACAGACCTTTACAAGCAACTATTTCAATTTGTTATGAGAATAGAAAAAAGTTTGGTGTGTGTGTGTGTGTGTGTGTGTGTGTGTGTGTGTGTGTGTGTGTGTGTGTGTGTGTGTGTGTGTGTGTGTTTTGTAATGTGTACTTGTTTGAGTTTATAGTAAGATTTCTCCAAATCTGTACCTGATCTGGTTGAATGAGAAAGTCGAACTCTTAAAAAAGTGTTCAGAAAGAGCATCAATCACAGAACATAACCTATCAATGACAACTCAATCACAGAACATAACCTATCAATGACACCTCAATCACAGAACATAACCTATCAATGACACCTCAATCACAGAACATAACCTATCAATGACACCTTAATCACAGAACATAACCTATCAATGACACCTCAATCACAGAACATAACCTATCAATGACACCTCAATCACAGAACATAACCTATCAATGACAACTCAATCACAGAACATAACCTATCAATGACACTTCAATCACAGAACATAACCTATCAATGACACCTCAATCACAGAACATAACCTATCAATGACACCTTAATCACAGAACATAACCTATCAATGACACCTCAATCACAGAACATAACCTATCAATGACACCTCAATCACAGAACATAACCTATCAATGACACCTCAATCACAGAACATAACCTATCAATGACACCTCAATCACAGAACATAACCTATCAATGATACCAAGTCCTATTTTAAGCTACTAGCAGCTGTGCCACATAGGCATCAAACAGTCCATCTATTTCACTGTCCATGATGGGTGGCTGCTATTGACTAATATACAAAAGGGACAAATTCAATTCTCTACACAGAGATTTGCCATAGAACCTATTTCAACTAACCTTGACACTTTGAGGTCAGTCAAAGTGATCCCTAGTTTATTCAGTACAGCTGGTATACCATTGGCTGAAGATTTTCCTCCCAATTCAAACTTGTTTCCAAGTTGTAAGTGTCCAAAGTCAACAACAAGGACATTGTATGACTTGGAATTCTGTGGTACCATGATGTATGGTGCATCAAGATCAACTGAAAGTGAAATACGTGATGCAGTTTCCTGAATATTTTGTACTGCATCTTGTGTGTATTCAGCCATGGCATCACTTGCTTCCTTCAGTTTGGCTTGAGCAGCTTGGAAATTGTTCAGAAAACCCTAAAATGACAAAAATAACAGCATTAAACAATAATAACAATAAAATAAAAAATAACAAAAATAAAACAGTGCAATAAATAATAACATTTTTAAGGTATCCAACAATCTATAAGCAACAAACTAACAAAATGTCCACAATGGGCACAATTTGCTCACCTGAGTGAATCAGCAAAAGGATAAATGCAGATGACCTGGACAATTTTCCAGTACTGGCATTCTTACCAATAAACAGTGGAATTCCTTGAACAAAACCAGAAATAACTTTGTCAAGTAGCACGGGGTAGGGCTTTATGTAATCTAGGAAAACAAAATTCTGATACCCCAGCAAAGCCTTTTGTTCCTCTAAGCATATTAACAAATTGGGAAGCCCTTATCCCACCACTTCCTAAGCATTTAAGCAAAGTTCCAAGAAACAGGGGTCATCCTGGAGGGCAATTTGGGAGAAAAAGTCTCCCTAAGCTGGCTGATTTCTCCCTATCTTAAGCTGAGCTGAGGGAGAAGTGAAAATGTATAGAATGTATAGGGAAGTCTTAAATTTGGACTAAAACTTCTTGAAATCCTGAAATTGTCGCAAAACTTCCCCCTCTCTGAAAGCTCCAGGATGGCCCCTGAAGGAAATTGCTTCAAGCTCTTATTATTATTTTTTTCAGTCCAGTTCTCTTCTAGATCATCTGAATGGAGTTCCATTAGATGTAATGGAACTCCGTTCAGATGATCCAGAAGAGAACTGGACAGTCTTCAGAGACACCGTCCACTCTTCAGCAATGGATTACCTAGGACCAGTATTTCATATACACCAAGACTGGTTTGACGAGAATGACGAAGAAATCCAGGGACTCCTTGAAGAGAAACAGCAAAAACACAAGGCATACCTTAGTGATACCAGCTCAGTATCCAATAAGGCAGGCGTCATATTCAAATATATGCAAGTCAGTCCAGCCTAGGCTCAGAGATATGCAAGACTCCTGGCTGAGCAGTAAGGCTGATGAAATCCAGTCCTTTGCAAATAGAAAGGATATAAAGAAGTTCTTTGATGCGCTAAAGACAGTTTATGTTCCACAGAGCTCAGGAATTACCCCTCCTCAGTGCAGATGGAACTAGTCTTCTGACAAAGAGTCTGTCTTGAAAAGATAGGCTGAGCACTTTGATAGTGTTCTTAATCGGCCATCATCTATCAATGATGATGCTATCAACAGACTACCACAGGTGGAATGTAATCTGCTGCTTGATGAGTTCCCAACCGTCGCTGAAACAGTGAAAGCAACAAAACTTCTGTCATCTGGCAAGGTTCCAGGATCAGATGCAATACCTGCTGAGCTCTACAAAACAGAAGGAACTCCATTTGCAAAGAAGATGACAGAGTTATTTCACATTATGTGGAGAAAAGAAGCCATCCCTCAAGAATTCAAGGATGCGTCAATTATCCACCTATTCAAACGGAAAGGGAATCCTCAGTTGTGTGATAATCATCATGGCATCTCTTTATTGTCAATTGATGGGATGGTCCTTGCAAGAGTTCTATTTAACCGACTGAATGAACACCTTGAACAGTCAGGGCTTCTACCAGAAGGCCAGTGTGGATTCAGAAAGGACAGAGGAACAATTGACATGATCTTCACAGCAAGGCAGCTTCAAGAGAAATGCCAGGAACAGAACATGGACCTCTACATGACCTTTTGTTGACCTTACCAAATCATTTGATACATTCAGTCATGAGGTCTTTGGAAAATATGGCAAAGTTTGGCTGTTCAACCGAGTTCATAGCAATGGTGAGGCAGTTCCATGATGGTTTGCATGCACGGGTCCAAAATGATGGTGAGTTTTCTGATCCATTCCTTGTGACAAATGATGTCAAGCAAGGCTGTGTACTAGCCCAAACTCTGTTCAGCATGATGTTCTCTGCCATGCTCACAACTGCTTTCCAGGATGGTGACAATGGTATTGCTTTAATGGGAAGCTTTTCAACCTAAGAAGGTTGCAAGCCAAATCCAAGGTGCAGACAGAGGTGCTAGACGAGTTCCTCTTTGCTGATGACATGGCAAAAAGGTGCTCCAACAGAAGAGAAGATGCAAAAAGGTGTAGATCAAGTATATGACTCCTGTGATAGCTATGACCTCACAATCAGCATAAAAAAGACTGAGGTGGTTTATCAACCAGCACCTGGCAAGCCTTACAAGGAGCCCACCATTACAGTGAAAGGTCAAAGATTGCAAGTGGTAGACAAGTTCACCTACCTTGGAAGCACATTGTCAAGAGTCATGCAGATTAATGATGAAGTCAATGCCAGGATTGCCAAAGCTAGTGCAGCATTTGGCCGACTACATGGTAATGTTTGGGATCGAAGTGGAATCAGGCTTGACACAAAGCTGAAAATCTACAAAGCTGTGGTGCTGTCAACACTATTGTATGCATGCGAAATGTGGACAGTTTACCAATGGCGCGCCAAAAGACTGACTCACTTCTATACAAGCTGCCTTAGAAAACTTTTAAAGATTAAGTGGCAAGACAGAATTCCAGACACAGAAGTCCTGAAAAGGGCAGGGATGCAGAGTGTACATACTCTTCTGAAACTGGCACAGTTAAGATGGACAGGCCATGTTAGGAGGATGCCGGAGAAACGTTTGCCAAAGAAAATCCTCTATGGAGAACTAGAAATGGGCAAACACTCCCATGGTGGTCAGAAGAAGCAATACAAAGACACCCTAAAAGCCCCCCTCAAGGATTTCAACATTCCAACAGTCATGGGAACAAATTGCACAGGACCGAGCAAAGTGGGGAGGCCTCATCAGAAGAGGTGCTAGTGAATATGAGGCAAAAAGAATCAGGGAAGCCGAGCAGAAACATGCACAGCACAAAGCCAGAGCTAAGGCATCACCAACAGAGCTGTCTTGCTCTGACCTCTGTTGTTCCATCTGCAACAGACAGTTTAGAGCTAGAATTGGTCTAATCAGCAATCTTAGACACAAACAAATAGTAGCATTTCTCGCATGTGATTAAGATTGGTCATTGTCAACAATGACATACGAACTATTATTATTTTTTTTCTGACATGTATACAGCCTAAGGCTGGGGCTACACAAACTGTATTTAACAACTTCTGTTGCTCAAGGAAAGCTTTGTTCCTCTGAGCTATTAACCTAAGGTTAAACCAAACAACTTCAAATATTTTTTTAATATATACATATACATAGTCTCTGGAACCTGAAATGTGCAGTTTGCAACTGAATTTTTCAGTGTCCAGGAGTTAAACATGGCTGTATCTGGATGGGATGACTTCCTAAGTAAGTAAAAGCCATAAATTACACACAATACAAGAGATAACTTGTCTTTCTCATATGCTAATGGTGAGTGGCCTGAGAAATTATACAAATAAAAGTTGTGTTCTGTATGTTTGGTATTATCCATAAGGGCATATTTTACATGGCAAGAGACAATTCATCAAGCATAACTAAATGATCAAAGAAAACAAATGAGGATAGGACTATTTTCTTAAGCCTGAAAAGGGCCATAAATCTATACAAGAATTCCGCGGAAGGCGTCATCGCACCTGCTGGGGCAAAAGTCACAGGAGCCACAATCAGAACGTGGTTATTAAATAAGTTTATTTCATTCTTAGCAGTGCTTACTTGGAAAACTGGGTTGAAAAAAATGTAGACAAAGTGCCTAGTGGGGCACATATATTCCAGGCCAGTCCCATTCCCTCTAATGGCTATATCTTCAGCACTGACTTTTCGTATCATACAGCCCAATGATAATGGAGTGTTGACGTAAAATGTGTAAAAGTCACTGGAGCATGAAATATAGGTCAAGGTCACGGGTCAAGATACCTGCTAATTCAGTACATCAAGGAGAAGCACAATGCAAGGTATAGTGGTTGTAGGCCTTATAGTTGAGGAGTTATCAAACATCAACGTAAAATGTGTCAAATATAGGTCAAGGTCACTGGGTCAATATACCTGCCAAGCCAGTGCAATGAGGTGAAGCACTATGCAAGGTTTAGTGGTTGTAGGTCTTATATTTAAGGAGATACCGAACATCAACATAAAATGTGTCAAGGTCACTGGAGTGCACAATATAGGTCAAGGTCACCAGGTCAAGGTACCTGCTGAGTCAGTACATCGAGAAGAAGTGCTATATAACGTTTGGTGGTTGAAGGCCTTACAGTTGAGGACATAAGGAAGGGTGACGTAAAAGGTGTAAAAGTCAATGGAGTGCGAAATATAGGTCAAGGTCACCCAGTCAAGGTTCCTGCAGAGTTCGAACATTGAGGAGAAGCACTATGCAAGGTTTGATGGTTGTAGGCCTTATAGTTGAGGAGATATTGAACATTGACATAAAATGTGTAAAAGGCACTGGAGCGCAAAATATAGGTCAAGGTCACCGGGTCAAGATACCTGCCGAGTCAGTACATCTAGGAGAAGCACTATGCAAGGTTTGGTGGCTAGAGGTCTTACACTTGAGGAGATCTGGAATGTTGACGTAAATTATGTCAAAGTCACTGCAGCCAAAATATAGGTCAAGGTCACCAGGTCAAGGTATCTGCCAAGTCAGTACATTGAGAAGAAGCACTTTGCAAGGTTTGATGGTTGTAGGCCTTATAGTTGAGGAGATATCGAACGTCGACACAAAATATGTCAAAATCACTGGAGCGCAAAATATAGGTCAAGGTCACCGGGTCAAGGTAACTGGCAAGTCAGTACATCTAGGAGAAGCACTATGCAAGGTTTGGTAGTTGTACACCTTATAGTTGAGAAGATCTGGAACGTCAACGTAAATTGTGTCAAAGCCAATGGAGCGCGAAATAGGTCACTGGGTCAACATACCTGCCAAGTCAGGAGGTCAGGGAGATGTGTCATGCAAGGTATGATGGTTGTTGTAGAATTGTAGTTGATAAGAATACAAACTTTGACGTAAATGTCGAACTTTGACATAACAGAACTGTTAACAGACAGACGGACGGACGAACGGACAGACGAATGGAAAAGCGGGCACCTATGTCGCAAAGTCAGGAGGTCAAGGAGATGTTTCATACAAGGTTTGATGGTTGTTTAGTCTTGTAGTTGATTAGAATACTAACTTTGACATAAATGTCGAACTTCGACATAACAGAACTGTTAACAGACAGACAGACGGACGAACAGACAGACGAATGGAAAAGTGGGCACCTACGTCACAAAGTCGGGAGGTCAGGGAGATGTTTCATGCAAGGTTTGATGGTTGTTTAGTCTTGTAGTTGATTACAATACTAACTTTGACATAAATGTCGAACGTCGACATAAATGTTGACAGACGGATGGACGAATGGACAGACATACGGACGAGCAGACGCCTATGTCGCAAAGTCAGGAGGTCAGGGAGATGTTTCATGCAAAGTTTGATGGTTGTTTAGTCTTGTAGTTGATTAGAATACTAACTTTGACATAAAAGTCGAACGTCGACATAAATGTTGACAGACGGACGGACGGACGGACGGATGGACGGAAAATCGGACGCCTATATCGCACCCTGCTACAAGCAGGTGCGATAAAAAATGAAGTTTTTTAAAAGTAAAACATATTTTAACGAGTAATACTTAACCTATAGATAATGTGCTAGAGAATAGTACATTAACCTATAGATAATGTGCTATTCTCTTCTGTTTTCACACCTTCCACAGAAAAAACGACCTTTCAGTCGTTAATTAAAGTCTTAAACCAGAAGGTCCCTTAGGCAGTTACTTGTGTGACGTAACTCTTCCCGCTCAATTGATCACGTGTCAGTTTCTTTTATGTGTAAAACAATAGACACAATTAGGAGATAAGCGAGGGTGGGCGGAGGGAGATAATTGATTATCTATAGGTTAAGTATTATTTGTTAAAATATGTTTTACTTTTAAAAAACTTCATTTTAACTTCATAATACATTAACCTATAGATAATGTGCTAGAATTTGCAGAATAGGAGGGAGGTGTTCTCCTAATTCTAACACCAATAATATCTCACCACTTCTGGTTAAAGAGTCAGGAAACTCTAAGGAATCAGATACATTCTAATTCTATATATTAAATAGAAAGAATGATCCAGATTCACAAAATAGCATATCTTTAAGGTGTTATGATCTAACAACCTTATATATAATAGTAGACTCTAGAGGAAGCCAGTTCTTAAGTCTCAGAGACCTAACATTGACCCCCCCCCCCCCCCCTTTTTTTTTTCTTTTTAGGAAACAACAATTGGCTTCAAAAAGAAAAAGGAGTCATTGAGACATAACATACATATTCCATCGCAAAGTAAGCTAGGAATAAAGAAATAATATTTTCAAAACAAAATTTGTAAAACAAAAAGCCAAGACCATACACTGTAAGTTGTCTATCTAGGGTCTTGAATAAATAATGAAAAGTCTACTCGGTGGAGTTTCCTAAAGATAACGGACATATGTAGATATTTTGGATAAAATTCTAGATATGTGAAGCTATCTAATTGTAATAGTCTAAGCTATTAGAATTATAAACTAATTAAATTGTGTAAATTGGAGCGACAGGACAGTTTCAAATGAACAGACATAGACTTAAAATAACCATAATGTTGTATAATTATTCCCCTTTGATCAAAAGATGGGGAGATAATAAAAGTAGATGGAGTTAACTATAACTCAGTTATCCATCAGAAGAAAAAGGTATAGACAAACATAATGGTTAAAAACTATTGCTAGACTAATTGTATTACGAATTTTTAGTCAAGCAATAAAATAATACAGAGTTTGCATAAAACTGCTGGGAAGAAAAAACAACCTAAGCCATTGATAATTAGTTTTGTCATAGACATATAAAAGCGTTTGATGTCCTGACAAAATAATAAAAAAGAAATTGTCAACATCATAACTTAGAGTTTGACAGACAATTAGAGAGACAAGAATAAGGTTGATCGCAGCTTACTGTAAGACGGTCATAGTTTGGCTAAATCTTACCGTATTGATAAGATTAAGCAATAATGAATAAGCTGGATAGAATCTTTCTATACCAGAAGATTGCCATGAAAAGTACTCCTGAGTAAATAATCATGGAAATCAAGAAATGTTAAAAAATCCACTTTGTAATGACGAATCAAAATGTTCATAAAAAGAGAAGGACTCAGAGAAAAAGTAATAGTGTGATAATCTCTGAAGAAAGATTATACAATAGTACTAATTAATAATTTCTAAAACACTTAAATTATAAGTTAAGAGATAGTATTACTATTCTATACGCATATTTAAGAATAGTAAGAAATATATGAATACTAAATTAAAATTATACTACGGAACAAATTCCTGCTATAAATAAAAAGTTAAGCATAATTATTTATTAAGCAAGGAACTATTAAACATATAACTCGCTATAAAATTACTGCCCAGAATTTTATAGATAAATATTCAATCAAATTTTTAGAATTGAATATTAATAGAATAAAATCTATGTCTGCATAATTGGTAATTCCTGAAATATCAAATTACGTACTCGCAAATGAATTCAGGAAGAAAATATATATACATATATACCTATATATACATATATATATATATATATATATATATATATATACTCTCGAGATCTATGCGTAAACCATAGAGAGTAATAAAATAATATTATTACCACGATCCCTGACGGAAGAGTAAAAATATGTATAAATATGAAAGAGATAATAATTAATTTAATGTCATATAGGTTTAAGATAAATTTTGTTTAATCTTTAACCAATATGCAGCAACAGTGACTCAATATTCTGTAGTCGTACATAGAAAAAGAGTACTTAGTCATTAGAATTTTGTATGATTGAAATAGAGATAATGGGATCTAAAAGGATGTATCTCCATGAACTGAATCGAAGGATAATATCCATTCTAAAAACTAGGGCTTGTTTTAGGCTCAGTTTAACAAGCGTAGAATTGAATTATTTCCAAGTATTCATGAAGTCGTTATGCTCTGAATACTGAGAAAACTGTTAAAATATTGTTTAGGAAATAAAAAAGTGACTGGTCCATAATGTTAGCTAGATTTAAACCTGGAACGTAGCGAGAAGGTCAATCTAACTTAAACGTAAGTTGAGGAAGATAAATAATGAAGATAGATATATAAATATCGGTATAATATATTATCTCCAACTATTGTCAAATAATCTGAATGTTTAAAAGCATAATTGCTACTCGAAAGTTTATTTACCGAATGTATAATCGGAGAAACTTTCAGCATGTTCAGAAACGTATCACAAAAGTAAGATCTGACCAGGAATGTAGGTGCAGCACTTACAATGTTGTGAAGTTTATAAAAACATTTTCTATATTATAAATTAAAGCAGTGCATTTCAAAAACATTGAAACGTCTTGAAATGACTTATTGTGTGGAAAAATAAATATATATCCAGTTTCGGAAAAGATATTTATCTATATATATAGACCATTTTTGATGCGGACTGGAAATCAAAATATTAATCTTTGCATTATTCGCAAACTGAACTTGAACTCTTAGCGAGATTACTAAGATCCCTTTAACGAATGTAAACATAAAGAAGGGGGAAAGATATAATTAAGTGTATCTTAATTCTTTGCCGGCTCGTAATTAAGGATGTTTTCCCTTTTGTCTAAGCATGACCGTACATTGATTAATATGAATATGATAATATCTGCTATTATGAGGTAAACTCTCGTTAATTAACCTCTAAGCATATATTAAAAATATATATCAACATAATCTAGAGCTTCGGTAAGTTTAGAGGAAGGAAATGATTGACTTTGGCAGTTTCTGAATAGTTACAAAGTCAATAAAATTATATCAAAATGAAAGTATTGTATATAATATCTAATTTAGGCAATAATAATCTGTCAGGTACTGAATAATTAATGCCTTTACAAAATATGTATCCATTGTCAATATCAAAGGTGCGAGAAAAATTTTGATTGACATGGACTCTAGTTATAAATCAAATATTAGAGGTATATAGCTAGTCGAAGCAAAACTATTCCTCAATAAAGATAAGGTAGACCTATAATATACGAGGATTAATTGGGTCTAGTAATTAAAAGTTTTAAACCTTCCTAAATAATTTTTAATTATAATCATAATAAAATTATTATTCCAAGATGAAGAATCTTCAGCGTAATAGATTCTTACTGAGACAAAATTATCTGGTATATTACTATCATAGTCTTAAATGATCCAGAAGAAAAAATAAAAACAGGCAAAGTAAGGAACGTATCGAATTATATCTATGCCTAAATATAAGATTTTCTTCTTATTTGTTATTTTATAGCAGAGTTATGACAGAGCACGACTGACCTAGACTCTTATATAATCAATCAAAAGATAGTATAAAATAGAATAATAGCTTAACGGATCAACTATTTTCCATGTAGAAAGGCAAAAGGAAAATATGTACCTCAACTAGAATTTTAAATCGTAGTAATCTAGAGAGGTAGCGGATAAATAAATAAACTGTTAATTTATTTATCTGATTCGTGTAGATTTCCGATACCTTATGAATGAAATATTAATAGAAAGTAGAAAGGATCTATTACTACTTTCTTGTCAATTTACTCCATAGATTACATGCTGATTACATATCGGGAGCATGTAGAAATTTTAGATTTCGTATATATTTTTCTTCTTAGAACTAAGGATATTTTTATAGAGTTCACCTTTGTCTTACAGCCGAATAAGGTGTTCTATAGGAGTGACTAATAATGCAACACAATGACTGGACACTAGTACTCGTAACTGTTGCTCGGTGAAGTCACTAATAATTCGACACAATGACCGGACACTAGTACTCGTAACTAATGCCCGGTAGGAGTCACTAATAATGCGACACAATGACCGGACACTAGTACTCATAATTGATGGAGTAACTAGTAATCCGTCACAATGACCGGACACTAGTACCCGTGATAAATGCCCGGTGATTTAATCATGCCTGGATGACCGGTGACTGGATGACCGGTGACCGGTAAGAAATGCCCGGTGATTTTATCCATGCCTGGATGCCCGGTGACTGGTGACTGGTAAAGCTGATAATGACTGGTGACCGGTGACTGGTGACTGGTGGACTTAGACTTATTTTGGATACCAAAGCGTCCATAAGAAGCCACCTTGATGGGTCTTACCCCGGCAGTATAGCCATATGGGGTGGGGCTCCCATCAGTAAAGTACTGTCGTATAACCCATAAGGGTTGACAAGTTCTTTACTAATCAGCTTCTCCACCATAGAAATCTTCGCCAATTCGCAAGACATCCAGTAACAGTCCAGGTATAGCATGTCGCATCGCTATATAATCTGGAACAAAAAGAAACAAGTTAAAATTTTTGATATAAGAAAACACGACTTCCGAACCGACCGCACACGAGCGTTGTGCTGATTATAGCGAGAGTCGCGAAAAAGCATGTCGAAATAGCCAGTCAATAAATGCAAAATCGACAATCGAAAATTTTAAATAATAACATGGTTAGTGAAAGGAGTGATAAAGAAACAAAAGAAACACAAGGATACAGAAATTTATCCGTGAGGAATAGAAATAATCCAAATTTCTTTCACAGGTAAAAATCCTTGTTGAATTTCTTTGTCCACAGAAAAGAAACTGACACATGATCAACTGAGCGGGAGGAGTTACGTCACACAGGTAACTGCCTAAGGGACCTTCTGGTTTAAGACTTTAATTAACGACTGAAAGGTCGTTTTTTCTGTGGAGGGTGTGAAAACAGAAGAGAATAGCACATTATCTATAGGTTAATGTACTATTCTCTAGCACATTATCTATAGGTTAATGTATTATGAAGTTAAAATGAATTTTTTAAAAGTAAAACATATTTTAACTAGAAATACTTAACCTATAGATAATGTGCCAGAATAGAACAGCACCTTATCTATAGGTTAATGTATTGTGCAGTTAAAATGAAGTGTTTAAAAGTAAAACATATTTTAACTAGCAATTCTTAACCTGTAGATACAGTGCTATTCTATTCTGGCACATTATCTATAGGTTAATGTATTTTACAGTTAAAATGCATAAAAGAGTCTCTGAGAACCCTGTATGGTGGGGTAATAACTAATGAGTCAACTATTTCAGATTATGTCACAATAATAATTTCTCCAATGGCTTGTAGAATACTATTTATATACTACCAATATAGAGTTTAAAAGAAATTAAAAATCACTTACCAATAGATCTGTGACAAATTTATTTAGAAATACAACTTTGATCTGTCCCAGAACAACACCCACTTTTATATCTACAGCAGACATGTCAGAGTATCTCTCTCCTTCAGTGTTCCCATTGAACAAAGTCAGGTCAAACTTTAACACTTCTTTAGCTTGTGTGTCTAGTATCTGTAAATATATATAACCTATACCACTCTTTAGGCAAATTCTGTAGACAACAAACTGACATTTTTTTACATTTTTTTCTCAGAAAAAAGTCTTCTTAGGAGATAATGTGCATGAAATGTCAAAGCAAGTTTTCTGTGACAAAACTGAAAAATATTTCAAAATGTCATCTGTTGAAATTTCTACTCAGCATGCTAACATCGACATTCCTTCACATGAATCACTGAGTTTCCTTCTTATAAACTCACTCTGTATCAATTTTATATGTCAATGCATGCTCATACCTACTGTTAAATGTGGCTCTGCCTCCTTTTAACAGAAATCACCATCCTTTGTACATGAAGCACACAGCAATAATACTGAATATGCTGCTAGACAGAAAAGCTCATCTGCAATTGAACTGTACATCATATAAAAAAGTCTGTGTCTTGACCTCATGGCTTATGGAGAAAATATCATTTAAACATTCTTTCATGATAAATCTGTGGTACATTTTGGATGCCAGGTCAATGGTTTATAAAATTATCAAACTAGGTAGAGAATGTTACTGCAAATTTGGAATTTCTTTAATAGTAATGACATTCAGTGAAAAATATCCCATTTTAAACTTAATTGCTGCAATGATGACCAAACAAAACTGTAGCTGGCCATCAAGAAAAGCAATAATTTCATCCTAAATTTTATCCATATTTTCATAGGTCCAGCTATACATATGTATATGTATATGAAAATATATTTTCATTTCTGACTTCATAAACTGATATATTTACGAGGACTGGTCGGAAAATATCTGAACTTTTTGTTCTTTCTCAAAAACTTACTGATGAAGTACCAATTTATAGGTGAAATCAAAGCCGCCATATTTGTTTCCAGCAAGCCTTGTATTTCAGTTCAGGAAACAAATAAAAGTCGTAGGGGGCAAGGTTGGCTGTATTGAGGGTGGGACAACAATGGCCACTTGAAGGATATGCAGGCTGTAGAAAAACGTTTCTGCAACCTTTGAAAAATGAGGCAAATTTTTCACCCTCTAAAAGCAGGAATTTTATTACAGATCTCTGTTCCTCCAGCTCTAAACCCATGGTAGCCTTTACACCTACCTTGTTTAAATGCTCAAAACTTTGTATACACACTTCTGACTGAAAATAAACTGATTTATAGTGATAAAATGTAGCTATTGCTCGTGTATAATATGTGTAGGTAGCTGTATGTGGAAAGACAGGAGCATGAAAAGTCGAGATATTTTAACATTAATGGTGCATTACAGGAAATGGTGTAATTTATAAGCACTTACATAAGGATAGAGTGAGAGCTGATCTGGATCTTTGACTGATATATCTTTTAACTGAGCCAATACCATTGTCTTATCTTCCTGCAGGGTCACCACTGTATCAATACCTGTGATGTATAGAAATAATCTGATTAGCAAACAGTGAGAAGTGGACATTATTTATAAAATACATCACTAGTTTTAAATGATTTAATTAGAACAAATGTGTTAGGTATTAAAGAACATAATCATATACAATGGTTCAGTTTTTATTGAAACTCAGATAGAGAGAGTATATTTATGTTAGTTTCTCTATCCATTAGTGTTTTGGTTCTATAATTTTATTTCATTATAATGCTTTTCACATATACTGAGGTCAATGGGTCACGGACTTGGCCCACTGCATCTTAAAAGGCTGCCATGTATCAATGTTTGGTACACAGAATGACCTGTCCAAAATCATTCCTGAAATTCTACTCAAATATAGTAACTGGAAGTTTTAGTCATACACTTGTCTGTGTCCATGTGCATGTATATACAAGATATCATAACCACATAAGTACTCCTTTTGCAAAAGGCTGCCATGTATCAATGTTTGGTACACAGAATGACCTGCCCAAAATCATTCCTGAAATTCTACTCAAATATAGTAACTGGAATTTTTAGTCATACACTTGTCTGTGTCCATGTGCATGTATACACAAGATATCATAACCACATAAGTACTCCTTTTGCAAAGTTGCACTCAACAAGTCAATATAAGAGACATTAAGCATATAAGTAGACACCTCTTTAACATGACCAACGTGATAAAACCAATGAAAACAAAAACAACAACATAAGCCATACTACCAAAACTCAGGTGCAAATTACTGGTTGCATGTCAGTGGGAAAACTATTCTACTTTCTTTGGCACAATTTATAAATATTTCTTCCACTGACACCAGTAAACTCTGTAAAATTATGGTGCAGATATGATCCAGAAACAATGATTTAACCCTTTCATCCCACTGAATTTGGACATGTCCACTGATGCAAGCAGGGCTTTCAGTTTAAAATAAAAACCGGGGCCCAGTTATTCAAAGTGTCATTAGCTTAACGAGCTCATTAAGGGTCATTTTGTTAACTGTTTTAGCAGATTCAATATACAATATTCTGATATTTTTTGCTGAAAAAATGTGAGTAGAGAGGCTTTTGCACTGCAAAAGCTACTCACAATTTTTCAGCAAAAAAAAAATTCAGCATATTTGCGTATCACTCAATGTAATTTTTAACGAATCGTTAACTAACAACATCGTTGGCTTTGAACAACTGGGCCCAGAATGGTTAACAGTGTAGATCCTGATGAGATGGCTAATAACTAGCTGTCTCATCTGGTTCTACATTGTTTGCACAGTATCTGTGTTGGTTTGTAGGGCTGAAAGGGTTAAACTTACAACATGCATTTGCAGGCTAGTTCCAATTTTCTGTAATATCAACTCTCTCACAATACATGCCCTTTGCTTACATACTTTATTACAACTCCAAGTCATCATATCATGACTTAAATAGTGCTATCAAACAGAAATGCTTAGCACTCTAGGTAAAATTTTCAGCAGATGATATTTTGAATTATTTTTCTCATTTTTTCCCAGAAACTGGTTTTGACATTTCATAAAAATTGTCTCCACTGGAGACAATTTTCATAAAATGTCAATCCTGCTTTTTTTAGAACAATTAAAAAAAAGTATCACTGATTTGTCATCTGCTGAACTAGCCCAGAGAAGAGTAAAGATTAATGATACATAACTAGAAGTGTGTCCAAAGGATATGGATGCCCCCACCTAAAGAACATAAACGCAAATTGCTAACCCCTGAAAAACTTAAACACAAATTGCTAACGCCATCTTGGACACGGACAGAGAGAGGGTTAACACTATATGTCCGTTCCTCCATTCTTTGAATGGCATTAAAACACTGAATATAAAGTTGATGCTGACTACATTTACCTTTGATTTTAACATCAGTGATGACTTTTTCCTCTGAGCAAATGCACACAGAAAACAGGTTCAAGGTTGCTTTAACACTCACGTTGATTTCTTCTGGATCAACAGTTTTGATCTCTGAAACACCAAGTTGAAAGTACCGTAATAACCTTAAATATTTAGACAGACAGGCTTGTGCAATGTGGTCCCAGACCAGACGCCACTGCAGAATGTGGTGTCTGATAAGGGTCTACACTGTTTGCCACAAATCCAGCAGTCTTTTAGACACATCACAGGCAGTAAACTTGTTGGAGGTTAGGACAAGTATGGTAAGGAGATAAGGTGTCCCAATATTTAAGGTAAATACAGTATATATCATTGAGAAATATTTATTGCAAGACCATTTCCACCAGCTTACATGGTCTGCTGAGCACAGTGTTTGAATGTGATGCTACAACAGCCTATGGTAGCACAACAGCCTATCCGTCCCCCACCCCCTTCCCCAACACACACACACACATCTCTCTCCTAAAGAGTCTGAGCTGAAAATCCAGAGAGAGTGAAAAAAATAATTTGATGTCATTGTCAATAAAAGCCAGCCCCATGCCCTGCCACTGCACTTACATCAGCCAAGTGCCGTAGCTGTCAAAAATGAAATCGAGGGAAGGTGTATTAGTCTTTACCTAAAAAAACCTGACATGAATATATGACTAAGATGACTATTTTCAATGTTCAAAGGGCCATAACTCAAAAAACAAGAGGCCCACGGGCCACGGCTCGCTCACCTGAGTGACAAAGCCACTGCAGATATGCAGATGTTATGCAACATTTTTGCAATCCTATCATTGCAACTAAAGAAAGGATCATCATTTAAGCAGTTCTTAGTTTTAAAAAAGAATACATGGGCATGACAGTCAATGGCGCATGATCATTTAAACAAACTCTCAATCACATTTCAACAGTAGGATCAATGTGAAATTTGGTGGAAATTGGCTAAGTGGTTTCTGAAGAGTTGTTTAACAATATAATAATTTTATACATGTAAACAGCATAGGTACAGGGAAATATAATAAACATAAAAAAGATTGCTTTTGAAAACAAAGAACTCAGTAAGGATTAGAAAATGGGAGTCTCGGTTTTATTGACTCTTCATGTAATGAACTTTGCAACATTGCTTATTGTGGTTTTGGAGGACCTGTCATTTTTAAAGTTAATTTTTTTTAAATTTAATGTTGCCATGGCAACCAAACAAAATCGTCAATGGTCATAAAACACATTATGTGGATAGACAATCATCCAATGGTCATAACTGCTAAATATGGTTCACATCACTTCAATGGTTATGAAGAAAATGCAATTTAACCATTTTCTCATTATAAGTCTATGGGAGTTTTCTTTTGCCATGGTACCAAACCAAGAGGCAGATTGGCAGACTTTTAGCTATTTTCAATTGCCCTTACCCATTTAACATTTGTACCAAAGTAGAGTTCTACTGCTTCAGTGGCTTTGGAGAAGTAGTCATTAAAAGATCTGTTTTCTTTTTAAATTAACGTTGCCATGATAACAAACAAAATGGGAATTGGTCATGAAACATACAAACTGGGTAGACAATCATCAAATGATCATAAATACTAAATATGGTTCACATCATTTCAATGGTTATGAAGAAAATGCAATTTGACCATTTTTCCATTATAAGTCTATGGGAGCTTTCTGTTGCCAAGGCAACCAAACCAAGAGGCATATCACCATAATTTTAGCTATTCTGAATTGTCCTTTCCCAAGCAACATTTGTACAAAATCAGAGCCATACTGCTTCTGTGGTTTTGGAGATGTCATTTAAAAAATTTCTTTTTTTTGAAATTTAATGTTGCCATGGCAACCAAACAAAATGGCCATTGGTCATAAAACACACACACTGGGTAGACAATCATCAAATGATCATAACTGCCAAATATGATTCACATCACTTCACTTGTTCTGAAGAAAATGCAATTAAACCATTTTTCCATTATAAGTCTATGGGAACTTTCTGTTGCCACGGCAACCAAACCAAGTGGCAGATCATCATAACTTTAATTATTTTGAATTGTCCTTACCTAAGGAACATTTGTACAAAATCAGAGTAATTCTTCTTCAGTGGTTTTGGAGGAGGTGTCATTTAAAAAATATAATGTTGCCATGGCAACCAAACAAAATGGCCATTGGTCATAAAACATATATACTGGGTAGACAATCATCCAATAACCATAACTGCCAAATATGGTTCACATCACTTCACTGGCCATGGAGAAAATGCAATTTAACCATTTTCCCATTATAGGTCTATGGGAGCTTTCTGTTGCCATGGCAACCAAACCAAGAGGCAGATCACCATAATTTTCACTTTTTTTTAAGGCCCCTAACCAAGCAACTTTCTTACTAAATTAGGGACAAATGCTTCAATGGCTTTGGATGAGCTGTCATTTGAAAGTGTTAACTGGACAGACAGAGAGACATTCTCACAAATGCACTCTAGATGGGTACTTCAATGGTAAATAAAAGCACCACAAGCATAATACCCCGCCATAACAATTATTTGTTTATGTATTAAACTTATCATTGCGAAAATGTGTGGAAAGAAAATGACAGAGGGACAGATAACAATAAAATAAAATTGACAAAATTTGCCCATTAGCAATCCCAAACCAGATCTCCACAATATCAATGCACATACCAAGTTTGGTGAAAATCCATTGATGTTTACTCAAGTTATCATCCAGAAACGAAAAACAGATGGATGTACAACAGACGGACGGACAGACGGACAGACTCATGGACACCAACGTGAAACCATAGTACCCCGCCACTATTGTGTGGCGGGGTAGAAAAATTAACCAACAACCTACAAAAATGCCCCTAAAATACCCAACAAACCCTCAGATTTCTTGGCTACTTCTACTTTTTTTGGACATTAATGGTATAAATGGTAAGTACCCAACATAGGCTTATCCAACTAGTGCCTATCATTTGCCCGGAAGTTCCAACAATTCGGGTTTAAGGGCTAGGTCCCACTGTAAATTTCCATAGGGTTTTAAGAGCTATAAGCTCTCTAACCCAAAGGTTTATAATGTATCTTAATGGAATAAAGCATAATGTGGTTACAAATTGAGCCCCCTAACCCGAAATGTTGGCTTGGACGGACAAACTGATGTTTGCATGAATGCACTTTAGTTGGGTACTTCAATAGTAAACTAGAGGCCCAAGTGGGCCAGAAATTGCTCACCTGGATTAGGCTGATCATGATATGTTACATTGTGCCATGGTGGCCATCTTGGCTATCAAATTAGATTGCCTTTAGCAATCCAGAATCTGATGTTGTTTGAAGAGTTTCAAGATTGCCACCATGGCCGCCATCTTGGATATTGGAGCTGAACTATTTAGTAATTTTGAATCTTCATATTACCCCAATGCCTTCCATCAAGTTTGGGTTCAATCTGACTTACTGTTTTGGAGGAGATGTGGTTTGAAGAATTTCAAGATGGTGGCCATCTTGGATATTGGAACAGAATGGTTTTAGCAATTCTGAATTTCCATAACACCCTAATGCCTCCTCCCCTCTCAAGTGTAAGTTCAATCAGACTTACCATATGGGAGCAGATGTGATCTGAAGATTTTCAAGATGGCTGCCATGGTGGCCATTTTGGATATCAGAACGGAACCATTTTAGCAATTCTAAATCTACATGCTGCATGGTGCCTTCCACCAAGTTTCTGCTCCATCCGACACTATTTGGGAGCAGATAACAATTGAAGACTTTCAAGATGGCTGCCATCGCGGCCATCATGAATACGATTCTGATGGAGATGTTGAAAATGTGATAAGTTACTGACTGACATACGGATAAGGAACAGACCATGGTCAACAGCCCAAGGCATAAACTGACCTGGATACAATTCTGATGCAGATGAAAAGTTACTGTCAGATATACAGATGAGGTACAGACCATGGTCAACAGCCCACAGCATAAGCTGAAAAAGCAAAGCTCGAGTAGAGCTAACAATAGAAGATCTTCAAGATGGCTGCTGTTGCAGCAATTGTGGACATCATAACAAAATGGTTTTAGCAATTCTGATTGTCCATGTTGCCCAAATGCCTCCCACCAAGTTTTGGCTCAACCTGACTTACCATTCTGGAGCAGATGAGGTTTGAAGATGTTCAAGATGGCCACCTTGGGGGCCATCTCAGATAATATCGAACCAGAACAATTTTAGCAATTCTGAATATCTATGTTGCTCCGGTGCCTCTCATCAAGTTTCAGCTCAATCGGACTTATGGTCTGGATGGAGATATCATTTGAAGACTTTCAAGATGGCTGACATGGCAGCAATCTTGGATATTGGAATGGAATGATTTTATCAATTCTATCTCTCCATGTGGCCCCAATGCCTCCCAGCAAGTTTGGGCTCAATCTGACTTAGGGGTCCGGAGCAGATGGTTTCAAGATTTTCAAGATGGTCGCTCCGGTGGCCGTCTTGGATAGCTCAAAGGGACTATTTTAGCAATTCTGAATCTCTATGTCGCTCCAATGCCTCCCATCAAGTTTCAGCTCAATCCAACTTATGGTGGCCATCTTGGATATTGGAACAGAACTATTTTTATAAATTAGCAATTTTGAATCTCTTTGTCACTCCGATGCCTCCCATTAAGTTTCGGCTCAATCTGACTTATGGTTTGGGAGGAGATGTCGTTTGAAGAATTTCAAGATGGCCGCCACAGCGGCCACCTTGGATACGGGAATGGAACGATTTTAGCAATTCTGACTCTCTGTCCCACTGTGAAGCCTCCCATCAAGTGTCAGCTCAATCAAACTTATGGTTTGGGAGGAGATGTGGTTTGAAGAATTTCAAAATGGCAGCCATGACGGCCATCTTGGATATCAGAATAGAACGATTTTAGTAAGTCTGAATCTCTTTGTCACTCTGTTGCCTCCCATCTAGTTTCAGCTCAATCTGACTTATGGTTTGGGAGGAGATGTCGTTTGACGGCCATCTTGGATATTGGAATGGAATGATTTTAGCAATTCTGAATCTCCATGTTGTCACAATGCCTCCCACTAAGTTTCAGCTCAATCTAACTTATGGTTCTGGAGGAGATGTCGAAAATGTGAAAAGCTAACGACGGATGAACGGACAGACGACGGACAGATGACGGACAACAGGTCATGGCATAAGCTGACCTGGAGCTAAAAATTACCCAACAAGCGACAAAAATGCCCCTAAAATACCCAACAAACCCTCAAATTTGTTGGCTACCTTTTTTCTGGACACTAACAGAATAAATGGCAAGTACCCAACATAGGCATACCCAACTAGTGTCCTATTGTTTGCCTGGACAAATGGACGATGGACAAAAAGTGATCACTAACAAGTGAACCAGACTTAAAGAATCTGTTTTCTGCAGATCCCTCAGGGTGTTTTATATCCATGTAAAGTTTACAAGTATATTACAGAAACTGTTATTTTCAATGTTCAAAGACCAATAATAACTCAAAAAGTAATTTAAGTCAGACTTATGGTTCTTGTGTTCTACAAGTCATCTTATGTCACTTTATATTTTTGCAAGGCTTCAAGAAAATCTCTGAAACCATTTTCAAGTTATAGAAAGGGCACAAGTATATGACTGGGGTCACTATTTACAATGTCCAAAGGGAAAAAGCAGTTAATTCAGAGTTATGGTTCTTGTGTTCTGAACATCATATCATGAAGATATACATTTGCATAAAGTTTCAAGAAAATATCTCAAGCAGTTTTCAAGTTACAGAGCGGACACATATATTACAGAAATCACTTTTTCAATGTTGAAAGGGCTCCAAAAGTAGATTTTGCATCTCCTCTCATTTGTGTGAAGTTTTATCAAAATATCTCAGACAGTTTCGGACTAACAGAGCTGACATGAGTACATGGTAGAAATGGCTATTTACTATGTTCCAAGGGTGGTAACTCCAAAAGTAGGTTTACCAGAGGTACGATTCTTGTGTTCTGCACATTCACTCATGGTGCTTTACACTACTCAGAAATTTCATGAAAATATCTCAAATTGTTCTCAACTTACAGAGCTGACACAAATACATGGTATAAATTGGCTATGTTCAATGTTCAAAGGGCAATAACTCCAAACGGAGGCAAACAAGAGTAACGGTTCATGAGTTCTGCATGTCATCTTATAGAGATTTCAATTTGTGTGAAATTTCATCAAAAGAACCTAAATGCTTTCCAACTTACATAGCGGACACTAGTACATGGTAGAAATGGTTATTTTCATTATTTACCATGTTCAAAGGCCATAACTCCAAAGGCAGGTTAACAGAGTTATGGTTCTTGTATTCTGCACATCGTCTCATGGTGCATTACATTTGTGTAAAATTTCAAGAAAATATCTCGAACAGTTTCTTAATTTATGGAGCAGACATGAGTACATAGTGGAAATGAAGTTTTTTAAAAGTAAAACATATTTTAATGAGTAATACTTAACCTATAGATAATGTGCTGTTCTCTTCTGTTTTCACACCTTCCACAGAAAAAACGACCTTTCAGTCATTAATTAAAGTCTTAAACCAGAAGGTCCCTTAGGCAGTTACCTGTGTGACGTAACTCTTCCCGCTCAATTGATCACATGTCAGTTTCTTTTATGTGTAAAACAATAGACACAATTAGGAGAGATAAGCAAGGGTGGGCAGAGGGAGATAACTGATTATCTATAGATTAAGTATTACTCGTTAAAATATGTTTTTCTTTTAAAAAACTTCATTTTAACTTCATAATACATTAACCTATAGAAAATGTGCTAGAATTTGGAGAATAGGAGGGAGGTGCTCTCCTAATTCCAACACCAATAATATCTCACCACTTCTGGTTAAAGACTCAGGAAACTCTAAGGAATCAGATACATTCTAATTCTATATTTAATAGAAAGAATGATCTAGATTCACAAAATAGCATATCTCTAAGGTGTTATGATCTAACAACCTTATATATAATAGTAGACTCTAGAGGAAGCCAGTTCTTAAGTCTCAGAGACCTAACATTGCACCCCCCCCCACACCCCCCAAAAGAAAAAGGAGTCATTGAGACATAACATAAATATTCCATTGCAAAGTAAGCTAGGAATATAGAGATAATATTTTCAAAACAAAATTTGTAAAACAAAAAGCCAAGACCATACACTGTAAGTAGTCTATCTAGGGTCTTGAATAAATAAGGAAAAGTCTACTCAGTGGATTTTCCTATAGATAACTGACATATGTAGATATTTTGGATAAAATTCTAGATATGTGAAGCTATCTAATTGTAATAGTCTAAGCTATTAGAATTATAAACTAATTAGATTCTGTTAATTGGAGCGATAGGACAGTTTCCGATGAACAGACATAGACTTAAAATAACCATAATGTTGTATAATTATTCCCCTTTGATCAAATTAAAGAAGGGGAGATAATAAAAGTAGATGGAGTTAACTTAACTATAACTCAGTTATCCATCAGAAGAAAAAGGTATAGACAAACATAATGGTTAAAACTATTGCTAGACTAATTGTATTACGAATTTTTAGTCAAGCAATAAAATAATACAGAGTTTGCATAAAACTGCTGGGAAGAAAAAGCAACCTAAACCATTGATAATTAGTTTTGTCATAGACATATAAAAGCGTTTGATGTCCTGACAAAATAATAAAGAAGAAACTGTCAACATCATAACTTAGAGTTTGACAGACAATAAGAGAGATAAGAATAAGGTTGATCACAGCTAACTGTAAGACAGTCATAGTTTGGCTAAATCTTACCGTATTGATAAGATTAAGCAATAATAAATAAGCTTGATAGAATCTTTCTATACCAGAAGATTGCCATGAAAAGTACTCCTGAGTAAAGAATCATGGAAATCAAGAAATGTTAAAAAGTCCACTTTGTAATGACGAATCAAAATGTTCATAAAAAGAGAAGGACTCAGAGAAAAAAGTAATAGTGTGATAATCTCTGATCATACAAAAGTACTGATTAATAATCTCTAAAACGCTTAATTTATAAGTTAAGAGATAGTATTACTATTCTATATGCATATTTAAGAACAGTAAGAAATATATAAATACTAAATTAAAATTATACTACGGAACAAATTCCTGCTATAAATAAAAGGTTAAGCTTAACTATTTATTAAGCAAGGAATTATTAAACATATAACTCACTATAAAATTACTGCCCAGAATTTTATAGATAAATATTCGATCAAATTTTTAGAATTGAATATTAATAGAATAAAATCTATGTCTGCATAATTGGTAATTCCTGAAATATCAAATTACGTACTCGCAAATGAATTCAGGAAGAAAATATATATACATATATACATATATATACATATATATATATATATACTCTCGAGATCTATGCGTAAACCATAGAGAGTAATAAAATAATTTTATTACCACAATCCCTGACGCAAGGGTAAAATCATGTACAAATATGAAAGAGATAATTATTAATTTAACGTCATATAGGCTTAAGATAAAATTTGTTTAATCTTCAACCAATATGCAGCAACAGTGACTCGATATTCTGTATTCGTACGTAGAAAAAGAGTACTTAGTCATTAGAATTTTGTATGATTGAAACAGAGATAATGGGATGTAAATGGATGTATCTCCATGAACTGAATCGAAGGATAATATCCATTCTAAAAACTAGGGCTTGTTTTAGGCTTAGTTTAACAAGCGTAGAATTGAATTATTTCCAAGTATTCATGAAGTCGTTATGCTCTGAATACTGAGAAAACTGTTAAAATATTGTTTAGGAAATAAAAAAGTGACTGGTCCATAATGTTAGCTAGATTTAAACCTGGAACGTAGCGAGAAGGTCAATCTAACTTAAAAGTAAGTTGAGAAAGATAAATAATGAAGATAGATATATAAATATCGGTATAATATATTATCTCCAACTATTATCAAATAATCTGAATGTTTAAAAGCATAAATGCTACTTGAAAGTTTATTTACCGAATGTATAATCGGAAAAACTTTCAGTATGTTCGAAAACGTATCACAAAAGTAAGATCTGACCAGGCACATAGGTGCAGTACTTACTATGTTGTGAAGTTTATATAAACATATTCTATATTATAAATTAAAGCAGTGCATTTCAAAATCATCGTAACGTCTTGAAATGACTCAGTGTGTGGAAAAAAATAAATATCCAGTTTAGGAAAAGATATTTATCTATATATATAGACCATTTTTGATGCGGACTGGAAATCAAGATATTAATCTTTGCATTACTCGCAAACTGAACTTGAACTCTTAGCGAGAATTACTATGATCCCTTTAACGAATGTAAACATAAAGAAGGGGTAAAGAGATAATTAAGTGTATCTTAATTCTTTACCAACTCGTAATTAAGGATGTTTTCCCTCTTGTCTAAGCCTAGACCGTACATTGATTAATATGAATATGATAATATCTGCTATTATGAGGTAAACTTTCGTTAATTAACTGCTCACCTGAGTGACAGAGCCACTGCAGACATGCAGATGTTATGCAACATTTTTCCAATCCTATCATCGCAACTAATGAAAATATCATCATTTGAACAGTTCTTAGTTTTGAAGAAGAATATATGGGCCTGACAGTCAATGGAGCATGATCATTTGAATAAACTATCAATCACATTTCAAAAGAAGGATCAATGTGAAATTTGGTGGAAATTGGCTAAGTGGTTTCTGAAGAATCGTGATTTTATACATGTAAACAGCACAGTGGCAGGGAAATATTATAAATATAAACCAGATGATGGCCATCTTAGATTTCCAATCAGAACAATTTTAACTACTGTTGATCTACAAGTCACTTCGATACTTTCAATATAAATGTATATGGCCCACACAAATAGGGAAGCAAATTTGACCTTGGAGGCAAAAAGGTCAAATGTCAACATAGAACCATCATTTGAGCAATTTTGGTAGATCTCCTGCCCCCCGTAATTTGTACAAAGATTAGGACCCAGGGCTTATTTGGTTATGGAGAAGAAGATTTTTAAAGGTTTTTACCATATATGGGCATGGCAGCCATTTTGATCAATGGACCATACCCATTTTAGCCATCTTTCATTCTCCTGCCCACGGAGGCTCCGCATGAAATTTGAGCAACACTGGCCCGGAGGCTTCAGAGGAAAAGCCTTTTGAAATTATCAACATTTTGTCCATACAAATGTATGGGGCCCATACAAATGCATACAGAAGCAAACTTGACCTCGCCGTAAAAAGGTTAAATGTCAATGTATGACAATTATTTTAGCAACTTTGGTAGACCACCCGTTCCAGATGATATATGCAAAGATTCAGCCACAAGCCATCCTCGGTTTTGGAGAATAAGATTTTTAAATGTTTTTTCCCATGCAAATGCATAAGGAAGCAACTTGACCTTGCTGTAAAAAGGTCAAATGTCAATGTATGACCATTATTTTAGCAACTTTGGTAGACCCCCTGTCCCCCATGATTTATGCAAACATTCAGCCCCAAAGCATCCTCGGTTCTAGAGAAGAAGAATTATAAAGGTTTTTACCATATATGGGCATGGCGCCCATCTTGGTCAACGAACCGTGACCATTTTAGCAATCTTTTGTTCCCCCTACCTAAGGAGGCTCCATATGAAATTTGAGCAAAATTGGCCCAGAGGCTCCAGAGGAGAAGTTGTTTGAAATTCTGAACATTTTTCCCATACAAATGCATAAGGAAGCAAAATTGACCTTAACGTAAAAAAGGTCAAATGTCAATGTATGACCATTATTTTAGCAATTTTGGTAGCCCTCCTGTTCCCGAAGATATATGCAAAGATTCAGCCATAAGGCATGCTAGGTTTTGGAGAAGAAGATTTTTAAAGGTTTTTCCCATACAAATGCATAGGGAAGCAAACTTGACCTTGCCGTAAAAAGGTCAAACGTCAACGTACGACAATTCTTTCAGCAATGTTGGTAGACCTCCCGTCCCCGATGATTCCTGCAAAGGTTCAGCCCCAAGGCATTCTAGGTTCTGAAGGAGAAGATTTTTAAAGGTTTTTACCATATATGGGCGTGGCGGCCATCCTGGTCAACGGACCGCAACCATTTTAGCAATTTTTCGTTCCCCCACCCTAAGGAGGCTCCATATGAAATTTGAGCAAAATTGGCCCAGAGGCTCCAGAGGAGAAGTTGTTTGAAATTCTGAACATTTTTCCCATACAAATGCATAAGGAAGCAAAATTGACCTTACCGTAAAAAGGTCAAATGTCAATGTACGACCATTATTTTAGCAATTTTGGTAGCGCTCCTGTTCCCAAAGATATATGCAAAGATTCAGCCATAAGGCATGCTCGATTTTGAAGAAGAAGATTTTTGAAGGTTTTTCCCATACGAATGCATAGGGAAGCAAACTTGACCTTGCCGTAAAAAGGTCAAACGTCAACGTACGACAATTCTTTTAGCAATTTTGGTAGACCTCCCGTCCCCGATGATTCCTGCAAAGGTTCAGCCCCAAGGCATTCTCTGTTCTGGAGAAGAAGATTTTTAAAGGTTTTTACCATATACGGGCGTGGAGGCCATCTTGGTCAACGGACCGCGACCATTTTAGCAATTTTTCGTTCCCCCACCCTAAGGAGGCTCCATATGAAATTTGAGCAAAATTGGCTGAGTGGTTTCAGAGGAGAAGTCGTTTGAAAATGTTAACGGACGGATGCACGGACGGACGACGGACGAAAAGTGATCACAACAGCTCATCCTGAGCAGAGCTCAGGTGAGCTAAAAATATATATCAACATAATCTAAGGCTTCCGTAAGTTTAGAGGAAGGAAATGATTGACTTTGGCAGTTTCTGAATAGTTACAAAGTCAATAAAAAAAAAATCAAAAGGAAAGTATTGTATATAATATCTAATTTAGGCAATAATAATCTGTCACATACTGAATAATTAATGCCTTTACTAAATATGTATCCATTGTCAATATCAAAGGTGCGAGAAAATTTTGATTGACATGGACTCTAGTTATAAATAAAATATTAGAGGTATAGAGCTAGTCGAAGCAAAACTATTCCTCAATAAAGATAAAGCAGACCTATAATATACGTGGATTAATTGGGTCTAGTGATTATAAGTTTTAAACCTTCCTAAATAATTTCTAATCATAATCATAATAAAATTATTATTCCAAGATGAAGAATCTTCAGCGTAATAGAGGTATAGAGGTATAGATAGTATAAAATAGAATAATAGCTTCACAGATCAACTATTTTCCATGTAGAAAGGCAAAAGGAAAATATGTACCTCAACTAGAATTTTGAATCGTAGTAATCTAGAGAGGTAGCGGATAAATAAATAAACTGTTAATTTATTTATCTGCTTTGTGGTGATTTCCGATACCTTATGAATGAAATATTAATAGAAAGTAGAAAGGATCTATTACTACTTTCTTGTCAATTTACTCCTTAGATTACATGCTGATTACATATCGGGAGCATGTAGAAATTTTAGATTTCTTTTATATTTTTCTTCTTAGAAATAAGGATATTTTTATAGAGTTCACCTTTGTCTTACAGCTGAATAAAGTGAATATGTAAGAATTTAATCTCTTTGTAGGGAATAAACATAACATAACATAACATAACATAATTTTATTTCGTAATACAAGGCCACCGGCCCATAATACATATCTCATAGATACATGCAAAGTGGAGTGGTTTGCTTGTAACAGCAATTAAGTTTGTCTAACATCTTAAAAAGAGAGGTTCTCATCTGGCATATATGTTTATAAATACATGTAAAACTGAAGTAATGTACTTAATGTTTGAAGAACATTAGTGTATAGGAAAAACATGTTTCTACAGTAAAGAGTTGATTTACTTCTAATGAAAAATTATACCCCTGCTTGTAATAGTTCTTTTCTATGTGCAAAAGCACTTAAAAGAAATCTACAGATCGACATAGTCAAATAAAGAGATATAAATTATATAATTATAGATGGAAGTATCATCTACACTTTGTGAATGAATTGCGAATTTGATCGTAACCGATAATTCTTAATTCATTTTCAAGAATAAATATATATATAGTTCAAAAATGACTTGACAGAGTTCAACAATATAAGGGGCTACTAGGTATTAGAACCCATCGCTGTCATTCTATAACCTATAACCCAAGACTAGACATATCTATAGTGCTCAATGAATAAACATATATTGAGCGAGGACTAGTGACTACTACTCGGTCACTAGTAATCCGACACAATGCTCTGGCACTAGTCTATGAAACTACTGCCCGGTGGAATTTCGTTAGAATGACCTGGCACTAGTCTATGAAACTACTGCCCGATGAATTTTCGTTAGAACCGGAAGTTAACCTCTTTCTAGCGAATGAAAGAGATAAATAGCATAAGTTAATTTAAAATATTAATAGAATTACATTCCTATAATAAGTCAATGGAATATTTAGAATTCTTGATTCAGGAAAGACTGTACAGAAATTTATTATATAAAATGTTACTATGTATTTCATTTTATAACCTATATCCATTGACCTGATTTATCTATAAAGCTCTATGAACAATAATAGATTGTTCGGGGACTAGTGACTGTTACCCAATCACTAGTAATCCGACACAATGACTGGACACTAGAACTCATAACTATTGCCCAGCAGACGTCACTAGTAATCCAATACAATGACTGGATACTAGTAATCATAACTATTTGCCAGTGGTATACACTAGCAGCTGGACATATGACCGGACACTAGTACTCGTAACTGTTTGCTCGGTGAAGTCACTAATAATTCGACACAATAACTGGACACTAGTACTCGTAACTGTTGCCCAGTGAAGTCACTGATAATTCGACACAATGACCGGATACCAGTACTCGTAACTGTTGCCCAGTAGGAGTGACTAATAATGCGCCACAATGACCGGACACTAGTACTCATAACTGTTGCCTGGTGAAGTCACTAATAATTCGACACAATGACCGGACACTAGTACTTGTAACTGTTGCCCGGTAGGAGTCACTAATAATGCGACACAATGACCGGACACTAGTACTCGTAATTGATGCCCGGTAGGAGTTACTAGTAATCCGTCACAATGACCGGACACTAGTACCCGTGATAAATGCCTGGTGATTTTATCATTGCCTGGATGACTGGTGACTGGATGACCGGTGACTGGTAAGAAATGCCCGGTGATTTTATCCATGCCTGGATGCCCAGTGACTGGTGACTGGTGCCTGGTGAAGCTGACAATGAATGACCGGTGACTGGTGACTGGTGGACTTAGACTTATTTTGGACACTAAAGCATCCATAAGATGCCACCTTGATGGGTCTTACCCCAGCAGTATAGCCATATGGGGTGGGGCTCTCAGTAAAGAATTGTTGTATAACCCATAAGGGTTGACAAGTTCTTTACTAATCAGCTTCTCCACCATAGAAATATTCGCCAACTCGCAAGATATCCAGTAACAGTCGAGGTATAGCATGTCGCAACACTGAATAATCTGGAACAAAAAGAAACAAGTTAAAATTTTTGATATAAGAAAACACGACTTCCGAACCGACCGCACACGAGCATTATGCCGATTATAGCAAGAGTCACGAAAACACATGTCGAAATAGCCAGTCAATAAATGCAAGAATCGACAATCGAAAATTTTAAATAATAACATGGTTAGTGAAAGGAGTGATAAAGAAACAAAAGAAGCACAAGGATACAGAAATTTATCCGTGAGGAATAGAAATAATCCAAATTTCTTTCACAGGTAAAATTCCTTGTTGAATTTCTTTGTCCACAGAAAAGAAACTGACACGTGATCAATTGAGTGGGAAGAATTACGTCACACAGGTAACTGCCTAAGGGACCTTCTGGTTTAAGACTTTAATTAACGACTGAAAGGTCGTTTTTTCTGTGGAAGGTGTGAAAACAGAAGCGAATAGCACATTTTCTACAGGTTAATGTATTATGAAGTTAAAATGGCTATGTTCAATGTTCAAAGGGCAATAACTCCAAATATAGGCAAACCAGAGTTATGGTTCATGTGCTCTGCATGCTGTCTCATGGTGAAGTGTTTTGTGAAAATATCACAAATAGTATCAGAGTTATGGAGTAGAAATGGCAATGTTCAATGTTCAAAGGGTAATAATTCCATATGTAGGCATCCGAGAGTCATGGTTCTTATGTTCTGCACATTGTCTTATGATGCTTTACATTGGTACGAAGTTTCCTGAAAATATCTCAAACAGTATCAGAGAAGGAGGGGACACAAAATTATGAAGTGCTGATGGATGAATGGCATGAAAATCAAATAATCATATTCAGACAACATCCAAAACATCTGTAAAAGATAGAAACAATGAGTCAAAACTCTAGGATGAGGTGTACACACAAGATGTGTACCCGGTAAGATTATATGAAATTATGGTGATGTTGATGCCTGTGTGATTGTAACAGCTCTTTCTGTACTTTCATACATGCAAACTAAAACAGAAACATCAAATGTTAATATTTTGCTACTATCATGTGGCAGACATATAACTCTGTCCAAAATTGATGAAGTTGGCCCATTTGCAAAGCCAAAATCAGATCTCCACAATACCAATGCACATAGCAAGACTGGTGAAAATCCACTGATATCTACATGTTATTGTCTGGAAACAAAAATATGCACCGACGGGTAAACAGACCTGCCTGCAATGTGAAACCATAATATCCTCCCTTTTATTGTGTGACAGGGTATTTATTTGTGTTGAGGTTTTACTGCTCAGTCAACCTAATGGGGTCATGTCGAGCATGGTCAGTTTACCTAACCACGTTTACTGGGCAGGCTTAGTCTTCTAAGCGGTTAACCAGTATTGTGCACATTCTTTCGCCAGAAACTGACAACTGCCCTTCTTGAATCAGTGGAAGGGAGAGAATGCAAGTAGAAAATATTTCATGACCAATCTCCACGAAAGGTGTGACAGGGTATAAAAAGAAGACTAAAACATGCCATGACCCAAGCTCCACGGCTTATCCAGTAAAATCAATACCAAATGGAACTACTTAATGTTTTGGTATAGTTTGACTTACTTTTCTTGGGTACTTTTGTCACTTTAGGTTTCTCACTCCCAGAAGTCTTGCTGTCCGAAGATTTCGCTCCTACTGATTTGATCTCTGGTGGTTGTAAAGACTGGGCAAAACTCAGCAGATTCAATATGGCTTCTTGGTGTAAGAGCACTTCTAGAGCACAGAACTTTACACTCAGAGACTGTTCTGTCTTTTTGTGGACTGATATGTATTCTGGACTGTCTTTGTTAGCCTGTTCAAATATTCAACAGATAGGTTTAGTACTTTATATCTTGGAAACAATGCAACAATCATTATATCTGTCACTTAACGGCATTTAAAAGCAAATGCAAGCTGTCAAAAGAAGTTGAGGGGACTTGATACATAAGTAACACATTGTTTTTACAAGGGAGACAACTTCTGAGACTTCCTGTTTCCTTTTCTGCACACTGTCCCTTCTGAAAAGTAGCTTTCTCAGAACTTGCTCCCACTGAAAGCAAAATTCCTTCCTTTTATAGTAGACCCCTTATCAGAAGGGAGACAAAACAATTTCAGAGTTGCCCTCCCCCCCCTCTCCCCCACCCCCCTCCCCACAAGTGTATCCATTCTCCTTAACCAAAATGTCTAGTGCTACATGTCTTAAGATGCATTCTAACAACACAGGGTATATTAAATAGCTGTGATGGCTCCCTCCCAAAATGCTCTCTCTCTCTCAAAAATGTCAAGTTTAGCATAACAACACGTAAAGGTCTTTCTCCTCTCTTTCCCTCAGTCTTAGTTTATACCGAATGTTTTGTAAGTACTGTGTCACAATAGTCAGTTGTTGGACTAATTCATTAGATACTGACTGTGTTCAACTACTACAAGATAGGATATTTTATGGGTGACTGGATTCACAGTTTGAATAGCTGAACATATTTTAGTTTTTCAACTGCAGAAGCTGTTGCCAGCTATATCAGGAATATTTTTTTGTCAAACATGCCGAGTCCTGATCTAATCTAATCTGGTCTACTCATTTTCAGGGGATGTCAGTGTCTGGTACAACATATATAAACTATGTCTGATCTACTCACTTTGATGTAGGAGACTGTCAGCAGCTGTAAGTTTGTCTCATCTAGGATTGGAGTATTTACTAGGTTGATTAATGGTCCAGACTCAGTGTCTGCAAGAAAAAACTAGAATATTAAAAGACACAGATGGACAGAAAAGGAGAGACGAAGAGAGATTTCAATTGTCAACATAGTGATTACAGCGCGACAGAACAGCAGGACTCTTTTCTTGGATTTCAAACACATATGGATAGAGGAATTCTAAATATGTACTAGGACCATGATTTTAGCAAAACGGTAGTCCTCACATTTTATGCATTTTATATGTAATACATCTAGATTCTGTACCAAAGCATTCCTGGTTTTAGAAATTTTTTTACAATATACAATTTTAAAATGGACTTAATTTTTTTTAGATAAATGGCATTTCGAAAATCACAACAAAAAATCCTGATGAAGATCAAAATTTAGGCGGAAAAGGGATAAGTTTCCCTCAAATAAGTTCTCCTTTCAACAGATATATCCTCACCTTAGCACAAAAAACTCAGTAGCTCCTTATGTATTTTAACTGAGTAATTTTTGCTCTATGCTGACATCATTTTCCTGCCACTGTTTATGTGTTAACAAACAGAATCCTCATGCTAAACAGCTCATTTGAACATTTTTACATTAAACTGGAGAATATAAAATACCTGTCTTATAGATCCTTCTATTATCATGAAATATTATGCCTATAACTTCTGAGAAGAATTTGATAGACCAAAATGGTAAACATAGGTACTTGTGATGAAATTTTGTTTATTGCAACTAAATGCATAATGGGGTATCCGTCTCATAAATTTCCAGACACTGCATTTCATTATTCAATTGATGTATCAAGCTGGCAGCACATACTAAAAGAAATAGAACTTGAAGACATAAGCCTAGCCTAGGTGAAGTCAGAAAATATCCAGAATTTCTGCTCTTTCTCAAAAACTGTTAAATAGTCATCAAAATATCTTATTATTATTTTTCAAAGAATTCCCAATTTATGTCTATACACTTTTCCCATCTTCATGGGAGCTTTTGTATTCCCTCTGCAAACCATGAAGTAGACCTAGTGCTGAGGTACCAATTTACAGCTGATATCAAAGCTGCCCTTGTCTCATATTTGCTTCCAGCGAGCCTTTTTTCAGCTCTGGAAACAAATGAAAGTCACAGAGGGCTGTATTGAGGGTGAGACAACCATTGCCACTTGAAGGTTATAAGTTTTACTGTAGATGATGCAGTATGAGGGAGGTTGGGGGTAGGGTGGGGGGACGGGGAGGTGTCACTGGGTTCGGATTACTTCAGTGCTACATTTTATCAAACATATTTTTATTACAAACCTTCAAAGTATTCCCCCTTTACTCAAACACATTTTAGTAACCTTTTTACCCAGTCGTAAAAAGCAGATAAATAGCCTTTTTTTGGTATCTGTTGGAGACACTGATAAATAGCGCTGCCAAGATAACTTCTAGACGTATACTTATTTCCAGAAAGCATTTTCTTAAGCCTTGGAAATAAAAAGAAGTCACAGGTCAGGTGAATAAGGGGGATGGTTTAAAACTTTCACCTTTTCAGAAGCCAAAAAAGACTTAACAACCTCACACTTATGAAAGGAGGCATTGTCATGTAAAAGGTGGACTCCTGACCATCCTTTGCTTGGTTGTTTCTTATTGTAAAACTCTTTCACTTTCTTCAGTACAGAATTCTTGTAGAATCGGCCAGTGACTGTATGACCAGATGGACAAGGCTCTTGAATGACTGACCTACTTGAATTAAAGAAAATTGAGTACATTTTTTTTGAACTTATGGTTCTCTTGGCAATACATGGGCGTTTTTGATCTTTTTGCTTCCACTGCTTATTATCAGCCCTTCTTTGTGGCTCAAACATGTGCACCCAGGTTTCATTACCTATTAGCAAGTTAGAAATAACCCGACTATTACAGCCTTTGTATGTTTTCAAAAGTTCCCGGGCACATTTAAGGCACCTAGCGCAAACCTTTCTCAGAATTGTTTGCACACTGCCTTCTGATATGCCAGTACAACTAGCTATATCTTTGACAGACAATCGTGCATCCTGTTTGACCACAATCTTTACAGCGGTGATGTTAGCCCTGGTAACAGAGGTTTTAGGCCTTCCAAGACGGGCATCATCTTCAACAGAAAATTTCCCAGCTTTAAAAGTTTTAACCCACCTAAAAACTGTGCGCACTGAAATGGTCTGAGGTCCATATATACCACACAATTCATTAAATATCTGTTTTAAATCTATATTAAGCCTAATGTGACATTTAATACAGCTACGAATTTCAGTCTTCTGGTCTATGTTCCAATGTAACAAGTAAATTGGTCAGTGTATATGACTGCATCTATTTCAATTTGAAATAACTCAGTCAGCTGGAAAGCAATTTGCATAAAATAAACAGGTATCGTTAGCTAGTCAACACACCATTTAAGTGCAGTGAAGCATTTTAAAATATGCCTGGGACAAAACCAAGGAAGCCTATTAGTGACAGAACTTTTTGCACAACCCTCGTATTCCATGTAAATCCCAAAAAGCAGCCAGCATAGCTGTAGCAACAAACGGAGACAGCTTAAGCTTCTTGGGAGATTGGGAACCAGCTCATTTCCACTGCTTTGACTGAGCTTATGTTTCTGGCTCAGCATAATGAATCCACATTTCATCCCCAGTGACAATACAGTTCAAAAACTTATTTTCATTGTGGTTAAAAGTTAAAACCTCCCAAATTGTTTTTGCTATGGTCACCCTGCCTTTGGGTCCTCTGTCAGCTGTTTCGGACCTACCTAGCACTTACCTTCCTCACACTTATTTTTTGTGTAAAATCTGATGTACCAACACTTTACCAATTCTAAATTGATTAGTTACCTCCTGCAATGTCAATGTGATCTTTGTTGATAAAAACCTCATCATTTGCCACCACTGTAAGGGTCACTGCCTCAGCAGGCCTACCCTGGCCTAGGCTTGTCCCTCACCCTTGTCCTGCCTTCCCTAAACTGTGCAACCCAGCTATAAAAGGTTGAATGGAATATGCACGCTTTAGAAAAAAATTACTGCAAGCTTTGAAAAATGTGGCAAGATTGTTCACCCTCTAAAAGCAGGAATTTTATTACAGATCTCAGTTCCTCCAGCTTAGAGTCCATGGAAGCCGTAACACCTGCCTTGTTTCAATGCTCAAACCGTGTGTTGACACACTTTTCACTGAAAATAAACTGACTGATTTGCAGGCAATAAAATGTAGTTTTGGCTTATGTATAATTAGTGTAGGTAGCTGCATGTGGAAAAACAGGAGCATAAAAAGTCGAGATATTTTCTGATCACCCCTCGTATAGTGCACATGGTGAGACAGTTCCAAGTCCAGACTCTGGTCCACAACCACAACTGATCATGCTATAAGAACAGTTCAGCTCTATCTGCTTTAACCTGCTGATCTAAAAAGATACCTGTGTGAATACTGTAGATACAGATGAAATAGCTTGTAACAAGCCATCTCATCAGGATCTACACTGTTTGTTTTTTATTTTAGACTGAAACCTATATTGACATCAATGGACATATCCAAATTCAAGGATGGATGAGTCCATTAAAGAAACTCAGGGATGAAAGGTTAATATAATCAACAGGATGTATATTCAGATTTACCTGAGGCAGAAGCACATACCTTGATAGACTGTATTACTGAGCTGAGATGCTACTGACTCTGACACTGGAAACATGCAAAAAATAAACAATATACAAGTACCATGCAGGTGTATTAGAATATAATATAGTGCATAACAGTATATTATACAAGAATAAATATGCCATGCATAAGTAGCTAAAACATGTGTAGCCAATGTGTCCTCAAAAAAGGTGAATAGCCATCTTCTAAAACTAATTTACAAAGACATTTTAAGTTTTCTGAATTTACCAGGAGGGTCCCAAACAGGGCTCGGGAAAACCGGAAAAATAGCCGGTCTGGACCGAAATTAAGAATTCTGGACCGATTTCAAACACCCCAAAACGCTAATAAATCGGTCCAACATTTCCCAAACCAACCAATTTTCACAAATCAATGATGTCTGAAAAATCACAAACGGTCTTGTCTTTCCAAACTGACAACGTCCGCGCACCTTTTAAATGCGATATTATGGTAGTTAAAAGGCTCTAAACGGTCATTTGACATGTATATTGGAGAGACAGCTGAATAACGGCAGCCTACCCGCAGCACAAATTAATTACGTCATTATCCAAACATTGTCAAAAAATCAACACTTCACTGACCTTTGTGCGGTAAACAAGCGATTAACACGAATCATCAGTAACGGTAGTCTGATAATTAATCCGTTTGCGTGACACCTGTGAATACACTGAGACTGCAAAACATCCAGGTGCAGTCGGCGTGTCCAAAAGATCAAAGGTCGCTTTACTGAGAGTGATAAAAGAATGCACCGGTTGAACGCTCCCGTTTTCTTCCTCTTCTTTTTTGTTTTGATCAACACGGTTTGTCGGTCCCAGATTCGATAAATAAATTCCCAAACCGTGTACATCCTGATCAGATGTCGCATACAACGGCGTCTGATCTGGGTATAATTGATTGCTTCTTTTTTTTTTTTTCTTTTTTTTTGTTGATTGCCGTAACACGCGAGTATAATCTCGGACCCATCAATATTGTATTGATGGGTCCGAGGTATAATTCAAGGTAGATTTCACAGTAAAAATAAGTAATGCACCTCTTGCGCTAGGCAAGATTGGTCAGTGCTTAAAATTTAAGCAGTCTGATTAAATCTTGAAACACTGAAAACTGCAAAACCGCCCGTGGCGCAGGCCTTTTTTATTAGACCTAATTAGGTCCATGAAAGTCGTTTCGTTCCGTCTCTCCTGTTTCCCGCCGTCTTCGCGCTTATACAAGACGGGAATCAGTTGTTTATAAATAGTTTTGGAAAACCCTGCGGAGGTGGAAATAACAACAACAAAACCGTTTTTTCTTTTTTTTTCTTTTTCCTTTCTTTTTACATACCTGACTGTATTTATTGATGACGCCAGCTTTGATCATGCTCGTTGTACCCGGACTTCCGTCATATAACGGAGTTGAGGTGTATTATTTAAAAGGAGTTATAGGACTGCCAGTTGTCATTAGTTTTCGTGACAGGTGATATACACATATTTTTTTTTTTTTTTTGGAAATGGGTTCACTGATGACGTCATCGTCATCGGCTGGACCGATTCAGATTTCAAAATTTCCAGAGCCCTGGTCCCAAATAAACAACATTTCCCCTACCTCACACATTTTTCCGAAAAATTCTTCTGTTTGAAGAAAAATCCAAGAAGTCCAGGAAAGCCAGTGTTATTCTGATACAATAATTAGGGACCAACTGAAGCATATAATGAACTAATAGGAGTTCAAAGCAGCATATTGAAATGTCAGATTGGGCCTGATTTTCAACTGGGACAGCCTCCAAAATGTCAAAGTAAGAAAACAAAATTGTAGATTTACACATTTTGGAAGAAAGTTGAGGTCTTTGGTACAGTTTTTGATTAAACCACCAGCAAAAATAATGTATTTCAGTGGCATTTATTTTCCAACCTGAATGATTCAGGAGGTTTTGTTGCTCTTTTACATTTTTTTTTATAATGCTATAAATATTAAATGATAAGAAACGAATAATAAAATCTGAGGAACAATGATGCCAATATCTCTCAATCCCAGCATGCAATATCAAAATTTCACGCATTCTTTAGATTAGAAATGCTTGTTAACAGTCCATTAACAAATCTCAAACTTTATTACCATTGTGAACTGCTGACGTCATTTTCACATGACATAATGAAATATGACATCATGCTGGACCTAAACATCATATAAATTATCTTCACGTTTGAAAGTCGCAAGTGAAGCAACACAACTGATTTTTGCTCAATAATTTGTTTTTGCGACTAGATTCACTGCAAAACAGAACAGTGCAAAAATAATATCATGTTGATATTGCAGTAGTGCAAAAATGATATTAGTTTTGCACTGTTACAGAAAGCGCTATGTGCAGCGTCAAATTAAACAAAAATAAAAAATAAAAAGCAAACTGAGAGAACAATATAGCTATATAATAAAAGTGTTATTGCACCAATATTGGTGAATATTGTCCCTCATTAGGATATCTACAAACCCTCTCATCCTTCAATATCCCAACTGGGGACAATAATCACCAATATCAGTGCAATAACCTATAATATTAATACAATATATTAATACACCTATGTAAATGTATACACCTTACACACAGCTGTAGATAAGCTGATTTTTTATACAAAAATATTATTTTCTCATTACTCCACAAAAACATATGTTGTTGGTTTTTTTTCCAAAATTTCTTTTTAACTTATCCCAAGAATTTTCATTTACTGTGACAGTTTCTGTTCTCATCGAAACTCCTTCCTCAGGCTGTGACTGTCTGAGCAGTCCAAGTCCTGTGACATCATGAGGTCAAGGTCACAGGCTGAGGATGGTTCTCTATGAGAACCTAAACTGTCACAGTACTGGAAAATTCTTCTTGGGATAAGTTAAAAAGAAATTTTGATTAATGTGATATTCTATCCTGATGAACCTATTCAGTGTATATGTTGTTGGTATCCATTCTAATGAGTAGCACAACATATACTTTATTGTGGAGAAAACTGTTTATCTTGATACCCTCTTATCTAGATCCATGTAAGTAATGGCATTTGTATCATCATATTATATTGGAAATCTGGAAGATTTTACTTATTGAGCACATTAAGACTGATTTATACAGTAAATGCAAGAAAAAATAATCAATTTGAAAAACTGGTTTAAAAGTACAAAATTATGAAAAGACCCCCTCCTGTTTTCACTATATATTATGAGGAAACACGGTAGTACAATATGTTGAAATATAAGTGAAGATACCCAGGAAATGCCATGAGCATGATGCACAGCCCTCACAAGGCACCAAAAGAAGGAGAGTTGAGGGACAATAATGACCATGAATGACCAATGACCATACAAAGAAGAACTGCCTTGGAACAGTCAATAGGATCACTACTGACAGGCTTAAACCAGTTTTACTTTCACAAATCCTCAACCTTAATTCTGATGCAACTTCAAGTTACAACTTAAACCAGTTTTACTTTCACAAATCCTCAACTTTAATTCTGATACAACTCCAAGTTACAAAGGTATGTTAAGTCCACATAGGGGTCCTCCACCTCATCTGTGAAACATTACAATGAAACACATTTACCAGTAATCACTTGCCAGGGGCACTGTGCAGTCTGACTATTTTCTTTTTGTGCAGGAATTTAACGTCTGTTCATGCATTTATAGCATTTTTTGTGCTGTTGTATTTTGTTTCCAGTTTAAAGGGAACATAACTTCATGTATATTATACAGGGCTTGAGAAACTGAAAATTGCCCATTGGTGCAGTCATTTTTGGCCGCATTTACAGAGTTTACTGAGACATTTTCGGTGACATTTATGGAGTTTGCAGAGCGAAGATTTTGGTTTTTTCCTAACCATTGTTGAAGAATTTATGTATTGCAATTTCCAAATGCAGATGCTGGTTTTATTAATACATAATGATATACCAACATTGATTACACTTGCTGAACTTACCGCGCATAAGTATCATGATTATAAACAGCAATATAGCTCAGTATTATCAGACATGCGCAATTTAATCTACTTTCACAACAACTGAGCATTCTGTCAGTGAAGAGTGCAAAATGAAACAACTGGATCCTCTTCGCGTCATGGCAAATCACGTTATCATGTTTGAGCTCTGCTGCAGCCAGTCATTACATTTTTCTTTCTATCTATGGACCAGTAAAAAAAAAATAATAAATAAAAAATAGTGCTTCAACCTAATGCCAAGTGGAGGCCAAGCACATCTGACTTTGTCAGGCTAAAATTACAATGAAAAATATTAACCCTTAAAGCGCCAAGAAAAACTGCATCTGAAAATGTTGTCTGTTTATGTCGTCTGCTGAATATTCTTGAAGACTTTTCAAACCTATTTTTGCATACAGGCAAACAGTGTGGACCCTGATCAGATGGCTCCTAAAGGAGCAGTCTGATCTGGGTCCACACTGTTTGCAAAAATGACTTTTAAAATCACAAGCAGATGACAAAGCAGACGACAATAGTTGTGATTGGCGCTTTAAGGGTTAAAGATAATTTTTAAAATTAAATAAACAAACTAACAATAGCCAGAATTTTGTTGTAATACGCGATCAATCAGGTATGAAGCACTGTCCCTTTTATAGTTACTGTGATAACCAGAAGTGCTGGGACAGACAGGTCTGAGCATACAGTGTAGACCCAGATCAGATGTCACAAAGCACAGTGTGGCTTCTGATCCACATCTACACTGTCTACCATTCATCCAGCAATATAGAAGATGTAGTAAAATAAACTTGTTCAAATTTTAGGACCAGTATGCTAAGGCATTAAGGTGTCCCAATACTTAGGATATATATGGTAACAGCTGGTATTGAGTTTTTCATGCTTCAATTAAATGGACAGTTACTTATTTTTGACACGCTGTGAAGCAGCATTGCATAAGAGAAGAAAACTCAAGGTGATTTCCGGTATACAGTTAGTGTTAGTTTCATTTGTTTTTGTAGCTCCTGATAAGGTGTAAATCTTAAAATTGAATATTAGAAAACATGAATTATTATGGACTGGTTTTGCAATGTCCTTTTGAAGTGAAAATCGGTCCTGCGCTTCAAAAACCAGTCTTGGACAGACAAACCGGCATTTTTTCGAGCTCTATTATATCTCCAAAACATGTTTATACAGCAATCCTGTTGCCCATATCCATACTGCTTCCATAAGAACAAAACATGCAATTGTCCTTTTTTGTTTGTTTTACAGATTTCAATACAGTAACTGTCATATCTAGAGAAGTGATGACAAATACATGCTACAGTTACTTTCACTGCAGTGTGCTGTGAAAATCAGGCTTTTAATGCAAACAACAATTCTAACACTTTGCATGCTGGTAAAAAATGCAGCAGATAGCATTTTAAAATATATTTTTTCAGAACAAAGCCTATTTGAAATGTCTAAGCCTATTTTCTGGAAAAAAGGGAAAAATCAAAAGTTTGCCATCCACTGAATAAGCCCTGAGAGTGGCAAAGTTTAATGCTGCATTTAACTTTCTAATACTCATGAAAATACATAGTAGTCCACAGAGAAATTAAGATTGTTGAATCTATTCCTTAACATCTATTCATACATCAAGTTTCATGATGAAGGCTAATAAACTTTTTAAAGTTATAACAGAATACGGATATTTTTGGATGGACAGACAGACACACTGACAGAGGATAACCTAAAATCATCTTCAGTAACACAGGTAGGGACTAAAACACACTGATGTATACATGTATTACAAATATTGTTTGGCACATGAACAAACAAGGATACATGTATATATCTATTGCAAATACTGTTTGGTACATGAACAAAAAAGGATATATGTATATATAAATTACAGTACTTTATATATTATGTCAACAACTAACAGATAAAAAACATACTCTACTAGACAATATAACAAGAGTTCAAATATGGCACTGTAGGTCTACTGATCATAAAAAAGACTTATTATGGATGAGTCAAATTTTAAGCATCAAATATTAAGGTTTTCATCATGTCTTTAGAATTGATACCATACATAGCTATATTTGCACACTGGCCATTAATTACCTCTTTTGCAGATGAGATCTGGGCTAGATGTAAGTGAGCTCTGTATTTACACTTAGTTTCATGAAAATATCATCTATACTTTAAAGGGCACCAATCCCATATGAAAACATTACACTGGGGAGTAATTACTCCATTAAAACTGAAATACAGAGTCAGAATCATGGTACTTGTTTTCTGCACATTATCTGATGATGCTCTATATTTATACAAAATTTCATAAAAATCTCTTCAACGGCTTAAAGTTACAAAGGAGACATAGTTTGTGACTGACAGACAATTAAGATAGACAGACCATGCTAAAACAATACATCTCCTAACCCTCTGGTGGGAGACAAAATAACTGTGATAAAACAAGGGTGAGGCTCATGACAAAAAGTATATGCACATAATAAAAGAAAACCAAGAATTGATTCAAGCTGGATTATTGAACAACCATGCCTTGTGATATAATGGACATATCCAATCTGCTACATGTAGTTACAATCAAAGTATGCAGGATATGCCTTATCAGGCTTAGATTTCCCTAACTGCCATGGTGAGAAAGTTAGTGTTTTCTAAGTTAACATTTTCTTTTTACTTGAAATCTTTGATTGCAGAAACCTTGTACATTTTACAGCATTATACACTGAATATACTTCAGGTTTTGGATAACCACTCTTTCATATCTGGTTTGGTACCAAAGCAAAACAAAAGCACATATGTCAGAACCACACCAAAATGTGAACTTGGTAAAAGGAAAATAACCACCATATCCATTAAAATCCTTGTAGCCTGTCTACAATGCATATATCATAAACATTGACTGGTGCATAGCATGAACTCTTACATAGCTCCAGAGAAGAATAATCATAAAGCATGGATATTTTTCTTATTTCTGCAGGAAAACACAGGTTGTGAAGACTTATTAGAAGTGCCTCTGCAAGGCACTGCAAATGAATAGCCACAACACATGAATTAAGGAAATATTTACCTGATACCCTCTATTATCTGGAGCTATGCTCTTCCAGAACCAAGGCAACCAACACCTTACTTATTAACTACTAATACAACTATAACTAGAGCTGGTGTTTGTAAAACACTATGCCCCCAACTGCCTGACTCTAACACTGTTTGACTCCAACACTGCTTAGCCATGACGGTAACAACAGTACAAATATATGATTTCAATGTTATTTTATCAAAGGGAAATAACTCTAAAATAGGAGATGATTGGGATATTGATTGTGTTGGGGTTTAACGACACGTCAACCCTTGAGGGTCATTTTGTGTCGTCTCCCAGAGAAAGGGAGAAAAGAGATAGAAGAGAGTAGAGGAGATGAAAGAGAGGGACAGGGAAGAAAGAGGAACAGGAATGAAAGTGAAGAAACAGAAGAAATAAAAACATTCCCCCTCTACCCTTACCCACTACAAGGATAGCAGGCCTTGCCCAGCTGTAAGCCAATATCAGTTGGACGCCCCAGTGATGTAAGATACACAGCACCTTCGCACCACCCGACCACCCAAGATGATTGGGATAAGAAAAAAATACGGATCACCTATTTTTTCATGAGGAATCAAAACATGAAATTTCAAGACATTAGCATACATGGTTCTAAACTTATGCTATACACAATAAAGCAACGACATTAAATGGTCCGAAATTGCGAAGGGCCATAACTCCAACATTTCATTTAATTGGTTCAAAATTTATTCAGTTGATCTCCTCCTCAATCCCAATCTGTATACCAAATATCATAGCTCTAGCTTAAATACTTTTTGAGATATCTTGCTGAAAAAGTCAAAATGCCTAGAAGTACAAAGGGCCATAACTACATCAATTTTTCATGGAATTCCCTAAAAAACAAAACAGGTAATCTCCACATCATCCCCAATCAGCATATAATATTTCAAGACCCTAGCTTAAGTGCTTTTCGAGAAATCTTGCTGACAAGGTCAAAATGAGCAGAACTGCAAAGGGCCGTAACTTTATCAATATTTTCATGGAATTCTCTCAAAATATAATCAGGTAATGTACACATCATTCCCACTCACTGTATTGAATTTCAAGAACCCAGCTTAAATACTTTTCAAGATATCTTGCTCACAAGATTTAATTCTGATTTTTTTCAAAGGGGCATAACTTTAAATAAACATGCTAGACAAGAAACAAAATACGGGTTGGCTATTTTTTCATTGGGAACCTAAATATAAAATTTCAAAACCCTAGCGTGCAGGGTTCTTAAGATATGGCATGCACAAAAAAAGCTTATGAACGGACAAACAGTCGGATGGACAAATGAAGGCAAAATAATATGCCCCATCAATTTCATTCGAAACTGGGGGCATAATCAGGTCATCTACTCATCGCTACCAATCTATTCATCAAGTTTAAAGGCTCCAGCTTCAATAGTTTTTTAGATATTTTGTTCACAAGGGAAACATGCCCAAATTTACAAAGGGCCATTACTTATGAAATATTTTTCAGAATTTACAAAAAAATTAATCAGGTCATCTACTCATCATTACCAATCAATTCACCAAGTTTCAAGTCTCTAGCTCTAATAGTTTTTGAGATATTTTGCTAACAAGATAAAAATGCCCAAAATAACAAAGGGGCATAACTCAAGAAGTATATTTCAAAATTTCTTCAAAAGTTAAAGGTTGTCTACTCATCACTACCAGTGTATTCATCAAGTGTCAAGGCTCTAGTTCCAACAGTTTTTGAGATATTTTGCTGACAAGGTAAAATTGCCCAAAATTACAAAGGGCCATAACTCATGAAGTATTTTTCAGAATTTCTTCAAAAATTAATCAGGTCATCTACTCATCACTACAAATCCATTTACTAAGTTTCAAGGCTCTAGCTCTAACAGTTTTTGAGATATTTTGCTGACAAGATAAAAATGCCTAAAATTACAAAGGGGCATAACTCAAGAAGTATATTTCAAAATTTCTTCAAAAGTTTATCAGGTTGTCTACTCATCACTACCAGTCTATTCATCGAGTTTCGAGGCTCTAGCTTCAATAGTTTTTGAGATATTTTGCTGACAAGTTAAAAATGCCCTAAATTACAAAGGGCCATAACTCATGAAGTGTTTTTCAGAATTTCTTCAAAAGTTAATCAGATCATCTACACATCACTACAAATCCATTTACTAAGTTTCAAGGCTCAAGCTCTAACAGTTTTTGAGATATTTTGCTGACAAGGTAAAAATGCCCAAAATTACAAAGGGCCATAACTCAAAAGGCATTTTTCAAAATTTCTTCAAAAGTTAATCAGGTTGTCTACTCATCACTACCAGTCTATTCATTAAGTTTCAAGGCTCTAGCTCCAACGGTTTTTGAAATATTTTGCTGACAAGATAAAAATGCCCAAAATTACAAAGGGCCATAACTCATGAAGTATTTTTCAGAATTTCTTCAAAAGTTAATCAGGTCATCTACTCATCACTACAAATCCATTTACTAAGTTTCAAGGCTCTAGCTCTAACGGTTTTTGAGATATTTTGCTGACAAGGTAAAATTGCCCAAAATTACAAAGGGCCATAACTCAAGAATTATTTTTTAAAATTTCTCAAAAGTTAATCAGGTTGTCTACTCATCACTACCAGTTTATTCATCAAGTTTCAAGGCTCTAGCTTTAATAGTTTTTGAGATATTTTGCTGACAAGATTGCATCCATATTTTTTCAAAGGGCCATAACTCAGAAAAGGGGCATAATCCTGTCAAGAAAAAAAATACGTGTCGGCTATTTTTTCATGAGGAATCCATATATGAAATTTCAAAACAGTAGCATTCACGGTTTTAAAGTTATGCTATGCATCAAAAAGCGTGACGGACGGACGGATGGACGGACGGACGGACGGGCGGGCGGGCGGGCGGGCGGGCGGACGGACGGACGGACGGACAGACGAACAACCCAGAAGCAATATGCCCCTCCAACTTCTTTGAAGTTGGGGGCATAAAAATGGGGAGATAACTATTTAATGACAACCCAGTTACCATAACATAAGAAGCTAATGACTGATTCACCAACAAGACATTTAGTTAGTATAACTGTAGGTATGCCAGTTCTTGTAGACAACAAGAATGAATAGAAAACTTAACATATCATTAATCGTTCATATGAACATTAGCTTGGCCATGTCATGAGAAAAATCCTCATATACATAAAATTAAGGTCCCATGTCCTTTGTGTTGAGGTTTTACAGCCCAGTCCACCCAGTGGGGTCATGTCAAGCACAGTCAGTTTACCTAACCACACATTTACTGGGTAGGCTTAGTCCTCCAAGCAGTTAACCAGAATTGTGCACATTCTTTCACCAGAATCTGATAACTGACCTTCTTGAATCAGGAGAAGGCTTTCCCATGTCTGTTTTGTGTACCGGGTATCTGAGCTAAGATAAATGACTTACTACGAGGGTAGTTCAATAAGTTCATAGAACTCGATATTTTTCTATACAATTCAAGATTTCTTTTTTCATTTTTGTGCAGTGTAAACCTTTGTCAGTTGAATGGTAACAGCCACGTACATTAAACACATACATTTTTTGCTCTTACTTTTTGTTTGAAAATCTATACCCATAGGCAAAAATGGAAAGTCAGAATATTGAGTTCAGAGCAGTCATAAAGTTCCTCATTAAGGAGGGTGCAAAGGCCAAAGAAATCCATTGGCGCCAAAGATTTGTTTGTTTGTATTGTGGTTTTACGGCCCAGTCAACCCAATGGGGTCATGTCAAGCGTGGTCAGTTTACCTAACCACACGTTTACTAGGCAGGCTTTGTCCTCAAAGCGGTTAACCAGTATTGTGACCATTTTTTCACCAGAAACTGACAACTGCCCTTCTTGAATCAGCAGAAGGGAGAAAATGACCATAGAAAATATTTCATGATCAATCTCCATGAAAGAATGTTGCCAACCTCGGCGGGGGTCGAACCCACGGCCTCCTGGTCTCCAGTCGGATGCGCATCCAACTGAGCCACCGAGGCCGGCTGGCGCCAAAGAAATCCATTGGCGCATGGCTGATGTGTATGGTGATAGCAGCCCAAAGTATTCCACAGTGGCAAACTGGTCAGCAGAATTTAAACGTGGGTGAGACTCCTTAGACGATGACCCAAGGCCAAGTTGCCCTGCTGATGTCATCAGCCAGGAGATGATCCACCGTGTTGAGAGACTTGTGCTAAACAATCGCCGAATCAAAGTTGCCGAACTTGCTTCAGAATGTGGTATTTCTAATGGAAGTGTTTACACTATAATCCATGAACATTTAGGCATGTCAAAAGTATCCGCCAGGTTGGTACCCAGAAACCTGAACATGCAAGATCATCAGCAAAGGGTGGAGTCAAGAATTCTGGAAGTGTACAATGCCAATCCAGAAGACTTTCACACTCGTCTTGTAACAGGAGATGAAACTTGGCTTCACCACTGGGACCCAGATACTAAAAAAGAGTCCATACAATGGAAGAACCCTGGCTCACCCCCACCTAAGAAATTTCGTACCCAACCATCAGCCAGCAAGGTAATGGCCATGGTGTTTTGGGACTCCAAAGGGATTATATTGATAGATTACAAGCCTACTGATACTTCAATTACAGGAGAATACTATGCCAATGTCATTAAACAATTAAGGGTTGCTATTAAAGAAAAAAGGAAGGGGAAAGCTAGCTGCTGGTGTCCTTCTTTTGCATGATAATGCCCCTGTGCACAAGTCCAGAGTTGCACAAGTGGCTATTCGTGAGTGCAAAGTTCGAGCAGTTAAATCACCCGCCATACAGTCCAGACCTGGCCCCAAGTGATTATTATCTGTTTTAAAATTTGAAGTCCCACTTGCGTGGAACAAGATTTCGGGACGATGATGAGCTCAAGGCTGCTACAGACGCTTGGTTTGAGGACCAAATAGACGACTTTTATTTCAAAGGCATAGACTGTTTAAAAGAAAAGTGGGCCAAATGCATTGAAGTAAAGGGGGATTATATTGAAAAATAATGTTGAAACCATCTTCCAATCTGTGAGTTAAACCCCGAGTTCTACGAACTTATTGAACTCCCCTTGTAACAAGGTGCTCTGTGAAGTTTACAATACATGACATGCTGTCAAGACAAAGCAAACAGAGGTCTTCACGCATCTACAGATGACAGGTCCAATTCAGGATATTTATTGTTTGCTTACATAATCAAACAATAGCAATGCAATAAGACAGAGAAGGTCCTGATAAAACTTTATGGACCAACAGGCACACTAATTGCAGAGCTCTAGATAACAGGGGCTGCCTGATGATTTTTCTTATTTCTTAAGAGGTTTTGCCTGGGGTCGAAACCGATGCCATGGATGGAAAAAGACGAGAGCAGCGGCCATAATTTGAGAGAGTAAAAATAATCCATGCAATGCAAATAAATTCTTATTTCTCTACAAAAACATATGCTATGGGTATTCATTAAAAGTGTCTTAGTCAGCCATTTCTACTGTACATCCACATCATCATGCTTTTGAGCAGAAACAAGAAAGACATTTTCAGTTGAATAAAGCACCTAACTAAATGTTCTTATTTGTAAATATTCACAGATGCCTTTTCACTTGTTACTTCACACAAATAACAACTGCATATAAAAGAATGGTTTTGTTTGTAATCAAAAAAAAATAATAATAATAATAAATAAATAAATAAACAAATAAATAAATTAATAAATAAATAAATAAAAATGTGACGTGAAAATACCCCGCCACTATCATACGGGAGGCAGATAAATTTGCCCATTAGCAATTCCAAACCATATCTCCACAACACAAATACTCATACCAAGTTTGGTGAAAATCCACTGATATTTATGCAAGTTATCATCCAGAAAAGAAAATACGGGGTGTAGCAGGCTGATCTTTGTCAAAAATTGATGAAATTGGCCCATTAGCAATTCCAAACCAGATCTCCACAATATCAATGCACACACCAAGTTTGGTGAAAATCCTGACATTTAAACAATTTATCATCCCAAAATGAAAATAGGGATGGACGGCTGAATGGATGGAAAGCCTGATGGATGGACAGGCTAATGAAATGAGTGTTAGTTAATTGATGTCTGTATATTTATGTGACTTCAGTCACATAAGTCAACTGGGCAGATTTATTCCATGAAAGTGAGTGTTATGTGGCACAAGTTTCATTTAGTGTGATGGGTCACATAAGACAGAGTTGCATACATACATGCCATAAGCTGTGGACTAAAATCTGTGAAATTTTATGGGAGATTTGACAAAATTCTGTGAGATTTTCTAAAACATCAGTTTGGAGCTCCCCCAATACAGTCTAAAGTATTTCTTTTCATGTAAAGAAGCTTGTGAAAACCAGAGCAGTGTGTAATTTATGTTTATTTCTTCATAAAATCTGTTGTACAATGGTTTGAAAATTCTGTGAGATTTGGATTTTTTATGGGAATTGTCTTCCAGGTGGGTGAAATTCTGTGAGATTTATCTCACAGTGTGAGATATGGCATGTATGCTCATAGTCATCAGTTGTCCAGTCAAATAACACCCATTTTATTAGCTAGGACAGACAGATGGACTGACACACAGACATCCAACATGAAACTATCCTGTGGCAGGGTATATAAAAGAAAGAAAAGATGATCAGTTCTTATCCATACAGAAATTTTAACAGTATACACTCCAAAGAAAAGGTGGTAATACTATTGATTTGAAACTGTTTCATTTCATTCTCTTGTCTTCAAAGATACTGGCTAGACTGAAAGGTTATGTATGTTAAATGAACAGCTATAAAAGTAAATCAAACCTGTTACAAAATGGCCAGTCTCATCTAATAAGGAGAGAAATTTAAAATATCACCATTCTACACACAGTTATATATATTAAAAGGATGTATTTAACAGCATTGCAATACACATCATACTTAGCTGGTAAAATCTACCAAGTCTTTTCATACAGAATAGAAGAGATAGTAGAGGAGATGAAAGAGAGGGACAGGGGAGAAAAGAAAATGAATGAAAGTGAAGGAAAAGAAGAAATAAGAACATTCCCTACTACTATTACCTGCTGCAAGGACAACAGGCCTTGCCCAACTGTAAGCCAATATCAGTTGGACACCCCGGTGATGCAAGATACACAACATCTTTGCCTCACCCAACCACCCCCTTCTCAAGGAGGCTGGATACACTTGGTTCATGACCTCCAGTTTGCCTCCCTGCACATCAAGCCCCTTCAGAAAATGAATTGGAAGCAAATTCTTTCCTTTTAGAGTCGATTCCTTTTCAAAAGGGAGGCAAACACATTTTGACACTTGCCACCCCTGAAACTCTAGCCATTTCCTTTAATAATCTGTCTGTGAACAATCCACTGTGGGTTTTATGTTGATCTCTTGTCTATTTTGAAGATCATAGAGAGCACTGCGTTCAGATTTTGTGACGCTGTCATGTTTAGGCTTTGAGGGCTTCTATGATGTTTGAGGGCTATGTCAGACTCCACACTGCGAATAAACATTTGCAGTTCAGGACCTTTTTTGTGGGATTGCTAATCGCTTTTTGGTACAAAACTCGAATACTTCTCTGATGAACGGTTAGTGTCACCACAATCACTGAAGTGCAATTTGAGCCGCATGCGTCTGCTGAAGACCTTAGTGATATGTAACAGATTTCCTCTGTCATAACTCTTTGGGCGGGGACAGAAACCTAGACCTTTGGATAAGAGACATTTTTCCAGCTCAATTCTATGCCTGAGAGGTTGATGACAGGGGTGTCATTCACAGTTTTGCTAAATTCCTCTGAGTATATCATATTCACTACTTGTGCTGGATAGATCCAGATCTGACATATGATGATGCAGTATTTGTACTTTTGGGAAGACATAAATCAAATTAAAATCAAACAATACACTGTAGTTAAGTCAATAGCATGCCATCACAAACCCTGCATTTTCATGCTGCACCACTCCAGTACAAACATTTTAGTGAACACTGCTATCTTTATCCAGTTTAATATGATGTGCTATAACAATAATAAAAACGTAAAACGATAATACCCTGCCATTATCGTGTTGCAGACACAGAACTGTCAATAACTGATGAAATTCGCCCATTAGCAATGCCAAACCAGATCTTCTTAATATCAATGCATGTACCAAGTTTGGTTAAAATCCCTTCACATTTACTCGTTATCATCAAGAAATGAAAATATGGGATCTCTGGCAGATAACTCTGTCAAAATTTGACAAAATTTGCCCATTAGCAATCCCAAACCAGATCTCTACAATATCACTGCACATACCAAGTTTGGTGAAAATCCATTGATGTTTACTCAAGTTATCATCTGGAAATGAAATACGGACAGATGGACAACCAATGGACAGACCATTACTAGACAAAGTGCCCAGTGGAGCATGTATACTCCCGACCAGCGCTACCGCCAGTTTTTAAAGAGCACAAAGTATGTAGCTTTGACTCTGGAGATGGCAGTTATATGCTTTATGTTATAACATTGAAAAACTTCAATCACACATAATATGAAGCCCTTGACCTCAAAGATCAGGCACAGTCGCAGGGATTGAGCTTAATAAAACTTTAGCCCTATAACTATCACCATATACTAGTGAAATCAATCAGTCTTCATAATATAAGCAAAAATGACCTTTGTATGAAAAGTCTGTGACCTTGACTTAAAAGCCATGCCCCAGCTTGGGGATGGTGCCGAGAAAAACTTTAGACCTATATATACCATCATGCTTTATATTAATGAAACCAACAAAAGGGTCTTCATAATATAGCTAAATAAATTTTAATGAAAATTTTCAGGTCACCTGCCTATTCAATGCCCTCTACATATCGGTAAAGTATCATAAAAATATCTTAAAGAATTTTTAGAGTTATTGCCTGCACAAGATTTAGATAACCAAGGGAGAAAACTGCAGAATGGAGTCAGAAAGTCATTCTTGAATGTGATATGCCTACTCAATGTCCTATACATACTGGTGAAGTATCATGAAAATATCTTAACATGTTTTAAAGTTATGGTTTGCACAAAATTTTTACAACTCTGGAAACAAGGGGAGATAACTCATGAACCAAGTCAGTTAGAGTTGTCTTTCTTGTACCTGACACCCTACCAAATGCCCATCTACAACCTGACAGTTTCCTGAAAATAGCTCAAAAGGTAGTTAGGAGTTATGGGGTGCATAATAATGCATTTATGGACAGACAGATGGATGGATGGATGAATGGATGAATTCCATGCTGATAGCTATATCCCCTAAACCTCTCGGTAGGAGGATAACAAAATTCAACAAAAGGTCTTGATGGTATAGCTATATAAACTTAGATGCAAATTTTTTTACTTTTATATGAAATTTCTAAGTCTGTGACCTTGACCTCAAGGTCATACCCCGGGATGGGGATGATGCTGAGTAAAACTCTAGACCTATATCTACCAACATGTCAAATATAGATGAAATTCCTCAAAGGGTCTTGATGGTATAGCTATATAAACTTAAACACAAAAAACTTTGACTTTTTTATAAAAATTCTAAGTCTGTGACCTTGACCCCAAGGTCACCCCCGGGCTGGGGATGGTGCTGATAAAAACTTTAGACCTATATCTACCATCATGCCAAACATGAATTAAATCCATCAAAGGGTCTTCAAAATATGAGGTCTTATAAACTTTAACGCAAAAACTTTGACCCAAAGACAAAAATAAAGTATGAACAAATAATGCTTCAAAGGACTGACGGACAGACGAACAGATTTCTTGCTGATAGCTATATCTGCTCAACCGTTCAGTTAGGGGATAATGAAATTTAATAAAAGGTCTTGATGATATGGCTATCTAAACTTAAACGCAAAATTTTTTACTTTTATATACAAGTTCGTGACCTTGACCTCGGTCACACCCGTGTGGGGATCATGCGGAGTCTACCAACATGTCAAATATAACTGAAATTCCTCAAGGGTCTTGATGATATGGCTATATAAACTTAAACACAACAGCTCAACCTTTCAGTTAGGGGATAATGAAATATAATAAAAGGTCTTGATGATATGGCTATATAAACTTAAACGCAAAAATTTTTACTTTTATATGAAAATTCTAAGTTCGTGACCTTGACCTTGGTCACATCCAGGGTGGGGATCATGCCGAGTAAGAAGCTAGGCCGATATCTACCACCAACATGTCAAATATAAATTAAATTCCTCAAGGGTCTTGATGATATAGCTGTATAAACTTAAACACAAAAAACTTTGACTTTTTTCACGAAAATTGCAAGTCCTTGACCTTGACCCCAAGGTCACCCCTGGGGTGGGGATGGTGCCGATAAAAACTTTAGACCTATATCTACCATCATGCCATATATGAACGAAATCCATCGAAGGGTCTTCAAAACATGAGGTCTTATAAACTTTAACACAAAAACTTTGACCCTGTGACTTTTTTATGAAAATTCTAAGTCTGTGACCTTGACACCAAGGTCACCCCCGGGGTGGGGATGGTGCTGATAAAATTTTTAGACCTATATCTACCATCATGCCATATGTGAACGAAATCCATCAAAGGGTCTTCAAAATATGAGGTTTTATAAACTTTAACGCAAAAACTTTGAGCCTGTGACGGAAAGACAAACGAAGGAACGTACGTACGTACGAACGAATGGACGGACGAACGGAAAAGCAAAAACTATATACCCCCACATACTTCGTATGTCGGGGGTATAATAAATTTCCATAGGGTTTTAAGAGCTATAAGCTCCCTAACCCAAATGTTTATAATGTATCTTAACGGAATAAAGCATAATGTGGTTACAAAATTGAACCCCTTAACCTGAAATGTTGGCTCAGACAGACAACCAATGGATGGACACACAGACGTCCAGCGTGAAACCATAATACCCCACCATTATTGTGTGGTGGAATATAAAAAGGAAAACTGATGAAAACTAAATTAGTCCAATGTATATTTTATATAGTATAGGTATACCAGTAAGTTTATAAATTATCTTCCAACTTATAACAAACTAGAGCAAGTGTCCAGAGGGTCACGAATACCCTCGGCCAGCGCCATTTCTTAATTATAAAATATTTTAAAAGTTAATGACAATGATATAAGGCAAGATATAGTTTACAATGTCAGTCTCTGAGTGACACTGATCTATCATCCCAAGTACAACTTTCCTGGAGCAAATAGTCTTCAGGACAGGAAACAAATTTGCTGCGCCATAAAATATAGGTCACTGACCTACATTTACTTGAGAAATTAATCTGATGGTCACACTGAAGCATTGTACCAACTATGATGCTAATCCATTAAATAATCTAAAAGAAATTAAGCAAAATCACTAGACCATGAAAATAGGTCATACTGATTTATATTTACTTTGAGGTGAAAGTTTGGGTCGTACTGTGTCATTATATGTAAATATGACATTTAGGTATCAAACAGTGTGAGATATAAGACAAAATCACAGAGCTATGAAATATAGGTCACATAATCCCAAAATATGACAGTCAATTGTCTTCAAGATGTAACATAAAATCACTGGACTATGAAATATAGGTCACAGTGACCTACGTTTACTTTTAGGTCAACTGTTGGACCATACTAATGATGTTCATACATCAATTAACATTCAAGATATGCGGCAAAATTACTGGACCATCAAATATAGGTAAAGGTGACCTAAATTTGTTATGCTGTCAATGGTGGTGTCACACAGAACCAATATTCCAAGTATCACATTAATCCATGAAACAGTCTTCAAGCTATAAGGCAAAATCACTGGAGCATGAAAATATGATCACAATGACGTTGACCTTATTACACTGAATGTTGATGTGATAAACATGTCTGATGCCCATCCTTCTTCAAGAAGTTGTTTGTATAAACAAACTGCCACATACTACTTTATTGAGGCATTAATCATTGAAATAGGCTTCAAAATATAAGTCAAAATCACTGAAGCATGAAAATAAGGTCACAATGACTTTGACCTTATTACACTGAATGTTGATGTGATAAACATGTCTGATGCCCATCCTTCTTTAATAAGAGGTTGTTTGTATAAACAAACTGCAATATACTACTTTATTGGGGTGTCCTAGATTTTGACCTCTAGCCCCGCCCTGGGCATGACCCAGGGGTCCATAGATGTAGAATGAAAGAGAACCCTCCCAGGTACCCCCATACCAAATATGAAAAGTTTTTGATCAGTGGCTGCAGAGTTATAAGTAATAAAAAACTTCGAAGTAAAACTTGGATATAGAAAGGGAGGGGACGGACGAACATATGGAAAGACGGACAGACAGACGAACAGACTAACGGAACGGACGAAAACTATATACCCTTTGGCATACTTTGTATGCCGGGGGTGCCGGGGGTATAAACAGCAACTAGAGTAAAGAAAAAGGTGTAACCAGAATAAAGAAATAGGTGAATTTAAATAAACTCTTCACTGCACAAGAGTGAATTCTACATTATACTGATAAGTGCAAAGTCACATTAGGGAACTACAATTGCTAGAGAACACCTTTACCATGTTTACCCTAAATATTCTGACAGTATATCTATTCTAAATTTGAAGGACATGTTATGACCTTATAATGACTAAAATTGCTGGATGAGTATCAAACAGTGTATATCTTCAACAGATGCCACATTCTGCAATGTCTGATCCAGGTCTACATTATTTGCTCTTGGCTGTCTGTCAGAATTAGGGTAACTATGGTAACAGATTATACTACAAATACATACCTTTCAGTCTGAGGTACTGCAGATATATGCCACCCAGATAAGCATCAGCCAACATATCAAATGTTCTTATCTTTACTGCAGCTCCAACTTTGTCTACAACAAGCTTCAGTAATGGCACATCTACCTTATCAACTCGCTGAGCAATGTTGATATTGATCTGAATAAAAACAACAGCTTTCATCCACAAACATAAAATGTGCAAAAAGAAAAACAAAACAAAGCACCACAAGCAGGGTAATACACACCCATTCACCATTTAATCACATGGACGAAGTTTTAATGGGAATCATTAATAGCGTATTAAAAGGAGGGGGTAGCCAGAAATGAAATGTTTTGTGATTGTAGTTTTTCCTGTGTGATCTACAAAGGCTGTGCTTTCTGATTGTAGGTTTTCCTGTGTGATCTAAGAAGGCTGTGCTTTTTGATTGTGGCTTTTCCTGTGTGATCTATGAAGGCTGTGCTTTGTGACTGTGGCTTTTCCTGTGTGATCTAAGAAGGCTGTGCTTTGTGATTGTGGCTTTTCCTCTGTGATCTAAGAAGGCTGTGCTTTGTGTGTGGCTTTTCCTGTGTGATCTACGAAGGCTGTGTTTTGTGATTGTGGCTTTTCCTGTGTGATCTATGAAGGCTATGCTTTGTGTGTGGGTTTTCCTTCATGATCTATGAAGGCAGTGCTTTGTGATTGTGGGTTTTCCTGTGTGATCTGTGGAGCGCTGTGGTGCAGTGGTAAAGCATCGGACTCGAGATCGAGAGGTACCGGGTTCGATCCCCACTAACAGCAAGTATTGTTTCCTTGAGCAATAGACTTTATCCACATTGCTTAGTACTGGTTTCTACCCAGGAAAAAAGAGGGCCACATGGAAGATTAGTACCAAATTACTAAATGGGTTACCCTCTATAAATAAAGTCGATTATTATTATTATTTTATTATTATCTATGAAGGTTGTGCTTTGTGATTATAGCTTTTCCTGTGTGATCTACAAAGGCTGTGCTTTGTGATTGTAGCTTTTCCTGTGAGACCTACAAAGGCAGTGCTTTGTGACTGGTTTTTTCTGTGTGATCTATGAAGGCTGTGCTTTGTGACTGTAGCTTTTCCTGTGTGATCCATGAAGGTTGTGCTTCATTGTGTTTTTTTTTTTTCCTGTGTGATTCATGAAGGCTGTGCTTTGTGAGTGTAGCTTTTACTGTGTGATCCATGAAGATTGTGCTTTATTGTGTTTTTCCTGTGTGATCTATGAAGGCTGTGCTTTGTGACTGTAGTTTTTCCTGTGTGATCCATGAAGGTTGTGCTTCATTGTGTTTTTTTCCTGTGTGATCCATGAAGGCTGTGCTTTGTGATTGTAGATTTTCCTGTGAGACCTACAAAGGCAGCACTTTGTGACTGTGGTTTTTCCTGTGTGATCCACGAAGGCTGTGCTTTGTGACTGTAGCTTTTCCTGTGTGATCCACAAAAAATTGTGCTCCATTGTGGTTTTTCCTGTGTGATCCATGAAGGCTGTGTTTTGTGATTGTAGCTTTTCCTGTGTGATCCATGAAGGTTGTGCTTTATTGTATTTTTGTGTGATCTATGAAGGCTGTGCTTTGTGATTGTAGCTTTTCCTGTGTGATCCATGAAGATTGTGCTTCATGACTCTGCCTTTACCTGTGTGATCTTCCTTTATATTTTTCCAGACGTAATAATAAGTTCAATCATCATAAACACATGTGTTTTGCTTACCTCATTCACATTAAAAGAGAGTTCTAAGTCTGTCATATTAACAAACTCCTGAGATTCAGTACGCACCACCTCTTTTTCTGCTTTCTGTTGCTATAAGAAGAATGCAGATTTTTATATAGAACATACAAAACCAAACTTTAAATTATTTTCAATTTAAGACAGTACTCTCTCTCTCTCCTTCCCTGTCTCTGTCTGTCTGTCTCTCTCTCTCTAGCACCACATCAAATGAATAAGTACCAGTAAAGAGCTCAGAATGCAACATATGTTTGATTCCTTCAATAAATCATCATATCAAGTGATTAAATGTATATGAAGAGATCTCCATAACATGGGACTTGCTTCATTACTATAGTAACACAAGACTGATGTATTGTACCACATCAAGTGAGTATTTGGACAGCCTTAAATAAATCAGATCCATTTCCTCAATAACATATTTCTGAAGCATTTTATCCTTATCTTATGATTTGCTCCATTACCTCAATAACTCTAAGAGAATAAGATACAATGATTTAGCCCTGAGTTATTGAAGTTATTTGAAGTGTTGATGAAAACATTTGGATTTCTATTTTATTTATTCTTATTTCATTATTTTTCAATTTTATATTATTTTTTGCATTTTCAGAGAAAATTAGGATTGACATTTCATGTAAATCATGGCAGATGATTCACATCAAATGCCAAGTCTTACTTTCTATGAAAAAAAAAAAAAAAAAAAAAAAAAAAAAAAACCCACAAAAAACAAAACACTTAGAATATTGTCTGCTACAAATTTACTTAGCACTTTAAGGCTTTAGCACAAAGCTATAATACTAGGAAATAGTGCCATCTATCTGATCTTTGACGGATTGCATGAGGGAGTGGTGCTGAGATTTCTTTTACAGCACTCAATCCATTCAGTTCTGAGAAAGAAACACACTTCAAGTACAAAGCAAAGGCTGCTCTACAGAAAAAGTACTATTTAATATATTCTGACACTTTACAATTTGTAGGTGACTATGAAAATACTGACCACTTAACCTTTACCACTCCCTAGACAGATTTGGTAGATGACAAATTGATATTTTTCTTACTTATTCAAGAAATCTCCTTAGGAGACAATTTGCATAAAATGTCAAAACCTATTTCCTGGGAAAAATACTTCAAAATGGCATCTGCTGAAATTTTTACCCGACATGCTAATTGTTAAAATCAAAACTGCTGTCAGAAAAAAAAAATAACATTGTTTGCGAGTAATGTAACTTAGGTGTGTGAAAAATCTCTTTACCTCTGTTCCCACAATACTTTGAGCTTTCTGGGCCATTCGACTTTCAACCATGTCCACCACTGGTAAGGCACTTGGAGTCTGTAACAGAAAATAGAACAGGAATTTGCTAGATACCTCTTATATACAAGCATTTTGTTTTTAATAATAGACCAAGATGAGCAGCTATTTGCATTCTACCACGTCTCAGAAGCAGATCTGGTGAAAAAGAAACAAGTGATTAAAAAATGATGGATACAATCATGTAATGAAACAAAACAAAACATTATTTGAAACTTCTCTGCCCTCACTATATAAATCTCATTATAAATAACAGAAAAATAAATAGAAAGGCAGACAAAATCTATCAAAAGCAGATACACAAATCCAGACTTGTGCCAGAACATTAATTCTATCAATACTAATAATGTCCTCAAACATCAAACCTTGGGGTTTACCTTGACCTTGATCACACATGGCTGTAGACTAGCTCCTAGACCTTGATGTCATGTTTTATCACCCCTTACTATAAGCTGATTCAAATTTATGCAAGACATCTTGTATAGCCAGTCTCTAATAGTTGGTCTCTGACATCAAGGTCTAGTAAAATACGAATTTTACCTCGCAGGATTCTGCTTGGTAAATGATTAATTACATCTATTGAGAACCACCACACTTGAAGTGTTTATTGCTTTACTGACCATATACTAATCACTTAATACTGATAAGAGAAAGTTGGAAAAGCTAAATTTCATTTTGGTGTGTTTTGGTGATGAAACAAAGTACACATTCTTTTTAAAGGCTGAGAAGATGAAGTTTGCTATTGATTATGGTCTGTAAAATCAAGGTGTAACTGGGAAGCTTTTTGAAAGGATGTGATGTTTTATTTTGTTCTCCCAATGGTAGGAAGAAACCTGACATTTGAAATTTTACCTTTGGTAGATATAGTATCTAGCTACTCTTTCGAATTATCTCAAAAACAGTACCCACATTATTTATCCTAAATTATTACCTCATATGTCTTCTTATCTTAAACCTATAGAAAAAGTTATTTTTTTTAATTAATGCATATCTCCATCAAAATATATATGGTATGTAGTTACTTTTTCGAACTGTCTCAGAAAACAGTACCCATATTTATCCTAAATTATCACCTCATATGTCTTCTTATCTTAGAGCTATAGAAAAAGTCGTTCTTTTTTATTTAATGCATTTCTCCATCAAAATATATATGGTATGTAGTTACTCTTTCGAACTATCTCAGAAAACAGTATCCACAACATTTATCCTAAATTATTACAACATATCTCTTCTTATCTTAAAGCTATAGAAAAAAAAATGTTTGTTTCTGGTAATACATGCAGTACACAGACAGGCTTCTAAACAATGTTTATGTTATCCCTTGAACTCTAATGGTCAGCTTCTTATATTTAACAATTTATTGGAGTGGGAATGATTTTAACAAGATGGCGAATTAGATAAGGAACATTAGAAAGGCAATAAATGTCAATTACTTCTAAGAGTACATTTCGCATTTTACTAGTCGGATATCTCCAAGATTAGTTGCTGCTATCAAAGAGGTGAGGCAAGCAGTCAGTAGTAGATGGACCTTAGTTCATTAAGTAAATTAATAATTATAATTGATTGATGAAAATAATATTGATATCCGACTAGTAGATAGTCTAACATGGCTGGTTTGTGAAAACAGCATATCAAAATAATATGACAATGGTGAGTTAACAATGTGCCCACCCATAAGTGTCATTTGCTGCATAAAACAATATGATGAACATTTCTGACATGAAACTGGGTTAATTCAGCAGATAACAAATTGATGATATTTTTTTCCAGAAAAACAGGCCTTGCCATTTCATGTAAATTGTCTAGGGCACAATTAGAATAAAACGTCAAATCCTATTTTCTAGAAAAAATTAAGATAAATATTTCAACATCTGCTGAAATTTTTACCCTGCATGCTAAGCATTTACTAATGATGGGATAATGGAGAGTTACAAGAATCAGCTCTATGGCAGTATAATTACATCAGCAAATATGTCCTCTGGTTCCTCTGTACTGGTCTCTGGCAAGGGTATACTCTGTACCATAGACAATATCTCCTGGAGCCGATGATCTGATATGTTCAGACTGATCAATGGTAGTTCTCCTTTCACCTTCATCCTGAAGTTACATCAAACAGAGGATATCACACACAACAAATTGTCTGTGCCTAAGCATTTTAATTGCACAAAAATTTGACAGATGAGGGATGAGAAATGCAACTGGTATAGTAAAACATTGGGTCTGAACCCCTATGCTTGTTTGTTGCATTAAAATATGCATAATCTGATCAAGTGTGTCAGTCTAGTGATTGTCACCAATGGAAATATTTGTGCAAAATATTAAGTTGAGCATCTATAGAGGACATTCATCAGCCTACCAGAACAGTTTTCATGTAGTCACAACTAGACCAAGAGAAGTACACATGTACCAGGTTAAAAAAAATCCTCTGTCGTTGGGAGGAAATGTGATAATGAAAAAAAATTGAAGATGGCAAACAGAGCCATTTTTGTCAACAGAACTTTTTTGTTTAGAAACAACTTGTCACTGAGGGGTGCATTCCTGGAACTTTAAAAAAAATCTGTCTAGTGGTCTCAGAGAAGTAAGCAAGTAGTAAACAAACTACCTCAGAGAGCACACACATAACAAACCAACAAAAAGCAAAGCAACTAGATGCCTTTTTGTCAACGAGGTGATCACAATGACAGACAAGTTGAAACATTATGGTTCAGTACAGCCAGTTATATCTAGTTATAGACTTTCTCCAGATCATAGAATTATCACTGATAGATTGACATTTCCTTTAAAACAACTACCTACAAGAGAAAGATATTCCAACTTACTTGGACATTCTTGGATCGTTGTCAAACATACATTTCTGTAGAGAGATGTTAATTGAGATCGGACGGAGAATATGCATAGAGGAATCACCCATAGCTCTAGCTTGCTGCCAATCTTCACCTGAGAGGAAAATAAATATGTCAAGATAATTTCAAACTTTACAATTATATATGAGAGAATATCAAAATGTTCGTGAAAACACAGTAAAAACACAAATCTAAAGTAGAAGAATATTGTTTAAAGAGATGAGTAAATGCACATTAGAGATCAGCCCTTTCCATAAGTTTGCAGGAAAAAATAAAGCAAATGACATCTAAAAATATGCAGCAAGAGTTCCACAAGCAGAGGCATCATACGCCTGTGGCAAGTAATAAGATGTAGCAAATATACTGACTCTTGTACAATTTAGTGCTCTGAATGAAAAATGGATTTTTTTAAATGGTATAACTATATATTTTGTTTCCGCTTGATGGGATGTAATCTGTAGGGGAAAGCCAGAAACAAAAAGTTTACGAATATTTTCAAAGTGGCATAGCTCTGATAATATTTAGTGGACTGTAACCTCAAAACAATATAGGCTGCGCCATATCATGGGCTAACTATTTACCACGTTCCTGTTTGATAGGATGTTAACTGTTAGAGGAGTTAGCCAGAAAAGAAAAGTTTACAAAAACCAGAAAGAAATGTTTAAGGAAATTTTTAAAGGGGCATAATTCTGCTAATACAGGTGGACTGTAACCTCAAAACAGTATGCCCTGCTCCACATCATGGTATATCTATTTACCAAGTTTCAACTTAACTGGATGTGAAGTTAGCTGGAAACCAAAAAAATTACCAAATTTTCAAAGACACAAAACTCAATATTTGGTGGACTGTAACCTCAAAACAATATGACCTGCTCCACATCATATTTTCAAAGTTTCAGCCTGATTGGATGTAAACTATAGGATGAGTTAGCCGGAAATGATAAGTTCAAAGAAATTTTCAAAGAAATATTTGGTGGAATGTAACCTTGAAACAATGTGCACTGCTCCATATCAAGATCTTACTATTAACCTAATTTCAGCTTGATCAGGTATAAATTGTCAAAGTAGTCAGCCAAAACCAAAAGGTTTATGGAAATTTTCAAAAGTGCATAACTCTTATAATATTTGATGGACTGTATCCAAGAATATAAACTAATGGAGGAGTTAGCCAGAAACCAAATGTTTACAGAAATGAAGTTTTTTAAAAGTAAAACATATTTTAACGAGTAATACTTAACCTATAGATAATGTGCTATTCTGCTCTGTTATTCACCCCCTCCACAGAAAAAAGACCTTTCAGTTGTGATAAAGTCTTAATTCAGAAGGTCCTTTAAACAGTTACCTGTATGATGTAGTTCCTCCCGCTCAAATGATCATGTGTCAGTTTTACTCGTTAAAATATGTTTTTCTTTTAAAAAACTTCATTTTAACTTCGTAATACATTAACCTATAGATAATGTGCTAGAATTTGCAGAATAGGAGGGAGGATTTCTCCTAATAAGTAAGTCCCAACTTCTGAATTAAGACTTAGTAAAAAAACTTATTTTTATATATATATAATGAGGACATAATTAGTGCTTAAGGCAATAATAAGGTCCTTTAACCAGGATAAAGTAATCCAAGGTTAAGATATATATATAACTAGAAAAAGTGTCCATAGGACACGGATGCCCACTCCAAATGCCATTCAGAAAAAGGGTTTATATGTAATTGTAACAGGTATATCATGAAGTTATTATTAAGGCCCGGTCACAATTTACTATATGGAACTAAGTCAAGGGAAGATAATTCAAAAACATAAAAAGCAAGAGTTGTCTTCCTTGTTCATGACACATTGTCTCAGTGTGATGCATGCACCTGTAAAGTTTCATGAATATATACCATATGGTTTAGGAGTTATGGCCCGGACACGGTTAACTATATGGAAGTAAGTCAAGGGGAAATAATTCAAAAACCAAAAATGCCAGAGTTGTCTTCCTTGTTCATGACACATCGTCTGAATGTGATGCATGCACCTGTATAGTTTCATGAATATATTCCATATGGTTTAGGAGTTATGGCCCGGACACGGTTTACTATATGGAACTAAGTCAAGGGAAGATAATTCAAAAACTAAAAATGCAAGAGTTGTCTTCCTTGTTCATGACACATCATCTCAATGTGATGCATGCACCCATACAGTTTCATGAATATATTCCATATGGTGTAGGAGTTATGGCCCGGACACTGTTTACTATATGGAACTAAGTCAAGGGGAAATAATTCAAAAACCAAAAATACAAGAGTTTTCTTCCTTGCTCATGACACATCTTCTCAGTGTGATGCATGCACTGGTAAAGTTTCATGAATATATTTCATACGGTTTAGGAGTTATGGCCCGGACACAGTTAACAGTATGGAACTAAGTCAAGCGGAAATAATTCAAAAACCAAAAATGCAAGAGTTGTCTTCCTTGTTCATGACACATTGTCTCAGTGTGATGCATGCACCTGTAAAGTTTCATGAATATATTCCATATGGTTTAGGAGTTATGGCCCGGACACGGTTAACTATATGGAAGTAAGTCAAGGGGAAATAATTCAAAAACCAAAAATGCCAGAGTTGTCTTCCTTGTTCATGACACATCGTCTGAATGTGATGCATGCACCTGTATAGTTTCATGAATATATTCCATATGGTTTAGGAGTTATGGCCCGGACACGGTTTACTATATGGAACTAAGTCAAGGGAAGATAATTCAAAAAAACTAAAAATGCAAGAGTTGTCTTCCTTGTTCATGACACATTGTCTTAATGTGATGCATGCACCCATAAAGTTTCATGAATATATTCCATATGGTGTAGGAGTTATGGCCCGGACACTGTTTACTATATGGAACTAAGTCAAGGGGAAATAATTCAAAAACCAAAAATACAAGAGTTTTCTTCCTTGCTCATGACACATCTTCTCAGTGTGATGCATGCACTGGTAAAGTTTCATGAATATATTTCATACGGTTTAGGAGTTATGGCCCGGACACAGTTAACAGTATGGAACGAAGTCAAGCGGAAATAATTCAAAAACCAAAAATGCAAGAGTTGTCTTCCTTGTTCATGACACATCGTCTCAGTGTGATGTATGCACCTGTGAAGTTTCATGAATATATTCCATACGGTTTGGGAGTTATGGCCCAGACACTAAGTGGGACGTACGGACGGACAGACAGATGGATGGACGGACAGACAGACGTACGGGACGGACAGGGGTAATACTTAATGCCAATCCGCTATTCTTCGAATAGGCGGGGGCATAATAAAGGTATAATATAATATAATTAGTACTTTTCTAGTATAGCATCAGGTATAGGGGGCTGTTGACGTTGTCTACGCATCCATAGCTGGTTGCTGTTGGCCCCCCACCACTTTTTGGGCCACTACAATGGGGCCCAAACTTTGAAGATTCTGTGCTTGTTGAGACATGTCTCTGAGATAGAATTTGGCGAAAGTTGATGAACTATTCCAAACCGCTGCTTGAGTATATCATTGAGAGGAACTTTGTCGAAGAAAGCCCAAGAAGAGGAAAGAGCTCTAACTTCATGAGCTTTGATTTTAAGGAAAGAGATGTCTCGTTTAGTGAGTTTCCTATAGGCAAGTTTAACAGTGTAAGATATCCATCTCAAGATAGTATCTTTAGAAATATCCTTATGGCCTTTAATAGGAAGAAAGAGTCTAGTACTGTTCTGGAGATAAGAGCTAGTCATTTTGAGATAGAATTTCAGAGCCCTAACGGGGCAAAGAAGTCTGTCAGTATGTTCCCATTTACATATTCGAGCAAGACTAGGAACAACAATAGGATCTGGTTTAACAGAAGGACGCTGGTTTTTTGCTAAAAAGCCAGATTTAAGAATCAAGGAAACTGAACCATCAGATTGATTAAATCTTAAATGTTGTGAATCCATACCCAGAGCATGTATTTCACTACACTTTTTAGCAGTGGCAAGAGCTAAGAGAAAGGCTGTCTTAATAGTAACATGAAATTTAGAAGCCTTATCAAGAGGTTCAAAGGGTGGTTTTTGTAGACATACTAAAACCCACGATAAGTCCCATTTAGGTGTAAGAGATCTTTGTACTGGTCATTGAAGTTCAAAAGATCTGATAAGTTCAGATAAGACTGGATTAGATCCGATTCTATTACCAGTTTTGAATTTCAAAGTGTTAGAGATCATAGATCTATAACCTTTAATGGTACTAATCTGACATTTCTTTTCCGAAAAAAGAAAGATTAAGAAATTGGCTATAACTGTAATAGGGGCCGAGATCGGATTAACTTTTTTTGTATGACACCAATTAGAGAAGATGGTCCATTTTGCATCGTAGACTTTTTGAGTAGATGCTCTTTTTGATCTGGAGACAAAATCTGCAACGTTTTGTGAAAATTTCTTATCTCTGATTGATTGTTTGATAACTCCCAAGCGTGAAGGTCAAGAATTGGGAGGTTTTGATGGACAAATCTTCCTTTGGATTGAGTCAGTAGTCTTGGAATTAGTGGCAGACGAATCGGGGCTGACACTAATAGAAGAAGAAGTTCTGAGAACCACTGTTGTTGTGGCCAGAACGGAGCTATGAGAACTATTCTGCACTGATGTTGTCGGATTTTCTCTAGAACAGCTGGTATCAGAATAAAAGGAGGAAAAGCATATGCATGAAGATGATTCCAGTCCATGGACAGGGCATCTATCGCTAGTGCTTTGTAGTCTTGTACTGGAGAGACATATAATGGGAGTCTGTGGTTGAATCTTGTTGCAAACAGATCCACAAAAGCTTTGGGAAGTTGAGCATCTGGAATACTGAATTCGCAACTGTTTGATCCAGAGCCCATTCTGTCTTGATAGGTTTGTCTAGTCTTGAGAGGCGGTCTGCAAGAATGTTGAATTTGCCTGGAATGTGACGAACTCTGATAACTATGTCTTGTTCCAGGCACCAATTGAGTATTTTCCAAACTTCTTCGCAGAGATTAGGGGAATGAGTGCCACCCTGTTTGTTGATATATGAGACCATCTTTGTGTTGTCTGTGGATATCATGATGCAAGAATGGTGAATAAATGTTTTGGCTTGTTTCAGTGCTAATCGTATGGCCATCATTTCTAACATATTGATATGGAGCTGGGATTGGTTTTCTGTCCAGTGACCATGAAAGGACAGTGTTGTCAGCTCTAAATGAGCTCCCCATCCGTAATGACTGGCATCCGTATAAAGGAAGAATTCGGGGTCTGGAGGATGGATAGAAGTCCCTGTCTCGAATCGAATGGGGTTTATCCACCATTGTAAGTGAGATTGAATCATACCGTTTATCGAGATCGGGTGATCGAGAGGAAGAATATGAGGTTTCCAGACAGACAGCAGGCACATCTGAAGAGGACATAAGTGCAGTCTGCCTAGGAGAACAAGGTCTGCTGCAGCACTGAGTTTGCCCAAAAGGGAAAGGAAATTTCGTGCCGATACATGTTTGGCTGACATTATTTTCTTGATTGTTAGAATTAGGTTCTGTACACGATCCGTTGGAACCCTGACTAAATTTTGTTGTGTCAGAAATTCCATACCTATGAAGGTGAATTTCTAAGCAGGAAAGAGATCTGACTCCTTGAGATTTGGCAGAAAACCTAGGCTTTGGATAGTTTGAATGCAAAAGCTTGTCTGAGTAATCAGTCGGTTGCGAATCAGATTTTTTATCAGCCAATCATCTAGGTATGGAAAAACTGATATGGCACATTGGCGTAGAAAAGCTGCAATAACGTCCATCAGTTTCGAAAAAATTAACGGACTTAGGAACATTCCGAACGGCAGGGCTGAAAAGTGATATACTTGATCTTCGTGTACGAAGCGAAGATACTTCCTGGATTGATGATGTATCGGCACGTGTAGGTACGCATCTGTTAAGTCTATGGAGACAGCCCAATCGTTGAGTCTCATCGCTTGTCTTACCGATTTGACTGTTTCAATTTTGAATGCTTGTTTCTCTATGTATCGGTTTAATAAAGAAAGGTCTATTATCAAACGTAACTTTCCGTTCTTTTTTGGCACAAGGAATATCCGGGAATCAAAGCTGGGAGTTATCGGATTCTGTACCCTTTCCACTGCCCGTTTGTTGAGAAGGTTTTCGATCTCTTCTCTGAGAAACGGGGAGGAGGATTGACTCATTCTGATTGGAACAGATGACAAAGGAGGAATTTTGATGAATGGTATCCTGAATCCGTTTCGTACGATAGAGAGGACCCATTTGTTGTCTGTTATTTCTCCCATTTTTCTGCAAAATGGACCAATCGTCCTCCCACTGGAATATCCGTGAGTGGAAGAGCAGGCAGTGGAAAGGGTTGGCCTTCATAATCTTGCGGAGGAAGAGGCAGGTTTAGAGGAGAGGAACTGACGGATGTTACCAGTCCTCTTGATATTATCTTTTTTAGTGTGAGAAGATGAGCTTTGAGGAATATTTTTGTACATATACGATTGCGTAGGTTTAGGTCTGGATGTTGTTTGTTTAGCAGGATATTTAGGTATCTTGAAAGCTCTACTCTGAGAAGGAGGCTTAAAAGAATGAGATTGTGACTGAATGGATGTAGAAGCTAGAAACCTTTGCTGTTGAGCTTCAAAGTTTGATTTAGCTATTTCTTTTATCCTGCTGTCAAATAAGGATTTCGAGTTAATAGGAGCGTTCCTTAACTCGTATGTGGAATTGTCGAGAAGTAGTTTAGACGAAGCTAGGGCTGCGTCCCTCCTAGCCTGGAATAATTCAGTAGTTAAAAGTGTAGACATGGCAGTAGCATGTCTAATCGATTTGGCTATGGCCTCCAGAAGTCTGGAAAGGGCCGCAACTGACATCGATTCCTGTTGTAATGAAAGGAAGGCAGCTGAAAATAAATCAGCATGAGAATTAATGGAGACTAGTTTTCTAGCCTTCCTTTCCCATGCTTCCAGATTCTTCAGCGGAATGGAAGCTCTTCCTTTAATAGAAATGTCTAGGAGAGACGCATCCGCTTCTAATTGAGGGATATTGTCAGCTGGCAAATACTGGTTTTGGCTCTTGTAGAATTTAGTCAGAGCAAGAGCCGAAACCAAGCTTTGCGGGCATATCCAATCTCTTGAACATTTGTCCGAGTCTAGTCTATTTTGAGTGTATTTTGTTGTATTTTCTACTAATTTGGATTGTGGAAGGACATGTAATGGAGTGGAACGAGACTCCATTAATTGTTCGATCCCAGAAAGAGGTTTTAATGGTGCTTGCTCCTGCTGAGTTTTGGGGCATAACTCAGGAGGAAGAAGCCGGAAGACCTCGTTAATCGCACGATCGAAGGACCAGACTTCGGATTCAGTTTCCGAATCTGACTCCTTGTTCTGTTGAGAGAGATTTGTTTGAAACTGATCATAATTAATAGGTTGATTAGTGACTGGACTAAAATCAGTCTCCTCAGGTTGTATTGGAGTTGGCGTTTGAACAGCCTGGGGAGATTTATGAGCCCTTGTATATCTACCAATGTCAAGCTGAGATTGGGAGGAATTTGATGAAGAAGAAGGCGTCATCGATCGTCTTCTTCTCTTTTTATGAGAGTGTTTAGATCTCTTTGAATTTTTCTTTCGCTGAGACGAACTCAAAGAGTCTGATCTAGAAGTAGAAATAGAAGAGGACGATCGATGTCTTCTTCTCTTTTTAGATTTATGCTCTCTTTTTGACTGATCCTTCCTTGAAGGTCTGGAGATAGATAAATCAGTTGAATTAGGAGGCTCAATCATTACACTCGGATCTGAGACCTGCGAAAAATCAGGTTCAAGTGGAATTATCTGTCTAGAAGAAGAAGCTGGATTAGGAAGTTCTAATCTTTCAGAACGTTCATATCCAGGAATTAAAACATTGGCTAGTCTGTGGACACTACCATGTGAAATATGGCTACTTATGGACGGAGCGTAGTTTTGTACAGGCACATTTATAGGTAAGTAACCAGGCGGAATTTGTGTTTGTAGGTCATATGCGAATGACTGTAAACCAATGCCTGGTTGACTGGAGCCTAGTTGACTGGTGCCTGGTTGACTGTTGACTGGTTGACTGGTGACTGGTGACTGGTTGACCAGTGACTGGATGACCGGTGACTGGATGACCGGTGATAAGTTGCCTGGTGACTGGGTGACTGGTTGACCAGTGACTGGATGACTGGTGACTGGTGGGCTTAATGCCCGGTCAGACTCTAAGTCCGCCGGGCTGCCACCTTGATGGGTCCTGCCCCGAGCAGTATAGCTATGAGGGGCGGTGCTCCCATCAACTGTCCCGCTGTCAGACATGTCTGACTGGGATTTCTTGGTTTTCTTTGATTTCTTCTGTTTTCTTCTCTACGTCATTACTGATTTTCTAGTGGCATAAAGACGTCTTCTTTCTGCTAGATTCCAAACTTTTGCTATCCAGGAACTGCAAATAGAACACGGAGAGAAACGTGTGCAAGAATTACAAGATTAACAAGATAGATGTGTATCCCATTTTGCTTTTAAATGGCCACAGTTGCCGCGGGCGAAATGCATCGACTGACGCGGAAACAAGGGAAGAAATTTATCATTGAGAAAACAAGAAATCTAAAATCAATATTTCGAAAATAAGTACATAGATAGTAGAAGGAGTTAATATAGAACCAGAGAAAGTCAAGGATATAAAAATTTTAACCATGTAGAATAAATTTAATCCAATTTTTCTAACATAGAATAATAATCCTTGAACAATTCACAGTCCACAGAAAAGAAGCTGACACATGATCATCTGAGCGGGAGGAACTACGTCATATAGGCAACTGTTTAAAGGGACCTTCTGAATTAAGACTTTATCACGACTGAAAGGTCGTTTTTCTGTGGAGGGGTGAATAATAGAATAGAATAGCACATTAACTATAGATTAATGTATTACGAAGTTAAAATTTTCAAAGGGCATAACTCCAATATTTGGTGCACTGTAACCTCCACATTATGCGCTGCTCCATATCATGGTCTAACTATAGATCAAGTTCCAGCTTGATCGGATATAAATTGTAAGAGTTAGCCGGAAGCTAAAAGTTTACAGAAACTTTCAAAGGGGCTATTTGGTGGACTGTAACCTCAAAATAATATGTGCTGCTCCACATCATGGTCTAATTATAAATCAAGTTTCAGCTTGATTGGATGTAAACTGTAGGAGGAGTTAACTGGAAATGAAAAATTTACAGAAATTTTCAAAGCGGCATAACTCTGCTAATATTTGGTGGACTGTAGCCTCAAAAAATATGCACTGCTTCACATCATGGTCTAGCTATAATTTAAGTTTCAGCTTGACTGGATGTAATCTGTTGAAGGAGTTAGCCAGAAATGAAAAGTTTACAATAAATTTCAAAGGGGCCTGTCTCTGCTGATATTTAATGGACTGTAATCTCAAAACAATATGCCCTGCTCCACATCATTGCTTAGCTATGAATCAAGTTTCAGCGTGATTGTAAGTAACTGTAGGAGGAATTAGCCGGAAACAAACAGTTTACAGAAATTTTCAAAGGGGCATAACTCCGCTAATATCTGGTGGACTGTAACCTCAAAATAATATGCACTGCTCCACATCATGCTCTAACTACATACCAAGTTTCAGCTTGATCGGATGTAAACTGTAGGAGGAGTTAGACAGAAATGAAAAAAAAACACACACAAACAAACAAAAAAAAGTTTATGGACAGAAGGAGGGACTGATGGACAGATGCCAGACCCCATTACATAACATGTCCCGTTTTTCATACTGGCATATAAAAACTATTTGATTGTGAACAAGGTCACAAGTAATCATCTAACCAAAACATTAAACTGATTTTGCTCTAGTTCCATGAGATGTTACCCTTGGTAGATTACTTGAAAGCAATGATCTTACCAGTGTATGCCATAAAATTAAACCAATTTTGCTTTAGTTTCATGAGCTGCTACCCTTAATGAATTATCCAAAAGCAATGTTCTTGCTGTCCTTTGTGGATTATCTAAAAGCAATGTTCTTACTTGTGTATACCGTAAGATTTAACTGATTTTGCTTTACTTTCATGACCTGCTGTCCTTTGTGGATTATCTACAAGCAATGTTCTTACTTGTGTATACAATAAGATTTAACTGATTGTACTTTACTTTCATGACCTGCTGTCCTTTGTGGATTACCTAAAAGCAATGTTCTTACTTGTGTATACCATAAGATTTAACTGATTTTGCTTTACTTTCATGACCTGCTTCCTTTGTGGATTATCTAAAAGCAATGTTCTTACTTGTGTATACAATAAGATTTAACTGATTGTACTTTACTTTCATGACCTGCTGTCCTTTGAGGATTACCTAAAAGCAATGTTCTTACTTGTGTATACCATAAGATTTAACTGATTTTGCTTTACTTTCATGACCTGCTGTCCTTTGTGGATTATCTGAAAGCAATGTTCTTACTTGTGTATACAATAAGATTTAACTTATTCTGCTTTACTTTCATGACATGCTTCCTTTGTGGATTATCTAAAAGCAATGTTCTTACTTGTGTATACCATAAGATTTAACTGATTTTGCTTTACTTCCATGACCTGCTGTCCTTTGTGGATTATCTAAAAGCAATGTTCTTACTTGTGTAAACAATAAGATTTAACTGATTGTACTTTACTTTCATGACCTGCTGTCCTTTGTGGATTATCTAAAAGCAATGTTCTTACTTGTGTATACAATAAGATTTAACTGATTTTGCTTTACTTCCATGACCTGCTGTCCTTTGTGGATTATCTAAAAGCAATGTTCTTACTTGAGTATACCATAAGATTTAACTGACTGTACTTTACTTTCATGACCTGCTGTCCTTTGTGGATTATCTAAAAGCAATGTTCTTACTTGTGTATACCATAAGATTTAACTGATTTTGCTTTACTTTCATGACCTGCTGTCCTTTGTGGATTATCTAAAAGCAATGTTCTTACTTGTGTATACAATAAGATTTAACTTATTCTGCTTTACTTTCATGACATGCTTCCTTTGTGGATTATCTAAAAGCAATGTTCTTACTTGTGTATACCATAAGATTTAACTGATTTTGCTTTACTTCCATGACCTGCTGTCCTTTGTGGATTATCTAAAAGCAATGTTCTTACTTGTGTATACCATAAGATTTAACTGATTGTACTTTACTTTCATGACCTGCTGTCCTTTGTGGATTATCTAAAAGCAATGTTCTTACTTGTGTATACCATAAGATTTAACTGATTTTGCTTTACTTCCATGACCTGCTGTCCTTTGTGGATTATCTAAAAGCAATGTTCTTACTTGTGTATGCCATAGGATTTAACTGATTTTGCTTTAGTTCCATGGTGGTTATCTATTAAAAAGGTTACAATTATCTTACTAGTGTAGGTTATAAAAGTTAACTAATATCTCTCTGGTTTCATGAGTTGTTCCACTAGATGTATTACTAACACAGTTCTAAGTAACAGACTTACCTGCATGTGCCATCAGCAACTGTATTCTTTCCAGTTTCACATTGAAAGTATCGTAAGCTTTTAGCATCACTTCATCCAAGCTTCCCAACTGTCAAATAAGCAGCAAGGAAACCAGATCAGATACTTCGACTAGAAGCTATGAAGAAACTATCACAACAAAATGAAATATAAGAAAGCAGCTGCATTAACGTTTATGAAGGTGAAGATCTAAAAACAATTGTGCTGAGCCTGTTTTGCAGAGCTACAACCCAATCAGAAAACAGTCCATATCTATTTATCTGTCCTTTCCAATTTATTCAGTATCTCAGATATATAACACAGGCACTAAATAGGCATTACAGAAGTCAAGAGATTAATAAAATGTCAGTCTTTTTATACCTCTAGAGTGATTTCTAGCAAAAAGAAAAATTAAAATAACCCCCCCCCCCCACCCCCAAAATCAAAAACATATTTATTAAAAACAATCAACATATACTTACTGAAACTACAGCTGGTGTTTGTAAAACACTATGCCCCCAACACTGCCTGACTTTAACACTGGTTGACCACAACACTGCTCGCCCATGACGGTAATAACAGTACAAATATATGAGATTTCAGAGTTATTTTATTAAAAGGGAAATAACTGTAAAACGGGAGATAATTCGGATGAGAAAAAAATACGGGTCACCTACATTTTCATGAGGAATCCATATATGAAATTTCAAAACATTAGCATACATGTTCTAAACTTATGCAATGCACATGAATGCAATAAATAGCAAAAAAAATTGCAAAGGGCCATAACTCCAATAAAATTTCATTAAACTGGTTGAAAATTTGATCAGGTGATCTCCTCCTTAGTTCCAATCAGTACAACAAATATCGAGACTCTAGCTCAAATACTGTTTGAGATATCTTGCTAACGAGATTCACATGTTATTTTATTAAAAGGGCAATAACTGTAAAATGGGAGATAATTCGGAAAAAAAATACAGGTCACCTATTATATCATGAGGAATACATATATGAAATTTCAAAACATTAGTATACATGGTTCTAAACTTATGCTATGCACATGAAAGCAACAGATCAAACAGCCAGAAATTGCAAGGGGACATACCTCCAACAATGCAAATGAGAGCTGGCCAAAAATTGCAAAGGGCCATAACTCCAAAAAAAATTCATTAAATTGATTGAAAATTTAATCAGGTGATCTCCTCCTCAGTACCAATCAGTATACCAAATATCAAGGCTCTCGCTCAAATACTTTTTGAGATATCTTGCTAACGAGATTTCAATGTTATATAATTAAAAGGGCAACAACTCTAAAATGGGAAATAATTCGGATAAGAAAAAAAGTACAGGTCACCTATTTTTTCATGAGGAATCCATATATGAATTTTCAAAACATTAATATACATGGTTCTAAACTTATGCAATGCACATGAAAGCAACAGATCTAATAGCCAGAAATTGCAAGGGGACATACCTCCAACAAAATTTCATTAAACTGGCTGACAATTTAATCAGGTGATCTCCTCCTGAGTAAAATTTCAAAACATTAGCATACATGGTTCTAAACTTACGCTATGCACATGAGAGCAACAAATGGCCAAAAATTGCAAAGCTCCATAACTGCTACAAAATGTCATTAAATTTGTTGAAAATTTGATAAGGTGATCTCCTCCTCAGTCCCAATCATATTACTAAATATCAAGACTCTAGCTCAAATACTTTTTGGGATATCTTGCTAACGAGATTCCAATGCCATTTTATCACAAGGGAAATAACTCTAAAATGGGAGATAATTCGGATAAGAAAAAACAATACGGGTCACCTATTTTTTTTCATGAGGAATCCATATTTGAATTTTCAAAACATTAGCATACATGGTTCTTAACTTATGCTATGCAAATGAAAGCAACACAATCAAATAGCCAGAAATTGCAAAGGGCCATAACTCCAACAAAATGTCATTAAACTGGCTGGTAATTTAATCAGGTGATCTCCTCCTCAGTCCTAATTAGTAGACCAAATATCAAGACTCAATCTCAAATACTTTTTGAAATATCTTGCTAACGAGATTTCAATGTTATTATATTACAAGGGAAATAAATCTAAAATGGGAGATAATTCAGATTAAAAAAATACGGGTCAGCTATTTTTTCATGAGGAATCCATATATGAAATTTCAAAACATTAGCATACATGGATTTAAACTTATGCAATGCACATGAACGCAACAAGATCAAACAGCCAGAATTTGGGATACAGATCTAAACTAGTCAGATGACTTCCTTCTGGATCCCTTTTGTATATATAACAAATATGCTATGTTCTGGTTTGTATTTTCTGTAAAGAATTATACAAATAAAATACTGTTTAAACTAAACAGCCAGAAACTGCAAAGGGCCATAACTCCAACAAAATTTCATTAAACTGGCTGAAAATTTGATCAGGTGATCTCCTCCTCAGTCCCAATCAGTATACCAAATATCAAGGCTCTAGCACAAATACTTTTTGAGATACCTTGCTAACGGGGTTTCAGTTATTTTATTAAAAGGGCAATAACTCTAAAATGGGAGATAATTCGGGTAAGAAAAAAATATGGGTCACCTATTTTTTCATGAGGAATCCCTGTATGAAATTTCAAAACATTAGCATACATGGTTCTAAACTTACGCTATGCACATGAGAGCAACAAATGGCCAAAACTTGCAAATGGCCATAACTCCAACAAAATTTCATTAAATTCATTGAAAATTTAATCAGGTGATCTCCTCCTCAGTCCAAATCAGTATACCAAATATCAAGACTCTAGCTCAAATACTTTTTGAGATATCTTGCTAACCAGATTTCAATGTTATTTTATTAAAAGGGCAATAATTCTAAAATGGGTGATAATTCGGATAAGAAAAAAATATGGGTCACCTATTTTTTCATGAGTAATCCATATATGAAATTTCAAAACATTAGCATACATGGTTCTAAACTTATGCTCTGCACATGAGAGCAACAAATGGCCAAAAATTGCATAGGGCCATAACTCCAACAAAATTTCATTAAATTCGTTGAAAATTTAATCAGGTGATCTCCTCCTCAGCCCCAATCAGTATACCAAATATCAAGACTCTAGCTCAAATATTTTTTGAGATATCTTGCTAACGAGATTTCAATGTTATTTTATGACAAGGGAAATAACTCTAAAATGGGGGATAATTCAGATTAGAAAAAAAATACAGGTCCCCTATTTTTTCATGAGGAATCCATATATGAAATTTCAAAACATGATCATACATGGTTCTAAACTTATGCTATGCACATGAGAGCAACAAAATCAAATAGCCAGAAATTGCAAAGGGTCATAACTCCAACAAAATTTCATTAAACTGGCTAAAAAATTTAACCAGGTGATCTCCTCCTCAGTTTCAATCAGTATACCAAATATCAAGGCTCTAGCTCAAATACTGTTTGAGATATCTTGCTAATGAGATTTCAATGTTATTTCATTTCAAGGGCAATAACTCTAAAATGAGAGACAATTGATTAGAAAAAAAAATATAGGTCACCTATTTTTTCATGAGGAATCCCTATATGAAATTTCAAAACATTAGCATACATGGTTCTAAACTTATGCAATGCACATGAAAGCAATAAATTGCCAAAAATTGAAAAGGGCCATAACTCCAACAAAATTTCATTAAATTTGTTGAAAATTTGATCAGGTGATCTCTTCCTCAATCCAAATCAGTATGCCAAATATCAAGACTAGCTCAAATACATTTTGAGATATCTTGCTAACGAGATTTCAATGTTATTTTAATAACAGGAAAATAACTCTAAAATGGGAGATAATTCGGATAAGAACAAAAATACGGGTCACCTATTTTTTCATGAGGAATCCATATATGAAATTTCAAAACATTAGAATACATGGTTCTAAACTTATGCTATGCACATGAGAGCAACAAATGGCCAAAAATTGCAAAGGGCCATAACTCCAACAAAATTTCATTAAATTTGTTGAAAATTTGATCAGGTGATATCCTCCTCAGTCCCAATCAGTACACTAAATATCAAGACTCTAGCTCAAATTCTTTTTGGGATATCTTGCTAACGAGATTTCAATGCAATTTTATCACAAGGGAAATGACTCTAAAATGGGAGATAATTCGAATAAGAAAAAACAATACAGGTCACCTAAATTTTTCATGAGGAATCCATAATTGAATTTTCAAAACATTAGCATACATGGTTCTTAACTTATGCTATGCAAATGTAAGCAACAAGATCAAATAGCCGGAAATTGCAAAGGGCCATAACTCCAACAAAATTTCATTAAACTGGCTGATAATTTAATCAGGTGATCTCCTCCTCAGTCCCAATCAGTAGACCAAATATCAAGACTCAATCTCAAATACTTTTTGAAATATCTTGCTAACGAGAGTTCAATGTTATTGTATTACAAGGGAAATAACTCAAAAATGGGAGATAATTCGGATAAAAAAAATACGGGTCAGCTATTTTTTCATGAGGAATCCATATATGAAATTTCAAAACATTAGCATACATGGATTTAAACTTATGCAATGCACATGAACGCAACAAGATCAAACAGCCAGAATTTGGGATACAGATCTAAACTAGTCAGATGACTTCCTTCTGGATCCCTTTTGTATATATAACAAATATGCTATGTTCTGGTTTGTATTTTCTGTAAAGAATTATACAAATAAAATACTGTTTAAACTAAACAGCCAGAAACTGCAAAGGGCCATAACTCCAACAAAATTTCATTAAACTGGCTGAAAATTTGATCAGGTGATCTCCTCCTCAGTCCCAATCAGTATACCAAATATCAAGGCTCTAGCACAAATACTTTTTGAGATACCTTGCTAACGGGGTTTCAGTTATTTTATTAAAAGGGCAATAACTCTAAAATGGGAGATAATTCGGGTAAGAAAAAAATATGGGTCACCTATTTTTTCATGAGGAATCCCTGTATGAAATTTCAAAACATTAGCATACATGGTTCTAAACTTACGCTATGCACATGAGAGCAACAAATGGCCAAAACTTGCAAATGGCCATAACTCCAACAAAATTTCATTAAATTCATTGAAAATTTAATCAGGTGATCTCCTCCTCAGTCCAAATCAGTATACCAAATATCAAGACTCTAGCTCAAATACTTTTTGAGATATCTTGCTAACCAGATTTCAATGTTATTTTATTAAAAGGGCAATAATTCTAAAATGGGTGATAATTCGGATAAGAAAAAAATATGGGTCACCTATTTTTTCATGAGTAATCCATATATGAAATTTCAAAACATTAGCATACATGGTTCTAAACTTATGCTCTGCACATGAGAGCAACAAATGGCCAAAAATTGCATAGGGCCATAACTCCAACAAAATTTCATTAAATTCGTTGAAAATTTAATCAGGTGATCTCCTCCTCAGCCCCAATCAGTATACCAAATATCAAGACTCTAGCTCAAATATTTTTTGAGATATCTTGCTAACGAGATTTCAATGTTATTTTATGACAAGGGAAATAACTCTAAAATGGGGGATAATTCAGATTAGAAAAAAAATACAGGTCCCCTATTTTTTCATGAGGAATCCATATATGAAATTTCAAAACATGATCATACATGGTTCTAAACTTATGCTATGCACATGAGAGCAACAAAATCAAATAGCCAGAAATTGCAAAGGGTCATAACTCCAACAAAATTTCATTAAACTGGCTAAAAAATTTAACCAGGTGATCTCCTCCTCAGTTTCAATCAGTATACCAAATATCAAGGCTCTAGCTCAAATACTGTTTGAGATATCTTGCTAATGAGATTTCAATGTTATTTCATTTCAAGGGCAATAACTCTAAAATGAGAGACAATTTGGATTAGAAAAAAAAATATAGGTCACCTATTTTTTCATGAGGAATCCCTATATGAAATTTCAAAACATTAGCATACATGGTTCTAAACTTATGCAATGCACATGAAAGCAATAAATTGCCAAAAATTGAAAAGGGCCATAACTCCAACAAAATTTCATTAAATTTGTTGAAAATTTGATCAGGTGATCTCTTCCTCAATCCAAATCAGTATGCCAAATATCAAGACTAGCTCAAATACATTTTGAGATATCTTGCTAACGAGATTTCAATGTTATTTTAATAACAGGAAAATAACTCTAAAATGGGAGATAATTCGGATAAGAACAAAAATACGGGTCACCTATTTTTTCATGAGGAATCCATATATGAAATTTCAAAACATTAGAATACATGGTTCTAAACTTATGCTATGCACATGAGAGCAACAAATGGCCAAAAATTGCAAAGGGCCATAACTCCAACAAAATTTCATTAAATTTGTTGAAAATTTGATCAGGTGATATCCTCCTCAGTCCCAATCAGTACACTAAATATCAAGACTCTAGCTCAAATTCTTTTTGGGATATCTTGCTAACGAGATTTCAATGCAATTTTATCACAAGGGAAATGACTCTAAAATGGGAGATAATTCGAATAAGAAAAAACAATACAGGTCACCTAAATTTTTCATGAGGAATCCATAATTGAATTTTCAAAACATTAGCATACATGGTTCTTAACTTATGCTATGCAAATGTAAGCAACAAGATCAAATAGCCGGAAATTGCAAAGGGCCATAACTCCAACAAAATTTCATTAAACTGGCTGATAATTTAATCAGGTGATCTCCTCCTCAGTCCCAATCAGTAGACCAAATATCAAGACTCAATCTCAAATACTTTTTGAAATATCTTGCTAACGAGAGTTCAATGTTATTGTATTACAAGGGAAATAACTCAAAAATGGGAGATAATTCGGATAAAAAAAATACGGGTCAGCTATTTTTTCATGAGGAATCCATATATGAAATTTCAAAACATTAGCATACATGGATTTAAACTTATGCTATGCACATGAACGCAACAAGATCAAACAGCCTGAATTTGGGATACAGATCTAAATAAGTCAGATGACTTCCTTCTGGATCCCTTTTGTATATATAACAAATATGCTATGTTCTGGTTTGTATTTTCTGTAAAGAATTATACAAATAAAATACTGTTTAAACTAAACAGCCAGAAATTGCAAAGCTCCATAACTCCAACAAAATTTCATTAAACTGGTTGAAAATTTGATCAGGTGATCTCCTCCTCAGTCCCAGTCAGTATACCAAACATCAAAGCTCTAGCTCAAATACTTTTTGAGATATCTTGCTAACCAGATTTCAATGTTATTTTATTAAAAGGGCAATAATTCTAAAATTGGAGATAATTCAGTTAAGAAAAAAATATGGGTCACCTATTTTTTCATGAGGGATCCATATATGAAATTTCAAAACATTAGCATACATGGTTCTAAACTTATGCTATGCACATGAGAGCAACAAATGGCCAAAAATTGCAAAGGGCCATAACTCCAACAAAATTTCATTAAATTCGTTGAAAATTTAATCAGGTGATCTCCTCCTCAGTCCCAATCAGTATACCAAATATCAAGACTCTAGCTCAAATATTTTTTGAGATATCTTGCTAACGAGATTTCAATGTTATTTTATTACAAGGGAAATAACTCTAAAATGGGAGATAATTCAGATTAGAAAAAAAAAATACGGGTCCCCTATTTTTTCATGAGGAATCCATATATGAATTTTCAAAACATTAGCATACATGGTTCTAAACTTATGCTATGCACATGAAAGCAACAAATGGCCAAAAATTGCAAAGGGCCATAACTGCTACAAAATGTCATTAAATTCGTTGAAAATTTAATCAGGTGATCTCCTCCTCAGCCCAAATCAGTGTACCAAATATCAAGACTCTAGCTCAAATACTTTTTGAGATATCTTGCTAATGAGATTTCAATGTTATTTTATTTCAAGGGCAATAACTCTGAAATGGGAGATAATTCAGATAAAAAAAAAAAAAAATGCATCACCTTTTTTTTCAAGGGGAATCCATATATGAAATTTCAAAACATTAGCATACCTGGTTCTAAAGTTATGCTTCGCACCAGAAAGAGTAACAAATGAACGGACAAACACACAAATGAACGAACGAACGAGCAGACAAGCCAGAAGCAATATGCCCCCAACTTTTTTTTCAAAGTTGGGGGCATAATGACTTGCAATGTAGCTTATGGAGTTTGTATCCTGGAATATGAGGAATTATGTCTTGTGCTGTTTTGTTTTTGGCAATTAATTCAAAAGCCATTTAACCCTTTCAACCCTGCAGTCCAAAACATATAGCTTTGCAAACAGTATAGATCCAGACCAGATGGGCCATCTCATCTGGCTCTATATTGCTTGCCATTCTGTTCTTTTTTTTTTTTTAACCAATACCCTGATTGCAATAATGGTTATGCCAAAATTCAAAGATGGAAGAGCCCACACCAGAAACTCAGGTATGAAAGGGTTAACTGAGTGGGTGGTTAGAATAATACCCCATTATCAGTTACATATTACATCCAGAGACAGAACTGCTAGGTGTATCTTATTGTGCTAATTACTGTTAGAGTTACTATTATGCATCTTATTGCTCTATGTGCTGCAACAGTTACTATTATGTATCTTATTATTATGTTTTGTACTGTGAAGAGTTACCATTATTCATCTTATTGTGGTATGTACTGTAAGAGTTATTATTAGGTATCTTATTGTGGTATGTACTGTAAGAGTTACTATTATGTATCTTATTGTTCTCCGTACTGTAAGAGTTACTATAATGTATCTTATTGTGCTATGTACTGTAAGAGTTACTATTAGGTATCTTATTGTGGTATGTACTGTAAGAGTTACTATTATGTAGCTGATTGTTCTCCTTACTGTAAGAGTTACTATTATGTATCTTATTGTGCTATGTGCTGTAAGAGATACTATTATGTATCTTATTGTGCTATGTACTGTAAGAGTTACTATTATGTATCCTATTGTGTTGGGTGCTGTAAGAGTTACTATTATGTATCTTATTGTTCTATGTATTGTAAGAGTTACTATTATGTATCTCATTGTGCTATGTGCTGTAAGAGTTACTATTATGTATCTTCTTGTTCTATGTAGAGTTATTATTCTGTATCTCATTGTGCTATGTAATGTGAGTGTTACTATTATGTATCTTATTGTTCTCTATACTGTTATTGTTACTATTATGTATCATATTGTGCTATGCACTGTAAGAGTTACTATTATGTATCTTATTGTTCTATGTGCTGTAAGAGATACTAATATGTATCTTATTATGCTATGTACTGTGAGAGTTACTATTATGTGTCTAATTGTACAATGTACTGTAAGAGTTACTATTATGTATCATATTGTTCTATGTACTGTAAGAGTTACTATTATGTATCACATTGTGCTATGTACTATAAGAATTACTATTTTATATCTTATTGTGCTATGTGCTGTAAGAGAAACTATTATGTATCTTATTGTTCTATGTATTGTAGGAGATACTATTAAGTATCATATTGTGCTATGTACTGTAAGAGATACTACAATGTATCTTATTGTGCTATGTGCTGTACGAGATATTATTATGTATCTTATTGTGCTATGTACTGTAAGAGTTACTATTATATATCCTATTGTGTTGGGTGCTGTAAGAGATACTATTATGTATCTTATTGTGCTATGTACTGTAAAAGTTACTATTATGTATCTTAATGTACTATGTACTGTGAGAGTTACTATTATGTATCTTATTGTGCTATGTACTGTAAGAGTTCTATTATGTATCTTATTGTGCTATGTGCTGTAAGAGTTACTATTATGTATCTTATTGAGCTGTGTACTGTAAGAGTTACTATTATGTATCTTATTGTTCTATGTATTGTTAGAGTTACTATTATGTATCTTGATGTACTATGTACTGTGAGAGTTACTATTATGTATCTTATTGTTCTACGTATTGTAAGAGTTACTATTATGTATTTTATTGTGCTATGTACTGTAAGAGTTACTATTATGTATCATATTCTTCTATGTATTGTCAGAGTTACTATTATGTATCTTACTATGCTATGTACTGTGAACATTACTATTATGTATATAATTGTGCTATGTGCTGTAAGTTACTATTATGTACCTTATTGTTCTATGTATTGTAAGAGTTACTATTATGTATCTCATTGTGCTATGTGCTGTAAGAGTTAATATTATGTATCTTCTTGTTCTATGTACTGTAAGAGTTATTATTCTGTATCTCATTGTGATATGCACTGTGAGTGTTACTATTATGTATCTCATTGTTCTCTGTACTGTTATTGTTACTTTTATGTATCATATTGTGCTATGTACTGTAAGAGTTACTATTATGTATCTTATTGTTCTATGTGCTGTAAGAGATACTAATATGTATCTTATTATGCTATGTACTGTAAGAGTTACTATTATGTATCATATTGTTCTATGTACTGTGAGAGTTACTATTATGTATCACATTGTGCTATGTACTGTAAGAATTACTATTTTATATCTTATTGTGCTATGTGCTTTAAGAGAAACTATTATGTATCTTATTATTCTATGTATTGTAGGAGATACTATTATGTATCATATTGTGCTATGTACTGTAAGAGATACTACAATGTATCTTATTGTGCTATGTGCTGTATGAGATATTATTATGTATCTTATTGTGCTATGTACTGTAAGAGTTACTATTATGTATCCTATTATGTTGGGTGCTGTAAGAGATACTATTATGTATCTTATTGTGTTATGTACTGTAAGAGTTACTATTATGTATCTTAATATACTAAGTACTGTGAAAGTTACAATTATGTATCTTATTGTGCTATGTACTGTAAGAGTTACTATTATGTATCTTATTGTGCTATGTGCTGTAAGAGTTACTATTATGTATCTTATTGAGCTGTGTACTGTAAGAGTTACTATTATGTATCTTATTGTTCTATGTACTGTTAGAGTTACTATTATGTATCTTAATGTACTATGTACTGTGAGAGTTATTATCATGTATCTTATTGTTCTATGTAATGTAAGAGTTACTTTTATGTATTTTATTGTGCTATGTACTGTAAGAGTTACTATTATGTATCATATTGTTCTATGTATTGTTAGAGTTACTATTATGTATCTTACTGTGCTATGTACTGTGAACGTTACTTTTATGTATATAATTGTGCTATGTGCTGTAAGAGTTACTATTATGTATCTTATTGTTCTATGTATTGTAAGAGTTGCTATTATGTATCTTATTAAGCAATGTGCTGTAAGAGTTACTATTATGTATCTTATTGTTCTATGTATTGTAAGAAATACTATTATGTATCTTATTGTGCTATGTACTGTAAGAGTTACCATTATTTATCATCTTATTGTGTTATGTGCTGTAAGTGTTACTATTATGTATCTTATTGTGCTATGTGCTGTAAGTTTTTGTTTGTTTGTGTTGAGGTTTTACGGCCTGGTCAACCCAATGGAGTCATGTCGAGCGCGGTCAGTTTACCTAACCACACGTTTACTAGGCAGGCTTAGTTCTCTAAGCGGTATTGTGCACATTCTTTCGCCAGAAACTGACAACTGCCCTTCTTGAATCAGCGGAAGGCAGAGACTGACCGTAGAAAATATTTCACGATCAATCTCCAAGAAAGAATGTTGCTGACCTCAGCAGGGGCTGAACCTGCGACCTCCTGGTCTCCAGTCGGACGGCGCGCTATGTGCTGTAAGAGTTACTGTTATGTATCTTACTGTGCTATGTACTATAAGAGGTACTATTATGTATCTTATTGTGCTATGTACTATAAGAGTTACTGTTATGTATCTTATTGTGTATTGTGCTATGTACTATAAGAGGTATTGTTATGTATCTTATTGTGCTATGTACTATAAGAGTTACTGTCATGTATCTTATTGTGCTATGTACTAAGAGGTACTGTTATTGTGCTATGTACTCTAAGAGGTACTGTTATGTATCTTATTACGTTATGTACTATAAGAGGTACTGTTATGTATCTTATTGTGATATGTACTATAAGAGTTACTGTTATGTATCTTATTGTGCTATGTACTATAAGAGGTACTGTTATTGTGCTATGTACTCTAAGAGTTACTGTTATGTATCTTATTGTGCTATGTACTATAAGAGGTACTGTTACTGTGCTATGTACTATAAGAGTTACTGTTATGTATCTTATTGTGCTATGTACTATAAGAGGTACTGTTATGTATCTTATTACGTTATGTACTATAAGAGGTACTGTTATGTATCTTATTGTGCTATGTACTATAAGAGGTACTGTTATTGTGCTATGTACTGTAAGAGTTACTTACATGACCTTCAGCAGGCTGACTTTTCTCTGAGCTGACCCTCAAATTACCAAGGTCAAGAACAAGTTTAGAAACTTCTCTGAAATAAAAGCAGTATTGAAGTAGTAGACATTTAGTATGACTGAACACACATCTTCCATATGCATAGGTATATAGCCAAGGAAAAAGAACTCGTTAAGATGCAGAAATGTATCAACAACTAAATGCCAGTTTAGCTGTACTGACTGTAGTATAAAAGTCTTGCAGAGACTTAATAAAACCAAGTCTCTGATTTTCATTCTTTTGTGCATTCATTTCCAAAGACATCCTTTAATTCTATTGTAAAATCTATAACTACTGTGAAAGATTTCTGGAAAAAAGGGCTGGCATTCAGCACTACTGTATTTATTTCTTTTTTTTTTTATGTGTGTGTGTGTGTGTGTGTTTGTGTGTTTGTGTGCGTAAACTATTTTACATCAATACAGAAGAAGTATGCACAGATGGTATGAAGCATGAAACATCTTTTCTACTTGTGGTGTGTGTAAGCTCTAAGGTGTGTTGATAAAACAGCTGGACTGAAAGTGCTGAAAGAAATTTTACAGCAACACTCACTTCTGTTTCCTCAGTAGACCACCATGTGGAACAATGACATAGGATGACTTCAAATCTACTGATATTTCTGTGTACTTCTTCTGGTCAATAGCATGTTGAAGTCCAGTGGCTGACTGTTCTTTTATCTCTTCATACTTGGACATTGCTGCCTGTGACAATCTAAAATAAGAAGAACCCTTGTCCATCTAGGTGATCCCAAGAGATACTGGAGCTATCCAAGGAGTAACTTTTCTGTGACTATTTAATATATTTGACAGTTATAATATGTATGACAGTGAATAATTCTTACATGTACACTAGTATGGTGTCTTATTCACTCATTGGTTGGACCATGTATACTAGGGAACAGTTCCTGGAGAACAGGCAACCATGTACTTGTAATGTGATTAATTAGCTCAGCAGCCTGATTATGTTATGATAATGGAAAACTTAAGGAATCTGTTGCTGCATTGTAGTTTATCAAAAGAAGATACTGCTCTGAAAGCAAATGAACTCAGATACAGGGTGGTGCTGCCAGAATACTGATGATGAAGAGAATTATTATGAAATTAACAAGGACAGAGACAAACAATCCCGAAGATAAAGCATTGGAAAATCATGATGAAATCTCCGTGTGAAATACATTTTGACCAGAATGTAAAAACTACAGTATGAAAAATCAAAGGAAAATTTGTTGATGATATTAATCTTGCTTTTCCAGAGAATACGCTTAGATGTGTCATGCAAATAAGCTTTGACATAGCATGCAAATTGTCTCCTAAAGAGACAATTTGTGTGATATGTCAAAACCTATTTTCTGGGAAAAATAAGAAAATATCACCAACTGGACATTGCTGCTGAACCTGCTCAGAGAGTGGGAAATTAAACTAACTGTTTGAGCTGTATATCCTGTGGTGGCTTGAAAAATTCTGCCATCTGGTTCACTGTAATCTGTAAAAGAAAACTTATTGTTATACTTAACCAACAGTAATTCCTAGCATTTCTAATGGAACTGGGTTCTTGGTGAGACAAGAAGATAGCATGCCCAAAATTACTCACCAGAGTTTAACCCTTGTCATGCTGAATAAATTAAGATGCCATGCCCACTTTTAATTTCCAGCCAATCAGATTACTTGATCCAGGTTTTTGATAGAAATTCACATATTTAATGACAAACAGTGCAGATCCAGAACAGTTGGCTTCTTGACTAAAAGAACTTTCAACTGATCTGGATCTACACTGTTTGCTAAGACAGAGCATGTTGTGTTCAGCAAGAGAAGGGTTAACAATGTAATACTATACTGTTATCAAGTTCGTAAAATGGGTAACAAAGGTATAAGTCTATTAATGGGAGCAGTCATAAGACAACATAGATCGCCTCAATCACACTTTGCCTCTAAAATTTCAAAATCCATGACCATGACCACTCATGTGGGTTGGGGTGGTACAGCATAAAACCAGACCGGTACCTAATATCAGGGCAAGTATGATCTACTCAGGAGATATAGCCTTAACTTTAACCAAAAACTTTAATGAACACCGATGCCTACATCAACGCTGTGGTGATTGCTATAGTTTTGTACAGGCAAGCTAAAAACTCTGAAGAGATTATGGGTAAACTTACATCTAGATAATCTCAGTGTCTAGTGTGTCACTGTATTACTTCTCTACACTTTACAAGTTCATTATCTTTTAAGCTAAACTTCTTTATTTGACTAAAGGAACTTTCAAAAAGGAAAGTTTTTGTTTGAGTTGAGGTTTTACGGCCCAGTCAACCCAATGGGGTCATGTCGAGCGCGGTCAGTTTACCTAACCACACGTTTACTGGGCAGGCTTAGTCCTCTAAGCGGTTAACCAGTATTGTGCACATTCTTTCGCCAGAAACGGACAACTGTCCTTCTTGAATCAGCGGAAGGGAGAGAATGACCGTAGAAAATATTTCATGATCAATCTCCACGAAAGAATGTTGCCGACCTCGGCGGGGGTTGAACCCGCGACCTCCTGGTCTCCAGTCGGACGGCGCATCCAACTGAGCCACCGAGGCCGGCGAAAAAAAAAAAAAAAGAAAGATTCTTTGAAAAACCTTAAATGAAAACATTAGTTTTTCACTTCACAGGAAAGTAATGATAAATTTTCCAGTCGGTCAAAGGTCAACCTGGGGTAACAATTTGTTCAAGCATGGTATTAGTCAAGTACTCAAAACTGAATACCAGGAACTCAGCCATTCCATTCTGCAGAAGTGGATGTTTTTACCCTATAATGGCATGGTGGTCATCTTTGTCATGCAATCTAAATCATTCACAGATATAGTCTTCAGCCCAGGTGAGTGAAAAATTTACTCAAATAGTTCATATATAGTAAGTGACACCAGTGATGAAAACAATACACAAACAAGTAATCAAGACAATAAAAGGTCAGTTGAAAATATCATGTTATAAAGCTATCCCCATAAGTAGCAATGTACACTAATGAGAAGAAAAGTCACACAAACATGAATAAAAACTTATTGCTATAGATCAACCTTTCATACATACAGCATCATATATTATCTGTAATGGTCTAGCATTGACTCGGACTCTGGCATCACATAATTGGTCAAGTGGATTGGTCTCAAACAGTACATCAATCAGTGATAGCACTTGTTCTGCTGTTTCTGTCTGAGAAGTAATCATCCTTGGGATAAAATCTTCTTGCTGTGTTCCCAACAATGTGAACTTGTCCATTTTAGCTTCAACACTGTTTCATAAATAAATCAATAACATTAGTAGCATGAAGACAGAAAATTATTAGTAGGAAGAATAATTCTAGATTGTGTAACAGTCAAAAGCTTATACATAAATTCTCTTTCTACAAATAGTGAAACAAATAAACATTGTGATTACAATTGCTAAGATAACAACAAACCAAAATTCATACCAGAGTTTCCTTGGAAACAATTGCTCTACTGTATAAGAGGTTGATTTGATACTAAATATAGCTATATTTTGAGTTGATTTGCCCTTCCCTGCAATGCTCTGCCCAATTTTACTCCACACTACCCTCCCTTCTGCTACCCCACCCTACCCAGACCAAGCTAGGATAGACCAGGTTGGGTAGGGTAAGAATAGGGGTAGGATAGGGTAGGGTGGTGTATCCTCTGTAACCAGTGAAAGAATTTTGTTGAAACTTGGCACGGGAAAAATCCAACATTGCTGATGGTGGCCATATTTGTCAATAGACAGAAACCAAATTCTGGCTGCATAACTATGTACTAGGGGAACATTCCAGACAAGTTTAAAAAAAATCCAACCAGTGGTGTCGGAGGAGATTTGATAACGAGATTGTAACAGTGTTAAGTAAAGGGTAAGTCGCTATTCTAAGATGGCCATCTGGCAGCCCTATTTTTTGTTGACATACAGGAATTATTTTCAGGAAGACACATCTAGGGATTGAGAGGAATCCATATGCAAACTTTTGATGAAATTCCTTCATTGGTTATGGAGGAGATGCGATAATAGGAAAAACCAAGATGGTTAATGATGACCATATTTGTTGATAGACGGAAACCGAATTCGTCTGTGCACAACTAGACCACTAGGGGAACATCCCAGACAAGGTTTGAAAAAATCTTCTCAGTGGTCTCAGAGAAGATGCCATTATGAGAAATTGTTTATGGATGTATGGACATAGTGATGTACCAACACCGGACAGTGCCCTGTGGGATAAGCTCTACCTATGATAGAGCTAACAAGCAAATTCCATGGGGAATCTATGTCCCCTGCCTTATTTTTATTTGAGGTGTTAAAAATGGTAAAGTTAACCAGAGGACCATTGGTCCTGTATCACTTACCTAAGTATTGAAGCAGGAAACCAATGATAAAAAATAATTTCAAGATTCTGAAAAAAACACATGCATATTTTCAGACCATCCTTAAAGCACCTGTAAAGTTTCAAAAGGATCGGCTTAAAACTGTGGTAGGAGTTATGGGGTCAAAATACCTACTCCCTATACGCTTCTTTAGTATTAGAACTCAAAAAATGTCTAAGTTAAAAATGCGGAAAAAGTGATAAAAAATTATTTCAGGGTTCTGAAAAAAGCACATGCATATCTTCAGGCCATCCTTAAAGCCTTTGTAAAGTTTCAAAAGGATCTGACAAAAACTGTGGGAGGAGTTAAGGGGACAAGGTACGTGCACCCTATACACTTCTGTAATATTAGAACTCAAACAAATGTCTAAGTTAAAAATGCGGAAAGAGTGATAAAAAATTATTTCAGGATTCTGAAAAATCCACCTACATATTTTTCAGGCCATCCTAAAATCCCACGTAAAGTTTCAAAAGGATCGGCCAAAAACTGTGGGAGGAGTTAAGGGGACAAGGTACCTACTCCCTATAGACTTCTGTAATATTAGAACTCAAAAAATGTCTAAGTTCAAAATGTGTAAAAAGTGATAAAAAATAATTTCAGGATTCTGAAAAAACCACATGCATATCTTCAGACCATCCTTAAAGCACCTGTAAAGTTTCAAAAGGATCGGCCAAAAACCGTGGGAGGAGTTAAGGGGACAAGGTACCTGCTCCCTATACACTTCTGTAGTATTAGAGCTCTATACACTTCTGTAGTATTAGAACTCAAAAAATGTCTAAGTTAAAAATGTTGAAAAAGTGATAAAAAATTATTTCAGGATTCTGAAAAAACCACATGCATATCTTCAGACCATCCTTAAAGCACCTGTAAAGTTTCAAAAGGATCGGCCAAAAACCGTGGGAGGAGTTAAGGGGACAAGGTACCTGCTCCCTATACACTTCTGTAGTATTAGAGCTCTATACACTTCTGTAGTATTAGAACTCAAAAAATGTCTAAGTTAAAAATGTGGAAAAAGTAATAAAAAATTATTTCAGGATTCTGAAAAAAACACATGCATATCTTCAGGCCATCCTAAAAGCCCATGTAAAGTTTCAAAAGGATCGGCCAAAAACTGGGGAAGGAGTTAAGGGGACAAGGTACCTACTCCCTATAGACCTGTAATATTAGAACTCAAAAAATGTCTAAAGTCAAAATGTGTAAAAAGTGATAAAAAATAATTTCAGGATTCTGAAAAAAACACATGCACATCTTCAGACCATCCTTAAAACACCTGTAAAGTTTCAAAAGGATCCGACAAAAACTGTGGGAGGAGTTAAGGGGACAAAGTACCTACTAAAAATTCGGAACCACGCACTACGCACCACGGAAAACCAAAAACAGTGTCCCTCCGCTTTTCTTCGAAAAGGCGTGGGACAATAACTAACCCGTCAAATAAAATACTACAACAGGGATGTGGAGGTACCATGCCCGACTTGTCCAACTTCTCTGAGGACAAGTGAGAAATTTTATTTTCTCACTTGGTCTGGGACAAGGACTTCATAGCTCTAAGAAGAGTATCCAGATTATAAGATATATATCTGAAACACAAGCGGATTCAGAGGAGAAGACATTTAAAAATTACACAAATGTATACATGTATATACCCCAAGGCAAGGGCAGAGAAACCCCAGGTTTAATCTTTAATACATTTTGAGAAAAATGACATTTCAACATTTTCCCCATACATTGGAATGCAAAGTTGACCTTGGCGTAAAAAGGTCATGATGGTAGACCTTGAATCCCAGGTGCTATGTAACAAGATTCAGCCCCAAAGCTTTCTTAGCTCTGGAAAAGAAGATTTTTAAGTGTTTTTACCATATATGGGTATGGCGGCCATCAATGAATGGTAACCATTTGTACAAGTTTTCAATCCCCCTTTAACAGAAAGCTCCACATGAAGTTTGAAGAAGAGTGGCCCAGGGGTTTCAGCGGAGAAGTCATTTTAAGGTGTGGACGACGGACGGACTATGGACGATGACGGATTGCAAGTGATCACAATAGCCCATCCTGAGCCTTTGGCTCAGGTAAGCTAAAAAGTGGGAAGATTCTCTGATAAAAATACTAAAAACACATTCACATGTTCAGACCCTATCAAAAACATCTATATATTTTCTTTTTTGTTTTTTTTTTTTTGGTTTGGTTAAAATCTCTGAGAGAATTTACACACACTTGATACCCTCCCTCCATTGGGGAACCACAGCATCAAAGAATCAAGTCTAACATATGAACGTATATGGCAGAATCAATATGCACCTCTCATTTTCTCAGAAGCTGGGATAAAAAAAATATGTTTGATGAGGTTTATTTTTTGCTTCAACCCATGTAATACATTTCAGAGGCCTTACAATTACAGTTATTTATTTTAATAAGTACATAAAGTGCTAGAAATACAGATAACTAATTCACTGGCAGGTATAAAATAATACTCTATGAAGAAAAGTTGTAGAAAAGAGTCTAAAACAAATGGCTTACTGTATAGCACTGGCAGCAGGCCGTTGTCCAACTGAGGCAAATACATTCTTTAACTGTAGCTTTAAAATCTGGGGATCTCTGAAATCAACAAAGTCAAGTATAGGGACAAACATACCATACAATATGAGCAACTTTAGCAGCCGTTGGCATTGTTCCAAAGGACATTGCTAACTCAGTACTCAGTTTTTTGGTGATAGTGTCACTACTTTCCATATGTTTTACATAGAGGGGAATTATAAAACTTTACTGTCAATGATAGGGGATAAAACTCTCCAGAGAACTTCATAGAGAAACCTTGTTAAATAATGTTCTATTGTATACTGAAGTGAAAAAGAAAAGCAGGGTAAAATTTTGTTCTGATGCTGGGTCAGAGACAGCAACAAGCTGCTAATCAATGTGAAGCAAACGAGTCCACTATTGAACGCATTGACAGACATTAAGAAACAGAACGTGTTGCCTGCTGACTGCAGCCCCAACATCCATGTGTGATGTTCTGCTGTCAGGCAAATCTGTGGCCCCGGTACAATCATATTGAAAGTTGCATAGCCTTGCATTAACAGCGTGTGAATTGCCTTGTTAATACATGGCTTTTCACTGGTTAATGCACGGTTGTTCATAACCTGCGACACTGCTTTTTATGCAATAATATGACTTACAGTCATCAAACTGAAGTTTTTTAAAAGTAAAACATATTTTAACGAGTAATACTTAACCTATAGATAATGTGCTATTCTCTTCTGTTTTCACACCTTCAACAGAAAAAACGACCTTTCAGTCGTTAATTAAAGTCTTAAACCAGAAGGTCCCTTAGGCAGTTACCTGTGTGACGTAACTCCTCCCGCTCAATTGATCACGTGTCAGTTTCTTTTATGTGTAAAACAATAAAGACAATTAGGAGAGATAAGCGAGGGTGGACGGAGGGAGATAATTGATTATCTATAGGTTAAGTATTACTCGTTTAAATATGTTTTACTTTTAAAAAACTTCATTTTAACTTCATAATACATTAACCTATAGATAATGTGCTAGAATTTGTAGAATAGGAGGGAGGTGCTCTCCTAATTCTAACACCAATAATATCTCACCACTTCTGGTTAAAGACACTCTAAGGAATCAGATACATTCTAATTCTATATTTAATAGAAAGAATGATCTAGATTCACAAAATAGCATATCTTTAAGGTGTTATGATCTAACAACCTTATATATAATAGCAGACTCTAGAGGAAGCCAGTTCTTAAGTCTCAGAGACCTAACTGGTAACATATAACTGGCTATAAAATTACTGCCCAGAATTTTATAGATAAATATTCAATCAAATTTTTAGAATTGAATATTAATAGAATAAAATCTATGTCTGCATAATTGGTAATTCCTGAAATATCAAATTACGTACTTGCAAATGAATTCCGGAAGAAAATATATATACATATATACATATATACATATATATATATATATATATATATATACTCTCGAGATCTATGCGTAAACCATAGAGAGTAATAAAATAATGTTATTACCACGATCCCTGATGGAAGGGTAAAAACATGTATAAATATGAAAGAGATAATAATTAATTTAATGTCATATAGGTTTAAGATAAAATTTGTTTAATCTTTAACCAATATGCAGCAACAGTGACTCGATATTCTGTATTCGTATGTAGAAAAAGAGTACTTAGTCATTAGAATTTTGTATGATTGAAATAGAGATAATGGGATCTAAATGGATGTGTCTCCATGAACTGAATCGAAGGATAATATCCATTCTAAAAACTAGGGCTTGTTTTAGGTTTAGATTAACAAGCGTACAATTGAATTATTTCCAAGTATTCATGAAGTCGTTATGCTCTGAATACTGAGAAAACTGTTAAAATATTGTTTAGGAAATAAAAAAGTGACTGGTCCATAATGTTAGCTAGATTTAAACCTGGAACGTAGCGAGAAGGTCAATCTTACTTAAAAGTAAGTTGAGAAAGATAAATAATGATATAAATATCGGTATAATATATTATCTCCAACTATTATCAAATAATCTGAATGTTTAAAAGCATAAATGCTACTCGAAAGTTTATTTATTGAATGTATAATCGGAAAAACTTTCAGTATGTTCGAAAACGTATCACAAAAGTAAGATCTGACCAGGAACGTAGGTGCAGCACTTACTATGTTGTGTAGTTTATATAAACATATTCTATATTATAAATTGAAGCAGTGCATTTCAAAATCATCGAAACGTCTTGAAATGACTAATTGTGTGGAAAAAAATAAATATCCAGTTTTGAAAAAGATATTTATCTATATATATATACCATTTTTGAGGCGGACTGGAAATCAAGATATTAATCTTTGCATTATTCGCAAACAGGAACTTGAACTCTTAGCGAGAATTACTATGATCCCTTTAACGAATGTAAACATAAAGAAGGGGTAAAGAGATAATTAAGTGTATCTTAATTCTTTACCGACTCATAATTAAGGATGTTTTCCCTCTTGTCTAAGCCTAGACCGTACATTGATTAATATGAATATGATAATATCTGCTATTATGAGGTAAACTCTCGTTAATTAACCTCTAAGCATATATTAAAAATATATATCAACATAATCTAAGGCTTCGGTAAGCTTAGAGGAAGGAAATGATTGATTGGCAGTTTCTGAATAGTTACAAAGTCAATAAAAAAAAATCAAAAGGAAAGTATTGTATATAATATCTAATTTAGGCAATAATAATCTGTCACGTACTGAATAATTAATGCCTTTACTAAATATGTATCCATTGTCAATATCAAAGGTGCGAGAAAATTTTGATTGACATGGACTCTAGTTATAAATAAAATATTAGAGGTATAGAGCTAGTCGAAGGAAAACTATTCCTAAATAAAGATAAAGTAGACCTATAATATACGAGGATTAATTGGGTCTAGTAAGTATAAGTTTTAAACCTTCCTAAATAATTTCTAATCATAATCATAATAAAATTATTATTCCAAGATGAAAAAATCTTCTGCGTAATAGATTCTTACTGAGACAAAATTATCTGGTATATTGCTATCGTAGTGTTAAATGATCATGAAGAAAAAATAAAACAGGCAAAGTAAAGAATGTATCGAATTATATCTAGGCCTAAATATAAGATTTTCTTCTTATTTATTATTTTATAGCAGAGTTTAGACAGAGCATGACTGACTTAGACTCTTATATAATCAATCAAAAGATAGTATAAAATAGAATAATAGCTTAACGGATTAACTATTTTCCATGTAGAAAGGCAAAAGGAAAATATGTACCTCAACTAGAATTTTAAATCGTAGTAATCTAGAGAGGTAGCGGATAAATAAATAAACTGTTAATTTATTTATCTGATTCGTGTAGATATCCGATACCTTATGAATGAAATATTAATAGGAAGTAGAAAGGATCTATTACTTCTGTCTTGTCAATTTACTCCATAGATTACATGCTGATTACATATAGGGAGCATGTAGAAATTTTAGATTTCATGTATATTTTTCTTCTTAGAAATAAGGATATTTTTGTAGAGTTCATCTTTGTCTTACAGTCGAATAAGGTGAATATGTAAGAAGTTAATCTCTTTGTAACAAATTAAAAGAGATATAAATTATATAATTATAGATGGAAGTATCATCTACACTTTGTGAATGAATTGCGAATTTGATCGTAACCGATAATTCTTAATTCATTTTCAAGAATAAATATATATATATATAGAATTTTAAGTCTAGTTCAAAAATGACGACAGAGTTCAACAATATAAGGGGCTACTAGGTATTAGAACCCATCACTGTCATTCTATAACCTATAACCCAAGACTAGACATGTCTATAGTGCGCAATGAATAAACATATATTGAGCAAGGACTAGTGACTACTACTCGGTCACTAGTAATCCAACACAATGCTCTGGCACTAATCTACGAAACTACTGCCCGGTGAAATTTCGTTAGAATGACCTGGTACTACTCTACGAAACTACTGCCCGATGAATTTTCGTTTAAAATGTTTAAAAGCATAAATGCTACTCGAAATGTTAACCTCTTTCTAGCGAATGAAAGAGATAAATTGCATCAGTTAATTAAAATATTAATAGATTACACTTCTATAATAAGTCAATGGAATATTTAGAATTCTAGTCTTAATTCAGGAAAGACTGTACAGAAATTTATTGTATAAAATGTTACTATGTATTTCATTTAATAACCTATATCCATTGACTTGACTTATCTATAAAGCTCTATGAACAATAATAGATTGTTCGGGGACTAGTGACTGTTACCCAATCACGAGTAATCCGAACAATGACTGGACACTAGAACTCGTAACTATTGCCCAGAAGACGTCACTAGTAATCCAATACAATGACTGGATACTACTAATCATAACTATTTGCCAGTGGTATACACTAGTAGCTGGACATATGACCGGACACTAGTACTCGTAACTGTTTGCCCGGTGAAGTCACTAATAATTCGACACAATGACTGGACACTAGTACTCGTAACTGTTGTCCAGTGAAGTCAATAATAATTCGACACAATGACAGGATACTAGCACTCGTAACTGTTGCCCGGTAGGAGTGACTAATAATGCAACACAATGACCGGACACTGGTACTCATAACTGTTGCCCGGTGAAGTCACTAATAATTTGACACATTGACCGGACACTAGTACTAGTAACTGTTGCCCGGTAGGAGTCACTAATAATGCGACACAATGACCGGACACTAGTACTCGTAACTGATGGAGTAACTAGTAATCCGTCACAATGACCGGACACTAGTACCCGTGATAAATGCCCTGTGATTTTATCATGCCTGGATGACCGGTGACTGGATGACTGGTGACCGGTAAGAAATGCCCGGTGATTTTATCCATGCCTGGATGCCCGGTGAATGGTGACTGGTGCCTGGTGAAGCTGACAATGAATGACCGGTGACTGGTGACCGGTGACTGGTGGACAGACTTATTTTGGATACTAAAGCATCCATAAGAAGCCACCTTGATGGGTCTTACCCCGGCAGTATAGCCATATGGGGTGGGGCTCCCATCAGTAAAGAATTGTCGTATAACCCATAAGGGTTGACAAGTTCTTTACTAATCAGCTTCTCCACCATAGAAATCTTCGCCAACTTGCAAGATATCCAGTAACAGTCCGGGTATAGCATGTCGCATTGCTGAATAATCTAGAACAAAAAGAAACAAGTTAAAATTTTTGATATAAGAAACATGACTTCCGAACTGACCGCACACGAGCGTTGTGCCGATTATAGCGAGAGTCGCAAAAACGCATGTGGAAACAGCCAGTCAATAAATGCAAGAAATCGACAATCGAAAATTTTTAATAATAACATGGTTAGTGAAAGGAATGATAAAGAAACAAAAGAAACACAAGGATACAGAAATTTATCCGTGAGGAATAGAAATAATCCAAATTTCTTTCACAGGTAAAAATCCTTGTTGAATTTCTTTGTCCACAGAAAAGAAACTGACACGTGATCAATTGAGCGGGAGGAGTTATGTCACACAGGTAACTGCCTAAGGGACCTTCTGGTTTAAGACTTTAATTAACGACTGAAAGGTCGTTTTTTCTGTGGAAGGTGTGAAAACAGAAGAAAATAGCACATTATCTATAGGTCAATGTATTATGAAGTTAAAACTAGTTTACACTTCCTCTCTAAATAGGACTCAAATGTCATAGTATCACTTTGTGCACATAAGCTATATTTTGTTATTCTTTACATGATTCAGAGGGTTAAAAAAGAATGACAGGCTGGTTATTCATACAAAGCCCACAGCTGAACTTGTGCTTTCACGGACATTTTACATAAGAGAAAAAAATGTCAGCCTCTGGACACAAACATTAGCAGTGTTGTTGGGGATAAAAAAAAAACAAAAACAATCTGATCTTATATTCAAGGACCAATCTCAAATTGTTAAAATCTCCACATCCACTTCTGACCAATAAAAATTCACTATGTATATACCCAGCAAGACTTCTGAATATTACCAGTAATGTAAAGATACCAGGCAGTTCTTACTTTTTCTTGTCATCCTTCAGGGTAACTGATAAATTGTTGAGTTTTGTCACCAGTCTTACTGCAACAAACTGAAAAAAAGAAAACAAGACCCTGTTAGAAAAGAATTTTCTCTACTGGTTGTGATGAAGTGCATGAATGACGATAACGATGCTCTCACTGCCCTCCTATCCTGGGGGCTAGGATATTTCACCCCTGAGTTTCTGAAGAAGACTCTTCTAGCTTTGATTTTGGACATATCCATTCTTGCAGATAGGTGTGTCATTCATAAATCTGTAACTAAAAGGCAACAGTATAGATCCTGATGAGATGGCTTGTTATGCACTGCCTCATCTGATTCTGCACTGTCTGCAAAAGTATATGTATGCTTCAGTCTGCAGGGTTGAAAGCGAGCAGGCAAATGAGACTTAGGAGAGTTATGTAAATTTGAAAGATTTAAAGTTGAAAAGAAGGCAGAAGTAAATGTGTCCTGCTGGAAAGATTTTATGAAAACCAGAATGCAGATAAAAAGAAGGCAAGATTGCAGCTAAACAGTTTAAGTAAATCTGTTGGAAGCAAAAATACTAAATACAATTTGAATTTGTTAAGGCAGAAATGTGTATTTGTAAAAGACTATGCCCCTACCCTATGCTTGTCCCTGCACAAGTACAAGGGATGGTAATATGCCAAACTTAATAAAAATGTAAAATGATAATACCCTGCTATTATTGTGTTGTGGGCAGATAATTCTGTCAAAAATTGAGGAAATTTGCTCATTAGCGATCGCAAACCAAATCTCCTTAATATCAATGCATGTATTAAGTTTGGATAAAATCCCTTGACATTTACTCAAGTAATCATCTGAAAACAAAAATATGGGCATGTCTTGGGATTAGCAATCCCAAAACCAGACCTCCATAATATCAATGCACATACCAAGTTTGATGGAAATCCATTGATGTTTACTCAAGTTATAATCCGGAAAAGAATTATGGATGGACGGAGGACGAGGGTCGAATATACATACAGATGTCCAATGTGAAACCAAAATACCCCGCCACTATCATGTGGTGGGGTGTAAAAAGGACATAAGTCTCATAAAATTAATCTATTTTTCTTTCAAAATAAGGTGACCTACTTCTTTGTCCCATTAAGTTTATCAGATATGAAACCTCTGGCTCAAAAATTTCTAAGATAGCTTTTTACACAGTTTCATTGTTTTTTTTTTTATAAAGGGGCATGATTCTGCAAGTATATGTCGGTTTGAAAAGACAAAACATAACTGATCAGCTACATACCATTAATAAAAATCATTTATGCAATTTCAATACTGTAGCATACACTCTTCATAACTTATGAAACCTATCAAAAAAGTGTGATGAATGAAAGGAAGAATGCATGAACAAATAAAACAAAATCAATTTGCCCCCTTTATATATCAAATATAGTTTTGATGTACTAATGTATTGTCTAAAAAATTCCTGGATGGAGCAGAGATTCATATATGCAACAGTGACTCCAACCATCAGGTACACTATCCACATTTATCTGCTTTTATATATATATTAGTTTGCTTGTTTTTCTCAGTCCAGATGTCAAAGTGTAAGGAAACAGTTATAGTTATGTCTAAACTGCTTCAACTCCAACTGCTGAGGTTAAGAGATAATAAACAAGTAGTTTACCACAAGCTTTTTACAACACTCTTGCTGGGATCCAATGCTAAAACCTTATCAGCCAGACAACTGAGTTGCATTCAAACATAAATATACAGATGTGTATAATCTATACATTTATGTTTGTATACAGTTTGGGTCCAAATTTAAACTATATTATATTCAAAACCATACAATAATGAACCATGTTATAAAGAAAGGTTCCCGTGTCTACAAGTGACACCTACTTCTTTTGGCAGGGTAGGATCAGCCTCATTTTCCTGATAACCAATTGCTTCATACAGCTTATTCTTCTCTTCCAGGGTAAACTGTTCATAAAACTGGTCCTCTGAAAATAGCTAAAACTGTCAGGTAACTCTTCACTTTTACCTGTAAAGTTTAACACTTACTATGCTCTGAACTAATTAAGCAGAAGACAAACTGATATTTTTTTTTAACTTTTCCGATAAAATAGGCTTTGACAATTTATACATTTTGTCTCCTGAGGAGACAATTTACATGAAATGTGAAAGCCTATTTAGTGGGCAAAATACAAAATATTTCAAAACAACATCTGTTGAAATTATTACCCAGCATGCTAAGAGTTAAGCACATCTGAACAACATTTGTTTGTTTGTGTTGAGGTTTTACGGCCCAGTCAACCCAATGGGGTCATGTCGAGCGCGGTCAGTTTACTTAACCACACGTTTATTGGGCAGGCTTAGTCCTCTAAGCGGTTAACCAGTATTGTGCACATTCTTTCGCCGGAAACTGACAACTGCCCTTCTTGTATCAGCGGAAGGGGGAGAATGACTGTAGAAAATATTTCATGATCAATCTCCACGAAAGAATGTTGCCGACCTCGGCGGGGGTTGAACCCGTGACCTCCTGGTCTCCAGTCGGACGGCGCATCCAACTGAGCCACCGAGGCTGAACAACTGACCTATAAATCTGAGTAAATTTGAACAAACTTCGTAAACTCAGTATCCCTGATGCTAGATGTCAAGATTGAGCCTTAAGGTTTTTTTGGCTTTAAAGAAAAAAATTTTAAGTAGCTTTTACTAACTCCCAGCTAGGTCAACAGATTGAGATCATTTGAACAAACATTTAATCCAACTTCGACAGAAGGCTTTAGATAAAATCTGGTGAAAATTGGTTCACTGTTTCATACAAGCAAAGCTATTAATACTAATTTTGTTTGTAAATTTCAACATTTCAAAAGCATTGACATGGCTGTTCTCATATCAGTCTCAACAAAACTTCACTATACACTCTGGACAGAAACATTACTTCCAAATACTATTAAATCCATCCAGATCTTATGACATTATCATGAGTTACTTATATATTTAATATAGTTATACAGAATACATTTGAGCCACAATATGAGAAAACATACCTTCTGACATGTGCCCCCAAAAAAGCTAAAATCAGCCTGCACATCTGGGCAGTCTGATCCTAGTTTTTGTTGTCAGCATGAAGAAATTTTGCACCTTTGGCTATCAAAATGAAGTTTTTAAAAATAGAACATATTTTAACAAGCAATACTTAACCTATAGATATTGTGCTATTCTATTGTTTTCACACCTTCCACAGAAATAAAAACGACCATACAGTCATCCCATACAGTAGTAATCCAGAAGACCCCTTAGACAGTCACCTGTGTGACGTCAGTCTTCCCACTCTTTTGATCATGTGTCAGTTTCTTTGAATGTAAAGCCCTAAAGGGTAGAGCTAAGCGGGGATAGGGAGGCGGGATTGTCTTATCTATAGGTTAAGTATTGCTTGTTAAAATATGTTTTATTTTTAAAAAAACGTCATTTTAACTGCACAATACATTAACCTATAGATAATGTGCTAAAATTAGCATAAAATGGTGGGAAGGAGCTCCCAATTCTAACATTTAACAAGTAGACCCCTCCACTTCTGGATTAAGGCTCAAAAAACTCTTGGAATAAACTCATTTTTTATATAAATCCTAAGAATAAGCCCATTTCAACATATATATAAGATATTAATTACCTTAATATATGCACTGTAGGCTTTTGGAGGCTGTTAGTCTTCTTTAGGCATCCAAGGCACTGTTTACTTGCTCCCCCCCCATCACTTTTTGGGCCACAACAATTGGGCCCAAATTATGAAGGTTTTGAAGTTGCTGAGACATATCCCTTAGATAGAACTTAGCAAAGGTAGAAGAGTGGTTCCATACTGCTGCTTTGAGAATCTCATTGAACAGAACCTTATCAAAAAAGGTCCAAGAAGAAGATAGAGCCCTAACTTCATGGGCTTTGATCTTTAAGAAGGGAAAGACTTTACGGGTGAGTTTCCTATAGGCAAATTTAATATTATAAGATACCCGTCTCGAGACAGAGGATTTAGAAATATCTTGTTTGCCTTTAATTGGTAGAAATAGTCTAGTTCTATTTTGACGGTAAGGTCTAGTCTTAAGATAGAATTCTAAGGCCCTTATCAGGCATAAAAGTCTATCTGAGTGTTCCCTTTTACATATACGGGCTAAATTAGGGATAACTATAGGGTCTGGGCAAATGGACGGAAGCTGATTCTTAGCCAGAAACCCAGTTTGAACTATCAAAGATACTGATCCATCAGATTGATTGAATCTTAAATGATTTGAATCCATTGCCAGGGCATGAATCTTGCTACATCTTTTGGCAGTGGCAAGAGCTAAGAGAAAGCCTGTTTTTAATGTTACATGGAGTTCAAAAGCCTTATGTAAAGGTTCATATTGGGCTTTCTGTAGACAGACTAAGACCCAAGATAAATCAGAAAAGAAACTGACACCTGATCAAAAGAGTGGGAAGAATGACATCACACAGATGACTGCCTAAGGGGCCTTCTGGAATAAGACTGTATGGGATGACTGTACGGTCATTTTTTTCTGTGAAAGGTTTCAAAACAGAATAGAATAGCACATTATCTGTAGGTTAATTTATTGTGCAGTTAAAATGGGCAACAGTAAGACTGATCTGACTTGGCAAATCAGCAGACTGACCTGAATCTTTGCTGAGCACATGTCTAAGGTATTTAAGATACAGATGAAGTTATTATTACATAAGAAAAACAACAAGAGGCCCACGGGCCACGATTCGCTCACCTGAGTGACATAGCCACTGCAGACATGCAGATGTTATGCAACATTTTTCCAATCCTATCATTGCAACTAATGAAAATATCATCATTTGAACAGTTCTTAGTTTTGAAGAAGAATATATGAGCCTGACAGTCAATGGAGCATGATCATTTGAATAAACTATCAATCACATTTCAACAGAAGAATCAATGTGACATTTGGTGGAAATTGGCTAAGTGGTTTCTGAAGAATTGTGATTTTATACATGTAAACAGCACAGTGGCAGGGAAATATTATAAATATAACCAGATGATGGCCATATTAGATTTCCAATCAGAACAATTTTAACTACTGTTGATCTACAAGTCACTTCGATACTTTCAATATAAATGTATATGGCCCACACAAATAGGGAAGCGAATTTGACCTTGGAGGCAAAAAGGTCAAATGTCAACATAGAACCATCATTTGAACAATTTTGGTAGATCTCCTGTCCCCCGTAATTTGTGCAAAGATTAGCACCCAGGGCTTATTTGGTTATGGAGAAGAAGATTTTTAAAGGTTTTTACTATATATGGGCATGGCAGCCATTTTGATCAATGGACCATACCCATTTTAGCCATCTTTCATTCTCCTGCCCATGGAGGCTCCGCATAAAATTTGAGCAACACTGGCCCGGAGGCTTCAGAGGAAAAGCCATTTGAAATTATCAACATTTTTTCCACACAAATGTATGGGGCCCATACAAATGCTTACAGAAGCAAACTTGACCTCGCCGTAAAAAGGTTAAATGTCACTGTATGACAATTATTTTAGCAACTTTGGTAGACCGCCCGTTCCAGATGATATATGCAAAGATTCAGCCACAAGCCATCCTCGGTTTTGGAGAATAAGATTTTTAAATGTTTTTTCCCATGCAAATGCATAAGGAAGCAACTTGATCTTGCCTTAAAAAGGTCAAATGTCAATGTATGACCATTATTTTAGCAACTTTGGTAGACCCCCTGTCCCCGATGATTTAGGCAAACATTTAGCCCCAAAGCATTCTCGGTTCTAGAGAAGAAGATTTATAAAGGTTTTTACCATATATGGGCATGGCGCCCATCTTGGTCAACGAACCGTGACCATTTTAGCAATCTTTTGTTCCCCCTACCTAAGGAGGCTCCATATGAAATTTGAGCAAAATTGGCCAAGAGGCTCCAGAGGAGAAGTTGTTTGAAATTCTGAACATTTTTCCCATACAAATGCATAAGGAAGCAAAATTGACCTTAACGTAAAAAGGTCAAATGTCAATGTACGACCATTATTTTAGCAATTTTGGTAGCCCTCCTGTTCCCGAAGATATATGCAAAGATTCAGCCATAAGGCATGCTCGGTTTTGGAGAAGAAGATATTTAAAGGTTTTTCCCATACAAATGCACAGGGAAGCAAACTTGACCTTGCCGTAAAAAGGTCAAACGTCAACGTACGACAATTCTTTTAGCAATGTTGGTAGACCTCCCTTCCTCGATGATTCCTGCAAAGGTTCAGCTCCAAGGCATTCTCGGTTCTGAAGTAGAAGATTTTTAAAAGTTTTTACCATATATGGGTGTGGCGGCCATCTTGGTCAACGGACCGCGACCATTTTAGCAATTTTTCGTTCCCCCACCCTAAGGAGGCTCCAAATGAAATTTGAGCAAGATTGGCCCAGAAGCTCCAGAGGAGAAGTTGTTTGTAATTCTGAACATTTTTCCCATACAAATGCATAAGGAAGCAAAATTGACCTTACCGTAAAAAGGTCAAATGTCAATGTACGACCATTATTTTAGCAATTTTATAAGCTCTCCTGTTCCCTAAGATATATGCAAAGATTCAGCCATATGGCATGCTCGGTTTTGGAGAAGAAGATTTTTAAAGATTTTTCCCATATAAATCCATAGGGAAGCAAACTTGACCTTGCCGTAAAAAGGTCAAACGTCAACGTACGATAATTCTTTTAGCAATTTTGGTAGACCTCCCGTCCCCGATGATTCCTGCAAAGGTTCAGCCCCAAGGCATTCTCGGTTCTGGAGGAGAAGATTTTTAAAGGTTTTTACCATATATGGGCGTGGCGGCCATCTTGGTCAACGGACCGCGACCATTTTAGCAATTTTTCGTTCCCCCACCCTAAGGAGGCTCCATATGAAATTTGAGCAAAATTGGCTCAGCGGTTTCAGAGGAGAAGTCGTTTGAAAATGTTAACGGATGGACGCACGGACGGACGCACGGACGGACGCACGACGGACGAAAAGTGATCACAATAGCTCATCCTGAGCAGAGCTCAGGTGAGCTAATAATGCAGGTCCTTACGAATTGCCTTGTCTTCTTCTTTCTGTTTCTCCTCCTTCTTCTTCTTGGAACCACCCCCGAACCAGCCCCCAAACCAACCACTGTTCTTCTTCTCTTCTGCTCTTTTAGCACCACGTTTTACAGCCTAAAAACAACATGAACTGTTTCATACCAGTTATACCTGTCTAGAACAAGACTTCATGATCAAACTAAAACAGTGTTTTCAGAGGAAAACGTATGTCCACCCACCAGTTTGTACAGACATATTGTTAAAATAGACTGTATCTATAATAAACTCAAGGTCACAATATACCTATATGTAAGTTTGGTCAGAATTCATCAATTCCTCAATGAGATAGGATGCTGAGAACCATTTTCTAAAATCTTAGCCTTTGTGTAACCTTGAAAATGGGATCAAGGTCACAAAAATCTAACCAGTTCTTGTCTCTGTCTCAACAATATAGCTGTGCAAGTTTGGTCAAAATCCATCCATTCATTCAGCAGATAGTGTGCAGACAAGCCATTATCCAACAATCTGAGCCCTCCTGCAACCTTGAAAATGCGGTCAAGTTAGTTATTTTCCATGCCACAACAATTAGGCTGTGCAAGTTTAGTTAAAATCCATCCATTCCTTCAAGAGATACAGTGCAGACAAGCCATTTTCCAACAATCTAAGCCCTAGTGTGACCTTGAAAATGGGGTCAAGGTCACCAAAATCTTATCAGTTCTTTTCCATGTCCCAAAAATATAGCTGTGCAAGTCTGGTCGAAATCTACTCATTCCTTCAGGAGACAAGGTGCAGACAAGCCATTTTCCAACAATCTAAGCCCTAGTGTGACCTTGAAAATGGGGTCAAGGTCGTCAAAATCTAACCAGTTCTTTTCCATGTCACAACAATTAAGATGTATAAGTTTGGTCAAAATCCATTCATTCTTTTAGGAGATAGGGTGCAGACAAGCAATTTTCCAACAATCTAAGCCCTCCCGTGACCTTGAAAATGGGGTCAAGGTCACCAAAATCTAATCAGTTCTTTTACATGTCCCAGCATTGTAGATGTGCAAGTTTGGTCAAACTCTATTCATTCCTACAAGAAATCAGGTGCGGACAAGCCATTTTCCAACAAATCTAAGTCCTCCGGTGACCTTGAAAATGGGGTCAAGGTCACCAAAATCTAATCATTTCTTTAACATGTCCCAGCATTGTAGATGTGCAAGTTTGGTCAAAATCCATTCCTACAAGAGATAGGGTGAGGACAAGCCATTTTCCAACAATCTAAGCCCTCCTTTGACCTTGAAAATGGGGTCAAGGTCACCAAAATCTAATCACTTCTTTTACATGTCCCAGCATTGTAGATGTGCAAGTAAGGTCAAAATCTATTCATTCCTTCAAGAGATATGGTGCGGACAAGCCATTTTCCAACAATCTAAGCCCTCCTGTGACCTTGAAAATGGGGTCAAGGTCACCAAAATCTTATCAGTTCTTTTACATGTCCCAGCAATATAGATGTGCAAGTTTGGTCAAAATCTATTCATTCCTTCAAGAGATATGGTGCGGACAAGCCATTTTCCAACAATCTAAGCCCTGTGACCTTGAAAATAGGGTCAAGGTCACCAAAATCTAATCAGCATTTTTCCCCCTCCCAATGATATATTTGTGTAAGTTTGGCTAAAATATGTCCATTCTATAAGGAGATAGAGTGCGGACAAGAGGCTACGCCGACGCCGACCTGCGGATGCAGACGGGATCCGCACTAAAAACAATATGTCCCCTCGTATGGTGGGGGGACATAATTACTCACTGTAATAATAATAAACAAACCTGGCATACATTTTCAACCAAACGTGGCTTCAAACAATGTGGTACCTAAATATCACTATTTAATGACTGTATTTTTTACATCAACTATAGAGTTTAGTTCTACTTACAAATAGGAGCTAGTTCCATCAAATGGGTCATTTACTTCCTGTCTACCATGGATAGAATGGTATTATTTCATGACCTTGACATGTTAACCTAAGAATTAGTTCAATTTCTAAGACCTGCTAGCTGAGAAGGAAAAATTCTTAACACAACATGAATTCTTATCATACAATTAGTGTTTGTCTGTCAGTTACTCAGAGGACACAAAGTTACTATACCAGTCAATCAGTCAGTCCTAGCACATCAATTGCAATGCAGTAAAACATGATCAGATCTATATCTGCATAAAAAGACCTGAATTGATAGGAAGACACCAGTCTTCTGCCTTTTTGATGCTGTTGCTGTTTCTAAATGCAGTTTACTGCTCATAAATTAACTAAGGTAACTGTTAAATAAAGCAAACATACCCTGAACACCATTTAATCCATACTGTGATGCTGTTCAACAAGCAAACAAATACCTTATCACAAATGTGAGGATCATTGAATCTGATTAACCTGCACACCCACCAGTCCAATTATTGAACAGCCACTGTAAGGCCTAGATATTGTATGAAATCAGCAAATGCTAAATAACCTGCACAGATGATCTTGGCTTGTGTAATTCTATTGTGCAACAAAGCAACTCTTTTCTTTACAAATCCAATATCAATTATGACCATGCAGTAAGATATTTACTCTAAATATTCAGATAATTGAAGTATTCTCACACCCAATATGTCCAACAAATATAACAATAAGAGGTACGCTAATTTTTTGCACAGGAGATTCTAAACATTATTGTTTCATACTTTTATGTAATTATTGCTACTGAGATTATAGACATGCCGTATTACAGTTCTCTTTAAAAGGACAACAGAGACAAGCAAAATCGTACCTTGTCACTTATATGAGATATCAGCTGCCACACTGAAATGGTTGTTTCTCTTAGTCAAATAAAACTTTTAAGCCCCACAGAATCTATCCCACAAACTTTGTGTAGAATCTCATCATACTGCAGACAGTCTGGTACGGTTCTGGGCTGTTTGCATATCTCATAAGTTACATTTTAACTCACTCCCACAAGAAGAAAGCTTGTGATTGTAAGGCATCATTAAGTGACTTAGTGGGAGGAACTGGCTTGATGCAAAAAAAAAAAAAATCCATCTTATTATCATATTACATTGTTCAGCAAATGTCATGCACACACTAAGAATAGGTTACTCATCATGGATTGTATCAAATAAGATTATTTAGCAGACTCTAAAGCAGGTAGAGTGCTCGAGTTCTTTTTTCAAGACACAACATGGTTCATAAATAACTAATGTACAAAAGCTACATTTTCTCTTCCGAAATCTAAACTTTTTTATCCCTGTTTCTGCAATGGATTCTTCCGTCTTAGGATTTGGACACACCCATTGTTGCAAATAGGGATATCAGTCTAACTTTAGAACCAAATGGCAAATAGTATCATCATAATAACACTGTTTACATAAGTATCATCATAATAACACTGTTTACATAAGTATCATCATAATAATACTGTTTACATAAGTATCATCATAATAACACTGTTTACATAAGTATCATCATAATAACACTGTATCATCATAATAACACTGTTTACATAAGTATCATCATAATAATACTGTTTACATAAGTATCATCATAATAACACTGTTTACATAAGTATCATCATAATAACACTGTTTACATAAGTATCATCATAATAATACTGTTTACATAAGTATCATCATAATAACACTGTATAAGTTTTTGTTTTGAGCTACCAAACTGAAAGGGTTAATTTGACAAAGAGATGGGTAACAGTCCAAGTTTTTACTTAAATGATCATTCACATATCAAGCAACAGGTTATTCCATTTTCTTTATCGTTTCACCTAATGACTGGTCCAAAAGGAACACCTGTATAGGGTTAATAAGGCAGTTCCTATATACACACTGATTTAGCAAGATGCTTAGGAAAATGTTTTTTCAATATAAATAAATGCCTTTGAATTTTCAGACGAAAAAAAAAACAAAAAACAAAAAAAAAAACAACTGATTTTTCACTTGCTTTTTGAGATTTTGTTAGTAAGATTCTGTTCAGGGACTGATGGACAGGCATTTTTTGGAGCTCTGCTTGCCAGTGCAACATGGACTTCTAGAATGGTTGTTGAATAAAGGATTTACTTTACAGATAATTCTGGGATATAAAGATTGAACAGTTTTTCATGTGACTGTTACCTCAACTTCAGCTTGCTGCCTAATAACTGTAATATTGAACACATCCAGGTACTTCTCACACTCCTGAAAGGCAATAAAATACATGTCACTGCATTTTACAAAAAAGAAGACACTTTAGGTATATTTCATTTAACACTTAGCATGTTCTGTAATTAAAAAGGATGCTTTTTTCCTACTATGTGGCATGACAAAAAAAATGCTTCCAGAGGTGTAAAATACTGAAAGGAAGACAATTAAGTGCCACTATCACTCCACTTAGAAACAGCTTATGTTCTAAAAAGCCCTGTATAAGTTACAATTAGCAAGTGGACCAAATGGTCCTGTTATTCTCCTTAGCAGATGTTTCAACAAAAAATATCAAAGTTCACTGAATACAGTACTGAAATTTGTTTATCAAACTACATGTATACATGTCGTCCAATTATTTTTTGCTACAGCTTCAACAGTTTCTAGTGTTCACAAGGTCATCTTTCCATTTGACCTAGTGACATCCAATTTTTGAATGTAGACAGCTGGCCCAATGTGACCTACTTTCCAGTTTCATCTACCATCTAAACAATTCTATCATGTCATAATGGAGTAAGTTCATCATTTTTTGATGTTGCTTTTTCTTCTTCTTGATAAATGTTTTGATTTCTTTATTTCTACTTTTCCACTAGGTTCTTAATACAACATACATCAAGTTCTTTCTGCAGATCGCCTGACACCTTCTTGTTCTCCAGTTTCTTTATGTATGCCTCTCTATATTTATATTTCATAGAGCGGTGCTGTTTAATATGGTCCCAGGACCACATTTTTCTCCGCCTTCTCACTGTCTCCTCTAAGATACTGGTGTATGCATAGTGCCACCTGTAATGTACAAACACAGAACTTTTAATACTGGTGTACACATGGTGCCACCTGTAATATACAAACACAAAACTATAATACTGGTGTAAGCAGAGTGCCACAAACAAAACTATAAAACTGGTGTATGCATAGTGCCATCTGTAGTGTAAAAACAGAACCAAAATACTGACATATGCATAGAGACACATGTAATGTACAACCACACAACTTTAAAACTGACATATGCATAGTGCCACCTGTAATGTACAAACAAAGAACTATTATACTGACATATGCATAGTGCCACCTGTAATATACAAACAAAAAACTATAATACTGGATTATGCATAATGTACAAACACAGACTTATAATACTGAGGTATGAATAGTGCAACCTGAAATATACAAACACACAACAATAATACTGGGCAAGTGCCATCTGTAATGTACAAACACATAACTATAAAACTGGGGTATGCATAGTGCCATCTGTAATGTACAAACACTCAACTATAATACTGGTGTATGCATGATGCCACAGGAATATACAAACAAAGAACTATAATACTGGTGTATGCATTGTGCCACCTATAATGTACAAACACTCAACTATAATACTGGTGTATGCATAATGCCACCTTAATGTACAAACACAGAAGGTATAAATAGAGACACCTGTCATGTACAAACACACAACTATAATACTGGTGTATGTATAGTGCCATCTGTAATTTATAAGCACAGAACTCTGATAATGGTGTATGCATATTGCCACCTGTAAGGTACAAACAAACAACTATAATGCTGATGTATGCATAGTGCCACCTGTAATGTACAAACACACAACTATAATACTGGTGTATGTATAGTGCAACTTGTAATGTACAAACACTGAATTATAATACTGGTGTATGTATACTGCCACCTGTAATGTAAAAACACAGAACTATAATACTGGTGCATGATTAGTGCCATGTCTTCTGTACAAACACATAACTATAATACTGGTGTATGCATAGTGCCACCTATACTGTACAAACACAGAACTATAATACTAGTGTATGCATAGTGCCACCAGTAATGTACAAACACACAACTATAATACTGGTGTATGCAGAGTGCCACCAGTTATGTACAAATACACAACTACAATACAGGTGTATGCGTAGTGTAATGTACAAACACAAAATTGTCACTGGTGTTTGCATAGAACCACTAGTAATGTACAATAATCTAACTATAATACTTGTGTTTGCTTAGTGCCACCTGTTATGTACAAAAACACAACTTTAACACTGATGTATGCATAGTGCCACCCGTAATGTACAAACACAGAACTATAATACTGGTGTATGCTAAGTGGCACCTGTCATGTACAGACACACTACTATAATATTGGTGTATGAATTAAGCCACCTGTAATGTAAAAACACAAAACTATAATACTGGTATATGCACTGTGCCACTTGTAATATACAAACACACAACTATAATACTACTGTATGCATAGTGCTGCCTGTAGTGTACAAACACAGAACTGTGTTACTGGTGTATGCATAGTGCCATCTTTAATGTAAAACACTCAACTATAATACTGGTGTATGCATAATGCCACCTGAATGTACAAACACAGAACTATAATACTGGTGTATGCATTGTGCCACCTGTAATGTACAAACACTCAACTAAAATACTGGTGTATACATAATGCCACCTTAATATACAAACACAGAACTATAATACTGGGTATAAATAGAGACACTTGTCATGTACAAACACAAAACTATAATACTGGTGTATGCATAGTGCCATCTGTAATGTACAAGCACAGAACTCTGATAATGGTGTATGCATATTGCCACCTGTAAGGTACAAACACACAACTATAATGCTGGTGTATGCATAGTGCCACCTGTAATGTACAAACACACAATTATAATACTGGTGTATGTATAGTGCCACTTGTAATGTACAAACACTGAACTATAATACTGGTGTATGCATACTGCTACCTGTAGTGTAAAAACACAGAACTATAATACTGCTGTATGATCAGTGCTACCTATTCTGTACAAACACAGAACTATAATACTGGTGTAATCATAGTGCCACTTATACTGTACAAACACAGAACTATAATACAGGTGTATGCATAGTGCCAATAATGCTGGTGTATGCATAGTGCCACCTGTAATGTACAAACACACAATTATAATACTGGTGTATGCATAGTGCCACCAGTAATGTACAAACACAATATTGTCACTGGTGTACGCATAGAACCACTAATCATGTACAGGTCAGTCTCGTTATTACGCGCTGGTCGGGATGCACAAATCCAGACTGCGATATAGGCGAGGCGCATAGTAAGTTCGGAGCCGACTGATCAGACTTTATAAATGTTGACATTTGTATGGGACACACGTGTATACATGTTTGGAGGGATTTATGAATGAAAACAACGATATTTCATGTGTTATTTATATAAATAAATGAATGAGTACTAACGTTGTATGTTTTGTCTTTTTTACACCCTCTGATGTACTTTTTCTGCAATATATACGCTAAATACTTTATTTACGTTTCCATCTTGTGGCTCGATCCGCCTTATTTGCCAGTGTTCTAATACAGACGGTGTTGAAGTATGGTGTAAGTCACATAAAAAGTCCGGTATCAATACCGGTCCCCGCGAGCATAGCGAATTATTTTAGTCCAGTAAAAGAAATCTTTTTAATAAAACAGCAGAAATTGTTAAGTTTTTTAATCTTTCTGCTTGTATTGAATAGAACGAAAGCTCAAAGAAAAAAAAATGACTAAACCAAAGCATTTGATTCCAACAAACTGCCATGTTCAATGGCCTCAAGTTTTTCTTTAACCGTGAAGGCTTTTCGTTTTCTTCTTTGGTTTTCCATTTTAATCAGTGTTGATTTGATAGCAGAATGAACTTTTTCAAGACAACAATGAGTGCCGGACAAATTTCACAGTTACACGCTCTACTACCTCACCGCGTGTGCAGAAATCAACGTCCAGGGATCCGCGTCACTGATTGGATGAATATCTAATTAGGTCAGCAAGGCGGCCATATCAAACTGGAAAATTCAGTGTCTTTCAAGTATTTACAAATTAATTATGTATAACTGCAGTCATTTTCCCATTCTTTAGATGCGGGATAAGCCATTTCTTGATAGATATGTTTGTATCGTTTAAAAGTTAAATGAAGTTTTAATTAGCACAAGTCTGTCTTCTTAAAATAAACATCAAAAGGTCAATTACGGTCATTACACACGTACACAAACAAAAATACAACAGAGACAATACATTGATTAGCTTTATTCTTTCAAAATCATTTTTTTATTTGCTATTATGACATGTACAACAGCAGTAAATAATTTCTTTTTCTGCAGATCGACTGAAAAACAAAAAACAAATTTTGTTATTTTGACCCAGAGGATGGGGAAACTGGGACCCTTCGAAAAAATTTTGGGAGGCATGACGTCCCCGCGTTATATCCGTATTCGTGCACTAACGACGCGAGTACTAACGGGACTGACCTGTACAATCACCTAACTATAATACTTGAGTATGCTTAGTGCCATGTGTTATGTACAAAAACACAACTATAGTACTGGTGTATGCATAGTGCCACCAGTTATGTACAAACACAGAACTATAATACTTGTGTATGCCTAGTGCCACCTGTTATGTACAAACACACTACTATAATACTGGTGTATGAATTGTGCCACCTGTAATGTAAAAACACAAAAATATAATACTGGTATGCATTGCGTCACCTGTAATGTACAAACACAAACTATAATACTAGTGTATGCATAGTGCTGCCTGTAATGTACAAATGCAGAACTGTGTTACTGGTGTATGCATAATGCCACTTGTAATGTACAAACACTCAACTATAATACTGGTGTATGCATAATGCCACCTGAATGTACAAACACAGAACTATAATACTGGTGTATGCATAGTGCCACCAGTTATGTACAAACACACAACTATAATACTGGGGTATGCATAGTGCTACCAGTAATGTACAAACACAAAACTGTCATTGGTGTATGCATAGTGCCACCAGTAATGTACAAACATACACCTATAATACTGGTGTATGCATAGTGCCACCAGTAATGTACAAACCAACAACTATAATACTGTTATATATATAGTGCCACCAGTAATGTACAAACCCAACTATAATACTGGTGTATGCATAGTGCCACCTGTTATGTACAAACACACAACTATAATATTGGTGTATGCATAGTGCCACCTGTAATGTACAAACACAGAACTGTCACTGGTGTATGCATAGTGCCACCTATAATGTACAAACACACAACTATAATACTGGTGTATGCATAGTGCCACCTGTAATGTACAAACACACAACTATAATACTGGTGTATGATAGTGCCACCTGTAATGTAAAAACACACAACCATAATACTGGTGTATGATAGTGCCAATTGTAATGTACAAACACACAACTATAATACTAGTGTATGATAGTGCCACCTGTAATGTACAAACACACAATTATAATACTTGATCACAATGTGAGAACAATGTACCTTCTGATATGTGTGCCCAATGAAGACAGACTCAATTCAACCTACACATCTGTGCAGTCTGATCAGAATCTTCATTGCCCGCATCCTTGGCTATCCAAAATGTGCCTGGTGAAGATTCTGATCAGACTGCCCAAATGTGCAAGCTGATTTGAATCTTTGCTGGGTGCACATGTTCAAAGGTATGTTTTCTGACTCATTTAAAAACAATTCTCACAAAACACAGGTCAGTTTATCTTAATACCCTAACCGTTTCTCAAGTGGACTCTTCCTTTTTCTGAATTTGGACTTGTTCATTAATGCGAATAGGGGTTTCAGTCTAAAACAAAAAACAGAATGGCAAACAGTGTAGATCCTGATTAGCAGCTCATTATGAGCTGTCTCATATGGACCTACACTATTTGCAAAGGTTCTGTTTTTGGTCTGCTGGGCTGAAAGGGTTAATGTTGGCAATAAGTCTGTTGGCAATAGTGTGGTGTGACCTTGACAATATTTCAAATGGATGTGAAATGAAGGTCAACATATAAGTCACAGTGACTTAATTTTTAGTATGCAACATATCATCTAAACTAGATGTAGCCATACATCATATTTTGTCATTCTAAGCCAAACTGTACAGACAAGCTTTTATTGTAATGTAGGTAGGTCAGAGGCAGACATATTTCAAAGTAATTTATTTATGGTATACAAAGCGGTTTTTAATAGATATATTCATAAAAAAAGGAAGTCAGCCTAGGCCATATAGTAAATGAGATATACCCTGAATAATTCCTAGAAAGAACATAGATCAGACATTAAAATATATGTTACACTGGCCTAATTTCAGTGTGACACATCTTCACGGCAAATACTGATATGCAAGATTTGGTAAGCCAAGGCAAAACGGATATCCACTAGACAAGTTTTTACTATAGTGTACGTGAGAAGTTTTTATATATGTCTTAGTGACCTACCTATGTCATGTGACATATCATCCTCATTAAATGTATGTATACACCAAATCTGGTCAGCCCAGACCAAAAAAATATAAGAGATATGCCCCTGGACAAAATCTCTGATAGAAAGACAGATGGATGAAATTACAGAGTGGACAAAACCTTAGGCAGAAAGACAGATGGATAGAATGACAGAGAGACCACAAAACTCTGTAGTTCCCCTCCAGTGGACCAATAGGAGATTTTTAAATTCTTAGTGACATTGACTTTAAGGTCACTGAGGGAAGTGGGGTTTGCAGCGTACAAAACTTTGGCCCAGTATCTAATGTAACACAGGTCATTTCATGACAAATAATTATTTTACTTACATTTAGGTAGTTTCTATTTAACAGTCTGCGATATGCTACTTTAAAGTGTAAAGTGAAAGTAACCTTCACCTACATAAGGGAAACCCAGGATTCCTCTGTGTAGTATTTTTACTCGTATGTAAATTGTCCAGTCCAATGATAACTTTTCTTACTCCATAATTTCTATTCTTAGTTTGTGTGATGTCAGGGTAATTACTAACACAAATAACCAATGCATGTACATGTATCTGTTGTTTATGCACCTGTATTTTTATGCGCACTCTTTGTATTCCGTCAGTGGCCATCTTAGTCGTTGAAAGTTATTCTCCATTCAATGGAGAAATTATACAAACATTCACCTTCTGAAGTTAATATCTTCAAAGCTATTAGGCAGAATAAATTTATTATACAGTCAAGTATGTCGATAAAGGTTGTTTGTTTATGTTCCGTCAGTATTGATTATTTTACACACCTCTGTCATACATGTCCGTCTCCGTGCTGAATGTAAACAAACCTCGTCTTTTGAAGAGATGCGCTTTTTTATATCAGGTCTAGTACTGATATGCATCAGTGTTAGTATCACATAAACAGAGTAAATCTGCGCAATTCATCACTGAATTTATGCATAAAGATACATGCATAATCTATATTCATGACTTCCATCTGTCATAAGCAAACCCATGTCTAACTATTAAGGTTGCTAGAACCAAATTTAATTTACATGTCTGTCACAATGTGCAAGTTACGTCCTATGTATTTGTATCTGTACATTTGTATATTGTGTAAGGTCTTGTTCTATGTGTTTGTGTATTTTATTTGTAGGACACCTTTCAAAACCGAGATTTGTAAAGAGTCTTCATTTTCTTTGTCTGCCCTGACTACCAGGCTGTAAGACAACAACAATCCAAGTACCAACTAAAACTATTCGGGAAACATAGATTATTAAAAAACTATAGCCTAAATGTTTATCATCGAAATTCAAAGCATGTGGCCTTTACCTCAAGGTCATAGGCAAGGGTGAAGGTGGTACTGTATAAAACTATGGATAAGTATCTTTCAAAAGGCCAACTATGAACTAAATACAGCAAAGGCCTAGAAAATTATTAGCCAAAAGGGCACCCAGCAATACAAAATTCTCAACTAACCCTTAACCTAACCCTGATCAACTTATAGATAGGTATATCTTGGGTATTTCATACACAACAAAGGGTCATCAGTGCACCTGGACAGCCAAACAGGTGGCCATGCCAAAAATAATGGCTTACCATCCACTGTGGGGAGGCATAATTCTTGTAAACACTTAGGACGTAAAATACAAGAAAACAAAACAAAACAAAACAAAAAGAAAATAATAATAATTAAATAAAATAAAACTTACCATGTTTTTATATTGCCTTGAAATGGAACAGCAGGTTTATATTTCTTGTAGAGCCCCATCAGATATACTCGTTCAAGACCTTCCAACATTTCTAGAACATCATTGTACTGGAAATAAACATGACACACAATTATATCAAAAACATTAATAAAACATTGAAAAACTTAACAGAAAACAAAACAAAAAGAATAAATAGTGGCAGTCAAACAAATCCCATATATCTCCTTGCTGTAAGTAAACAATCAGCAAATTATAATAGGCATGCCTCGAAAGTATATTCACCCTCACCCGGTTCTTATGAATACAAGACTCAGGCTTGCAACACAAGTATATGTCTCCTGTCAAGCACTGATATACAAAAAATAATAGTATTTCACCCAAATTTGTACAACTTAATGTTAACCTAAGCAAACTGATATTTACTGTACTTTAGTTTACTTCTATTAGACTGAATAATAGCTGAGAACAATGAGGTTTACCTGAACTTTAGCTAACCCAACTGATATTTCATCAAATATAATTGTGAGGAACAGCTTGGGCACCTTGTACTCTTGCTCATCTGGTTTTGTGTTCAGTCTGAGGTGAGCCACTGAGGATATTGGACGGATTACTGTAACAAATAAAAGACAACTCCTAGACCACAAGTTGGGATGTGGACAATGTCATGACTAATCTGACACAATAACTTAAACAGTACAATTCAGAATAATATCAGTATTGCAAACAAAGGGCTTCAATAAAACAAGTTATGACAGAGTAACAAAACAAGCTATGACAGAGTAACTCTTACATTTACTCTGTCATAGCTTAGTAACTCTTACATTTCTGGATGAAAACAGTAAATATTCTGAGACTCTCACAGTATTTGAAGGTATAGTATTAACAGATGAAGCTGTTTGTTTGAGAGACACTGCATTACTGGATGAAGTCATCTGAGAGATATATTACTGAATAACAAGAGGCCCAGGGGCCATGGCTCGCTCACCTGAGTGACATAGCGACTGCAGATATGCAGATGTTATACAACATTTTTCCAATCCTATCATCCCAAGTATGAAAAGATCATCATTTGTGCAGTTCTTAGTTTTAAAGAAGAATATATGGGCCTGACAGTCAATGGAGCATGATCATTTGAACAAACTATCAATCACATTTCAACAGAAGGATCAATGTGAAATTTGGTGGAAACTGGCTAAGTGGTTTCTGAAGAATCATGATTTTATACATGTAAACAGCACAGTGGCAGGGAAATATAATAAACATAAACAAGATGGCGGCCATCTTAGATTTCCAATCAGAACGATTTTAGCTAGTGTTGATCTACAAGTCACCTCGATACTTCCAATATAAATGTATATGGCCCATACAAACGCATGGGGAAGCAAATTTGACCTTGCCGTAAAAAGGTCAAACCTCAACATAGGACGATCATTTTAGCAATTTTGGTAGATCTCCTGTCCCCCATAAATTGTGCAAAGATTTGGGCCAATGGTTTATTTGGTTCTGGAGAAGAAGATTTTTTAAGGTTTTTAACATATATGGGCATGGCAGCTATTTTGATCAATGGACCAAGCCCATTTTAGCAATCTTTCGTTCTCCTGCCCCAAGGAGGCTCCATATGAAATTTGAGCAACACTGGCCTAGAGGCTTCAGAGGAGAAGTCATCTGAAATTATCAACATTTTTTCCATACAAATGTCCCCAATGCATACAAATGCATACAGAAGCAAACTTGAACTCGCCCTAAAATGGTCAAATGTCAATATACAACCATCATTTTAGAAACTTTGGTAGACCTCCCTTCCCTGATGATTTGTGCAAAGATTTAGCCAAAAGGCATCCTTGATGCTGGAGAAGTAGATTTTTAAAGGTTTTTACCATATATGGGCATGGCAGCCATCTTGGTCAATGGACGGCAACTATTTTAGCAATCTTTCATTTCCCTGCCCTAGGGAGGCTCCAAATAGATTTGAGCAACACTGGCCCAGAGGCTCCAGAGGAGAAGTGGTTTGAAATTCTCAACATTTTTCCCATACACATGCATAGGAAAGCAAACTTGACCTTGCCGTAAAAAGATCAAATGTCCATGTATGACCATTATTTTAGCAATTTTGGTAGACCTCCTGTCCCCAATGATTTATGCAAAGATTCAGCCACAAGGAATCCTCGGTTCTGGAGAAGAAGATTTTTAAAGGTTTTTACTATATACAGCAAAGATCATATACATTGCGGTCCATTATTTCGCAAAATCCAGTATATCACGAATCGGCCATGGCTCCCAAATTTTCCATAAGCAAAAAAATTTAAAAACAGGATTATGACAAACAATCCACTTAGTGTCAATCAGCGCACACGTTGATTATAATTAGCAAACAATAAATTATATTGCCGTTATTGTTATAATCAATATCATCATTGAGTACATAGATCTACTCAATGCTCAATCAGTCAATGATGCCCACAAACTAATTTTGCTCAACAGGTGAAAACGGTCCACCTCCTTTTCAACACCAGCAAATTTTACAAGACAGTAGTCTTACGATGTTTCTGTCCCACACACAGAGATCTTAGTCCACTTATTTTACACTTCTGTAGCAATAAATATTTCAAAAGAAAACAACTGCTTCAAAAAAAAAAAAAAAGAAAGAAAATAACAATAAAACTAAAATAAAAAGAAATTAACTTTGATAAACGACAGTTTTTTTTTGTGCCTGCAACCCAATAAGTAAAGGGAAGCAACTCAAATTATCTTAGCACAACTGAAGCAATTTGAGTAATTTCCCTTTGCCATTCCAGGGTACCAGGGTATCCAAAATGGCGTCCTAAATTGTCAACCCAATGATTTCTTGTTTTCAAACATAGTTTATCAGCTGGTTTCGATTGAAATTACTTGTTAGACATAGCGCACCATTTTAAATTATGCCACTGAGCAATTCTAATCCGATTTTAATTAGGAAATATGGCTGACAGCATGACTGAATGCCATTCATCAGTGATGTCTCACAAACTACCACAGCGACAAACCAAGTGAGTGTTATGCATGCCGTTATACATGCATGGTACATGTCTGGACTTATATCGCACTCCGTTTATATCGCAAGAGTGGACTTTGGACCCCGAGGACCACAATATATTGGATCTTTACTGTAGGGACATGGCCGCCATCTTGGTCAAAGGGCTGCAACCATTTTAGCAATCTTTTATTCCCCTGCCCCAGGGAGGCTCCAAATCATATTTGAGCAACATTGGCCCAGAGGCTCCAGAGGAGAAGTCATTTGAAATTCTCAACATTTTTTCCCATACAAATCCATAGGGAAGCAAACTTGACCTCGCCATAAAAAGGTCAAATGTCAATGTACGATCATTATTTTACCTATTTTGGCAGATCTCCCGTCCCTGATAATTTATGCAAAGATTCAGCCATAAGGCATCCTCGGTTCTGGTGAAGAAGATTTTTAAAGGTTTTTACCATATATCGGCATGGTGGCCATCTTGGTCAATGGACGGCAACAATTTTAGCAATCTTTCATTCCCCTGCCCCAGGAAGGCTCCAAATGAAATTTGAGCAACATTGGCCCAGAGGCTCTAGAGGAGAAGTCATTTGAAATTCTCAACATTTTTCCCATACAAATGCATAGGGAAGCAAACTTGACCTTGCCATAAAAAGGTCAAATGTCAATGTATGTCCATTATTTTAGCAACTTTGGTAGATCACCTATCCCCAATTATTTATGCAAAGATTCAGCCATAAGGCATCCTCTGTTCTAGAGAAGAAGATTTTTAAAGGTTTTTACCATATATGGGCATGGGGGCCAGCTTGGTCAATGGACCGCAACCATTTTAGCAATCTTTCCTTCCCCCAACCTAAGGAGGCTCCATATGAAATTTGAGTAAATTTGGCTCAGAGGCTTCAGAGGAGAAGTTGTTTGAAAATGTTAACGAACGGATGCACGCACGGACATTCTAACGAATTGATAGTTATGTGGCTACCATCACTATTTTAGCATACTTATGTGGTTCAAAAATAGCCACCTAACCGAAAAAGACTGATTTAATGTGGCTGACAGAATAAATCCCATTAAAATACATTGAAACTGTCCATAATTCTTAGCCACCTAAATACCCATTTGTGGGTGCAGACGGACGGACATAGGACGAAAAGTGATCACTATAGCTCATCCTGAGCATAGCTCAGGTGAGCTAAAAACCTCTAAGAAAATGCAGTGAGATATTCATGAAAAAAACAGCAGAACTGTAAAAGCAGAGCAGATATAGATGCTACCCTTGGACTGACATCAATCACTGCAATGGGAAATATTTTTTTTTATTTATTCATTTATCATCATTTTTTTTCAATTCCGACATCCTGCAATTACATGTATGAAAGCTGGTAAATACAGTCATGAACATTAACCAGTAAGTCCTACTGACTATATGACTAAGACAGGAAAGAAATGACCACTTACAGTACTGGAATCCTATCTTTTGTCCTTCTGTGATTTCTGTCTTCAAGGTTTTCTGGAATAAAAAATTACTAACATAAAATTTACAGAAAACAATATAAACCGTGTTTGTCATCTGTCAGCATTTTTGTTTTTAAAAAATACTGCAAAATGTAAACAACTTTGTTTAACTCTTTCAATCAAGAAAACAAAACCACACTGTTTAACCCTTCCAATCCCATACACTAAACAACACTAGCTGAACCTTCCAATACCAAACACTAAACCAACACTGTGTAATCCTTCCAATCCCAAGAACTAAACCAACACTTTGTGATCCCTCCAACCCCACAAACTAAACTAACAGCATGTAATCCTTCCAATCCCACAAAAAAAAGAACATGGTGTAATCCTTCCAGTCCCACAAACTAAACCAACACTTTGTAATCCCTCCAATCTCACCAACTAAACTAACAGTATGTAATCCTTCTAATCCCACAAAGTAAACCAACAGCATGTAATCCTTCCAATCCCACAAAGTAAACCAACACAGTGTAATCCTTCCAATCCCACAAACTAAACCAACACTATTTAATCCTTCCAATCCTACAAACTTAACAAACAGTGTGTAATCCTTCCAATCCCACAAACTAAACTAATCCTGTTTAATCTTTCCAATCCCACAAACTAAAACAACACTTTTAATCCTTCCAATTCCACAAACTAAAATGATATTGTTTAATCCTTCCTATACCAAAAACCAAAACAACACTATTAACTCTTCCAATCCCACATACTAAAACAAAATGTAACTAAACAAAATATTTATGAATCATTTGTGTGTAAAGGGAGTGGGACTAAGGGGGTGGGTCTACCGAATATGAACCTACAAAGTAATTCCACTGAAAAATTAATCATCAGAAAGCTGGTGCTCTTGCTCATGATTACCTAAAGACAGTCTATCCTCTAGCTACTCTGAGATGGATCTTTCATCACTTGCAATATAGGTAGACTCAAGTTTGCTAAGAAAAGATGTTTCGAGAGAAATCCTTCCACACACGCACACACCCTATCCTGCCACACCATAGGGCAAGAGTTTTAAATTATGTTGTGCTGCAAGACTCTAGCAAATGAGAAAAGTATACAACGAACATAGTGTTGTGCAAACAACAAATCTGGTTGAAATCCGTACAATGGTGTATGAGGAGATGGCATAATAGACAAAAGGAAGTATGCAAATTTTACTTTTTAACCCCTGACCCCAGCTCCAAACATCAGGGCCTAAAATCAAGCCTAAGAACATGAAAAAAAAAATAAAACAACTTTGGCTGAAATCTGTGCAACAGTGTTAGAAGAGACCTACAGAATCATCAGCCTTTTCCATGTCATCTCACACTTATTAACACACATGTTTACAGTCACAACCCTACAATATATAAGCCTTTTCCATCTCAGCTCGCTCTTATTAACAATTAAAACCTACCAATATATAAGCCTTTTCCATCTCAGCTCGCTCTTATTAACAATTGAAACCTACCAATATATAAGCCTTTTCCATCTCAGCTCGCTCTTATTAACAATTAAAACCTACCAATATATCAGCCTTTTCCATCTCAGCTCGCTCTTATTAACAATTAAAACCTACCAATATATAAGCCTTTTCCATCTCAGCTCACTCTTATTAACAATTAAAACCTACCAATATATAAGCCTTTTCCATCTCAGCTCGCTCTTATTAACAATTAAAACCTACCAATATATAAGCCTTTTCCATCTCAGCTCGCTCTTATTAACAATTAAAACCTACCAATATATCAGCCTTTTCCATGCCATCATAAATTCTTGAGTTGCTGTTCCAGTACACAGCTAGAGCTTCCAGTTTTATTAGCTGAAAATAAATATTGTTTCACATTAGAACTAGCAAAGTTAAGAAACAAAAAGACTTTATAAGAGAAAATATATTCTTAATTAGAAGTTCATAAATCTCACATATATCATAATTATATAGGTTACCAATCTAATCTCAATTTTATCAATGTAACAGCATAATCAGACACAAGAAATTGCCAAAAAGTGGCCAACATCCTGCATTGCTAAGCACGAGCTATCTTCCTTGCATGTGTGTCATCCTTGGGTTAAGCTGAATGTACTGTGAGCTTTCATGACAATATCTTAAAAGAGTTCAGGTTATAGCTCACACACAAAACTTCTACATTTAAAACCTGGTGATATTAAGTAAAAGGGGGATGACTGGTAAAGTTAACTGGCAAGAACCTTAATTGTGGTATATGACACATCTTCTAAGTAAACCAAACATATCTCCAGGGATCTATGAAACTTCATTGCACAGATAAACAATTACAACTTAAACCCGGAAACTGACAGAGAGCAAATATCTCTGAAATTGAGTAAGCAAGGTTTGTTTTCCATGCATGTTTATCATCTCACGTCAAGAAGAATATACTTGTGAAGTTTCATAACAAAATCCCAAGGAACATACATAAAAAAAGTCTATGGTTTAAAGCGTAATGATATTACAGACTTACTAAGTTAATGGGTGGAAGACCAGTAACTGTGGTATGCAACACATAGTCTAGTAAGGTAAATGTATCTGCTAGGTTTCACTACATCATACAGTATAACAATTACATATAAACTTACATTGGAAGATGCCATGGAACAATTTGTCAACAATTAAACAGTGGATGACCTTTAATATCACCCTATATTATTCTGACAGTTGGTGAGGGGCTACATGTGGCCTAGGGTAATGATTTTTGATGCCTCAGCAGAAGCATTGTTCCTCATATAGTTTTAACAAAATGGTTTAGAAGCCAAATTTGATAATTTTTTTTTTTTTTTTTTTTTTTTTTTTTTTTCATTTTTTGACATGTACAAAGTACAGGGTAAGGCCCCAGTGTGTCAGATTATGATACTCTAGGAAAGCCAATTTCCCATAAAAGCTCATGCAAGCTTGAAGAATATGGCTTCAAGGCCTCATTTTATATGACTACCAGTGATCAGATTACATTTTTTTTTTTTTTTTTTACATTTTGTTACAAAATCTATATTGTCTAATGATGCAGAGTAAAAGATTCTGGTCAAGAAAGCCTTTATCCTCCAAAGTATTAAAGCAAAGGTTATAGGAGAGCTTCAAGCCTTTAATCTTTATTTTTGTTTTTTACTGACTTGTTCTAGTGTTCCATGCTTTGCTACTCGATATTGCATGATTCTATTTCACAAATGTAAAGAATAGTGAGGTGTCTCAATAGATTAGGCCTGCTCACTTTCAGGGACATTTTACTATTTCTTGTGATTTATTTTATATGTAAAATCTTGTTTGCTGAAGTTTTTGATGACTGCTTCAAACCTACCACCAGTGACAAGGAAAAAGCCTACTGGAAAATGCACCCACTATTTCATATATTTCTCAGAACTATATGTTCTGGGACATTTGAAGCAAGTCTTCTGTTTCTACAATATATTTCTTCTATTTAAGTCTTTCATACAAAAAGTTTCGAGAGAACAGGACATGTAAAATGGACCTCACAGTAAGCAGATCAAACACCAAAATATCTTAGAAGAAAACATGGGACTGATGGACAGATGAATGGGTAGGAAACAGTCTACCTCTTCATCTCCATCTGGTGGTGTTATAAACTACAGTGTTACCTGAGTCTCAGCTCTCCTTACTTTAATTTTGGAAACTGCTCAAAGATCAGACAAATAAAATCAGCCAATATACAAACTTAGCATTTCACATTTCACCCACCTTGTAGATTTGAGAAACAGCTTCTTTAATCACACATGGCTTCCAGTTTTCATCTGTTGTCTACAACACAAACAGAAAATTGGGACAGATTAGCATAATAATTATAGAAAACAGAAATTAATACATTTACTACAACAGAACTATGAATTTTTCATATCAGACAATGAATATTGTAAAGAGATAGGATAGACAATACCTAGAAAAAAGATTTGGTAGCAATGATAGTGAGATGAAGTGTTCTGATCACTGGTGGTCGTCACTTACAGTTCTGACTTAACAAAAACATTCTAAAAGAGTATCCCTTGAGAACAATGGACACAGACAAAAAAATGAAAACAGCTGGTGTCCAAGTTCTCTGGACCAGACTAGCCAGTTTTGGCCAAGACATTTTTTATGATTCTGTACATGTGCATTACTTATGGACAATGCTGGCAAGGCCAGACAACCCAAAAGGGACACAATTTTTTTCCTTACAGCAAGCATTTCTCCAATCATTTGGTGTAACTGTAAATAAAATCTCTTGTGACTCTGAATTTGAGGATTTTTCAGGATTTTATACATGTGTAGGGGTAGGAACAGACACCACTTGAGGGATGATCTTTTGACAGTATCACAAAACTTTGGTCATTTTATTCATTTCTTGGAAGTTCCAAGAAAAAAGTCTTTAAACAAGAACTGGCAGAAGGTGTTCACAAGAGCTCATCCTTCAGTTCAGTCAAGCTAAAAACTGGTATCAAAGTCACAAAACCTAACTCCAACTGTATACTATAAAATTTATCACATTAGTCTAGTAAGATTTGACTAACTGGTTCATAATTCAGTCAAGACAAGATTTAAGACTGTGATTTGCACAAAGTCAATCTTTTAGTCACCTTAAAAATGGAATCTACCCATCTCATCAAAATCTAATTACAAGAGTTTACCAGCAAGGTCAGACAAGTTTTTCACCAGCAAAAATAAATTCTGGTGAAAAAAAGAGGCCCATGGGCCACAATGCTCACCTGAATTAACTGCTGTAAGTTAATCAGGTCATTTACTTATCATTCCCTGTCAGCCTGTCAAGTTTCAAGGCGATGGCTTAAAAAGTTTTTGAAATATCTTGCTTACAAGGTTAAAATGCTGACAATTTCAAAGGGCCATATTTAGTCAAAAAAAGGGGGATAAGAAAAATATTTCTGTGAAATCATTTTGAAATCAGGCCACTGACCAAGGAGGAGATGTTGTTTATTTATTTATTTTCTATTTTTGGCTCTGGTGGCCTTTTTGTTCAGCCAGATGGAACTATTTTAGTAATTTTGGTAAAGGGCCATAAGAGGAACACTTCTGTGAAATTACTTTGAAATCGGGACACTGGCTGTGGAGGAGATGCCTTTTAAAGTTTTTCTATTTTTAGTTCTGGCCCCCATTTTATTCAACCATTTTAGCAATTTTGGCAGACAGCCATTGGAGGAACACTTCTGTGCAAATATTTTGAAATCGGGCCACTAGCCAAGGACGGGATGTTGTTTGAAGATTTTCTATTTGTAGCTCTAGCGGCCATCTTGTTCAATGGAGCTGAAACAGTTGGGCCATCTTGGAATTCTAATCAACAAAATTTTAACTTTTCAATCCAGAAGTCATCCTGTTGCTACAGAGCAAGTTTAAGTTCAAAACGACCAAAGGTTTGGGAAGAGATGTCGAAAATTGATTTTCAGGATGGCGGCTGTGGCAGCCATCTTAGATTTTCTATTGGCTCATTTAGCTATTTTGTGTCTACTAGGCGCCCTAATTGTCATCATCAAGTTTCGGTTCAACTGGATTATAGAGGAATAGTCCAAAATAAGAATTCTCAACATTTTTCCCATATAAATGTATAGGGCCCATACAAATGCATGGGGAAGCAAATTTGACCTTGCCATTAAACGGTCAAACGTCAACATAGGACCGTCATTTTAGCAATTTTGGTAGATCTCCTGTCCCCCATAATTTGTGCAAAGTTAGTCCCCAGGGCTTATATGGTTCTGGAGAAGAAGATTTTAAAGGTTTTTACCATATATGGGCATGGCAGCCATTTTGGTCAATGGACCACGACCATTTTAGCAATCTTTCGTGCTCCTGCCCTAAGGAGGCTTCACATGAAATTTGAGCAACACTGACCCAGAGGCTTCAGAGGAGAAGTCATTTGAAATTATCAAAAATTTTTCCATACAAATGTATGGGGCCCAAATAAATGCATACGAAAGCAAACTGACCTTGCCATAAAAAGGTTAAACATCAATGTATGACCATCATTTTAGCAATTTTGGTAGACCGCCCATCCCTGATGATTTGTGCAAAGATTCAGCCTGAAGGCATCCTCTATTCTGGAGAAGAAGATTTTTAAAGGTTTTTACCATATATGGGCATGGCGGATATCGTGGTCAATGGACGGCAACAATTTTAGCAATCTTTCAATCCCCTGCCCCAGGAAGGCTTTGAATGAAATTTGAGCAACATTGGCCCAGAGGCTCCAGAGGAGAAGCTATTTGAAATTATCAACATTTTTCCCATATAAATGCATAGGGAAGCAAACGACCTCGCTGTAAAAAGGTAAAATATCAATGTACGACCATTATTTTAGCAACTTTGGTAGACCTCCCGTCCCCGATGATTTGTACAAAGATTCAGCCAGAAGGCATCCTCAGTTCTGGAGAAGAAGATTTTTAAAGGTTTTTACCATACATGGGCATGGCAGCCATCTTGGTCAATGGACCGTGACCATTTTAGCAATCTTTCATTCCCCCAAAATAAGGAGGCTTCATAAGAAATTTGAGCAAAATTGGATCAGCAGCTTCAGAGAAGTTGTTTGAAAATGCCGATGGATGGATGCATGCATGATGGACAAAAAGTGATCACTATAGCACATCCTGAGCATATCTCAGGTGAGCTAAAAATAAAAGATCAAATAAATAACCTGTTGATATGTATTAATGGTTTAACTGTCACATTTTTTTTTAATGTGGTGGTTTCACAGGGTATTTCAGTTGAGAACCACCTCAGCTTTGCCTCACCTCTACAAAGCCGGCATCTTAAGAAGCAGTAATGCTTAGTGTCCATGCCAAATATATAATATATTCTTAAACCTACCCTAAACAGTAGCTCCCCAAGTGTCAGTCCAATAGAAAAGGGTTGTTTGGGGTTGGTGTATCGGTCTTCATATCTGACATGGATGTTTCTTACTTCAATCTGAAGGTTCTTGATCACCTGTGTGGCAAACTTCTCTGCAAATGAGTCTTTCTTCTTCTCCTTTGGTTTATCTGATGGGAAACAGCAGAATTCTTAAACTGTCTGTCGACTTGTGAAAATGTACGTGATGTAGTGTACATGTAAATCGTGTGTGAGGTAAGGTATATGTGAAAATGTGTGTGAGGTAATGGTCATGTGAGAATGTGTGAGAATTAATGCGATGTGAAAATGTTTGTTTGTTTGTTTGTTTGTGTTCAGGTTTTTATGGCCCAGTCAACCCAATGGGGTCATGTCGAGCATGATCATTTACCTAACCACACGTTTACTGGGCAGGCTTAGTCCTCTAAGCGGTTAACCAGTATTGGGTACATTCCTTCGCCAGAAACTGACAACTGCCCTTCTTGAATCAGCGGAAGGGAGAGAATGACCATAGAAAATATTTCATGATCCATCTCCACGTAAAGAATGTTGCCGACCTCGGCGGGAGTTGAACCCGCGACCTCCTGGTCTCCAGTCGGACCGCGCATCCAACTGAGCCACCGAGGCTGGCATGTGAAAATGTAAGTGAAGTAGTGTATATGTGAAAATGTGTGTAAAGTAGTGTACATGTGAAATTGTGTTTGAAGTAGTGTTCAAGTGAAATTGTATGTGAAATAGTGTGTATGTGAGAATATGTATAAAGTAGTGTACATGTGAAAATGTGTGTGAATTACTGTTCATGTGAAAATATATGTGTGGTAGTGTACATGTGGAAATGAGTGTGAAGTAGAATTCAAGTGAAAATGTATGTGCCATAGTATACATGCAGAAATGTGTGTATAGCAATGCACATGTGAACATGTTATGTGAGGTAGTACCATCAACAGTAAATCACTGGTTACTGGGCTTATGATACCCTATGGGAAATTACCTCCTTCAGTGACATCGAGACGGTCGTCATAAAATCGAATTGTAACCAAATGGAAATACTAAAACACAAATGAGTGAATGAAAAATACGTTATAGACTTTGTATGTTATAATGACTGCATGGCAAGGTCCGTCTTCTTGTTTGGTATGTCTGGTAATAAAATCAGAACCTTTAAATTGAGAAATTGAGGACATTGTAAGGTAGAGTGTGTGAGTGCCTGCATGTGTGATTGCAAATAACTGTCAGAGGAAATAAAGATAGGATATCTGTGATGCATGTCCTAAATAAAGTATAACATGTTAAAATGACAGTATAAATACAGCAGAGCAGAAAGCACTGCAATACATGTTATAATGACTGCACAGATAAAGCACTGCAGGCATATCTGAAATAGTACATCTTATATGACTGAATAAATACTACAAAACAGAAAGACCTGTAATTTATGTTATAATGGCAATAAATACAACACAATATAGTTATAGAAACATCTGTGGCAAGATTTGTGGTGCACTATTATGAAAGCTCTGTGATACATAGCATATTTAACAAATAAATAATGCTGCACTATGTTATAGTATAAACAATTTACAATTTGTGATTTTTTTTTTTTTTTTTTTTAGGGGGGGGGGGGGGGGGGGGGGACTGCAGATACAATGTCAGAAAAGAAACATTTGTGATACAGGTTATTAAGACTGTATGTTGCAGCACACCATTAGAATAGAACATCTGTGACATGTTCATGGTGAACTGCAGCGCAATGTTTATTATAATGGCGGGGTAGCCACATCACTACTTTAGAACAGAACATCTTTTATGTTCAATGTAAGAACAGTACATCTCAAGTGTTTACAATCACTGGATAGCTACAGTTCAATATTAGAACAGTACTTTTAGGGTGCTTAACAATCATTGCATAACTACTGCTCCGTATAAGAACAGTACATCTCAGGTGGGTTAAAATCACAAGATAACAGCAGCTCAATGTTAGAACAGTACATCTGAGAGGTAATTAGCCTATCAGAGTACACCAGATCCCGTACTTAGTTACACATTTCTTCATCGGTGGCATCTGATGGGTGTCCAGACCTGGTTTCGTCTTCTAAAGACGTTCTGCCGTGTTTGAATTCCCCAACCCAGAATTTAACGTGCATACGATGGTACAGAAGACCCATAAACATTGGTCAACGCACAATGTATTTCCTGACCTGTTTTCAAATACAAGTACTGAATTACAGCATGGTACTCAACTTTTGACAAAAAGCTTGCTTTTGCATCGCTAGCCCTGTTTGACATTCAATATCTTATGAGTGAATGACACGATAAGGGTGCAATTTTGCCCTCAGGCCTAAAACATGTATTGAAACAAGGCATGAAAATCTTGGGTGTCTCGGTCAATTGGAAATGGGATAGGCTGGTTACTTATTGACTCGCCCTCGTATCTACCATGAAGGAAATAATTCTAAAATGCAGAATTTCGATGTTTTTTTCCCTTTTAGATATTAAAAAACATAATAAAGGATCCCATGGTAAGCGCAAAAATGGGAATTTTAAATGAAAACATAAAACTCTCTTATCTCTTTTTGATTTAAATGTTCTCTCAAATTCTGGACAACATCAAATGCTTTCTTGACTAGCTTCACTGTCAATTTCTTCATTGCGTAAGATGAGGCAAATAAATTTTATGATAGAAAACATGATCTGTATGAAGTGGCTCTCCTTACTAGATATTATACTGTGATGTTAATCCATTAAATAATTTAAAAGATATTAAGCAAAATCACGACCACGAAATATAGGTCATACTGATTTATATTTACTTTGAGGTGAAAGTTTGGGTCACACTGTGTCATTATATGTAAATATGACATTTAGGTATCAAATAGTGGGAGATATAAGACAAAACCACAGGGCTATGAACTAATATGGGTCACATAATCCCAAAATATGATAGTAATACATCAAATTGTCTTCAAGATGTAACATAAAATCACTGGACTATGAAATACAGGCCATAGTGACCTACATTTACTTTCAGGTCAACTGTTGGATCATACTAATTCATAATCCCAAATAATGATGTTCATACATCAATTAACATTCAATTACTGGACCATGAAATATAGCTCAAGGTGACCTACATTTGTTAAGCTGTCAATCGTGGTGTCACACAGAACCAATATTCAAAGTATAATCTATGAAATAGACTTCAAGATATAAGGCAAAATCGCTGGAGCATGAAAATATGATCACAATGACTTTGACCTTATTACACTGAATGTTGATGTGATAAACATGTCTGATGCCCATCCTTCTTTAAGAAGTTGTTTGTATAAACAAACTGCAACACACTACTTTACTGAGGCATTAATCCATGAAATAGGCTTCAAAATATAAGTCAAAATCACTGAAGCATGAAAATAAGGTCACAATGACCTTGATCTTATTACACTGAATGTTGATGTGATAAATATGTCTGATGCCTATCCTTCTTTAATAAGAAGTTGTTTGTATAAACAAACTGCAATATACTACTTTATTGGGGTGTCCTAGATTTTGACCTCTAGCCCTGCCCTGAGGCATGACCCAGGGGTTCATAGAAATAGAATGAAAGAGAACCCTCCCAGGTACCCCCATACCAAATATGAAAAGTTTTTGATCAGTGGCTGCAGAGTTATAAATAATCAAAAACCTCAAAGTAAAACTTGGTTATAGAAAGAGTTAATGGACGGAATCACATCTGGACAGACAGAAGGATGGATGAATGGATAGACGAATGGAATGGAATGGACGAACAAGATTTTTAAGATTATTGATGAACATGTGTTATTTTACTCTAATAATCTTGATCTTCTCCCTCCAAAGCCTAAATTATCTTTTCGATATTTGAAACAAGGTATCCAAGAAATTCATAGGAAGTGTATTTTGGCTCCAGCTGTTAATAATGTTGTTGTTGTGTAATGACTTCATTATATCAATACTCTATTACAAGAACTTGGTAGTACCGAAACATATGAATGGATTTCTACTGATGAGAGATCTATTGTTAATACCCATCTATAGATATTACTGCTAAGTTTGCAGTGAGTATTAACGAAAAACAAGGCAGACTTCCTCGGTTATATTGGTTACCAACACTTCATAAACGACCTAGTTCATGTACGACTACTGTTTTGTCTAAACTGCTAACTTCATGCCTTACTGCTGTTAAAGAATATTGGATTAGATACTATGATACTGTTTACGAAAGGGACGGAATTAACTATTTTTGGACTTTTTTCACTTTTGATGTATACAATAATCACAATTTATGGTCTTGTCAAAAAGTCTGTGATGCCCTTGTTTATCTTTTGGATAATATTTTTATTAGATTTGGAACTAAACTTTATAGGCAAACAACTGGTATTCAGATGGGAATTAATTGTGCTCTTCTTGTTGCAGATTTGTTTCTTTTTTGTCATGAGAGAGATTTCATGAAGTAAAATCAGACTGACATTATTGAGGCTTTCAATTCAACTTCAAGATACCTTGATGATTTATTAAATGTTGACAATATTTACTTTGACCAAATGGTGGACCACATATACCCTACAGAACTCCAATTAAATAGAGCCAATTCTTCCGATAACTAAGGCAACTTTTTTTTATTTGAATCTATATATATCTAGTGGTACATTTTCCACCAAAATTTATGTTAAACAGGATGATTTTGATATAGTCAATTTCCCTTTTCTGGATGGCAATGTCCCCCAGCATACCTCATATGGGGTATACTTTTCTCAACTTATTAGACTCGTCAGAGTTTCTTCAAATCTTAGTGACTTTAACTGCCGTAATAAAGCCCTAACTGCCAAACTTCTTAGTCAGGGCTATCATTATTTTAAACTTCGTAAGGCATTTTTGAAATTTTATCACAGACACAGTGCCTTGGTAAAACAATATAGTGTCAGTCTGAAAACACTTCTACAACAAGGTGTATCGGAACCAGAATTTTACGGTGACTTAGTGTACAGATTTAGAAAAATTTAAGAAAAATCTAACTTTTTGGAGCAATTTAGAAAACTAATTAACTGTTATAAAAGAAGTGGCAGCTAAATGTAAGAAACAGTACATCTGAGGTGGGATACAATACTGTTTAAATACAAATCAATGTTAGAACATTACATCTGAGGTGGGGAAACAATAACTGGATAACTGCAGATCAATGTAAGAACAGTACATCTTAGGTGGTTTACAATCACTGAATTATTACATCTCAATGTAAGCACAGTTCATCTGAAGTAGTTTACAATAACTGGATAAATACAGCTCAATGTTAGAACAGTACATCTGAGGTGGGATACAATAACTGGATAAATAGAGCTCAGTGTAAGAAAAGAACATCTGAAGTGGTTTACAATCACTGGATAGCTACAGTTCGATATTAGAAAAGTACTTCTAGGGTGGTTAACAATCATTGCATAACTACTGCTTTGTGTAAGAACAGTACATCTCAGGTGAGTTAAAATCACAAGATAACCACAGCTCAGTGTTAGAACAGTACATCTGAGATGGTTAACAATCACTGGATAACTACAGCTCAATGTTAGAACAATAAATTTGTGGCAGTTTACAATCACTGGATATCTACAGCTCAGTGTTAAAACAGATTATCTGAGGTGGCTTACAATCACTGGTTAACCACAGCTCAGTTGTAGACTAGTATATCTGACATGGGTTAGAATTCCTTGATTAGTACAACTCAATATAACAACAGTACATCTGAGGTGGTTTGCAACCACTGGATACAAAGCTTAATGTTAGAATAGTACATCTGAGATGGTATACAATAAATGTATTACTACAGCTCAGTTAGAATAGTACATCTGAGGTGGTTTTCAATCACTGGATAACATCAGCTCAATGTTAGAACAGGTCATCTGAGATGGCTTTACTTCACTTGATAATAACAGCTCTTTGTTAGAATAGTACATATTAGCTGGTATACAATCACTGGATTATTACAGCTCAATGTTACAACAGTACATCTGAGATTTAAAATCACTGGATAACTACAGCTTAATGTTAGGATAGTACATCTGAGGTGGCTTACAATCACTGGCTAACTACAGCTAAATAGAAGAACAATACACCTGAGGTTGTTTAGAATCACTGGATAACTACAGCTCAATGACAGAAGAGTACATCTGAGCTTGTTTACAATCATTGGATAGCTACTGCTCAATGTTAGATTAATGATTAATATATCTGAGATGGTATACAATCATTGCATAACTACAGCTCAATGTTACAATAATAATATCTGAGATGGTTTTCAATCACAGGATAACTATAGCTCAATGTAAGAATAGTACATCTGAGGTGATTAACAATCCCTAAATAACTACAAGCAATGTCAGAACAGTATAAGAAGTGGGTAACAATTACTGGAAAATTACAACTCAATATAAGAACAGTACATTTGAAGTCCTTTTCAGTCAATGGATTGCTAAAGCTCAATACTAGAAAGTAGAAGTTACATGGGTTACAATCATCAGGTAACAGCAGCTCAGTGTTAGAACAGCACATCTCAGGTGGTTGACAGTCATTGGATAACAACAAATCTATGTAAGAAGAGTACATCTTGGGGTGGTTTACAATCACCAGTAAACAGCGCAGTACAGCTGAGGTGGGTATCAATCACTGAATAAGTACATCTCAATACTAGAACAGCACAATCATGTGAGGTGCTTTACAATCATAGCATAACTTCAATTCAATGAGGTGGTTTACTTTCACTAGATAACTGCAGCTCAGTGTAACAGTACAGGTGAGGTGGGTAGTAATCACTGAATAACTACAACTCAATGTTAGAACATAACATCTTAGGTGGTTAACAATCGATAAATATACAGCTCAATGTTAGAAAAGCACATATGTGGTGGTTAACAATCACTAGATAACTACAGCTCAATGTTAGAACAGAACATCTAAAGTGGCTTACAATCACTGGATAACTACAGCTCAGTTGTACAGTAGTACATCTGACGTGGGTTAGAGTAACTAGATAAGTACAGCTCAATATAACAACAGTACATCTGAGGTGGTTAACAATCACTGGATAATTAAAGCTTAAAGTTAGTGTAGTTAATCTAAAATGATTAACAATCACTGAACAACTGAACAACTACATCTGAGGTTGTTTTCAATCACTGGATAACAACAGGTCAGTGGTATAACAATACATCTGAGGTGGTTTACAATTACTGGACAACTAATGCTCAGTTTTAGAATAGTACATCTGAGGCAGTTTACAATCACTGGATCACTACAGTTCAATAATAGAATAGTATATTTGAGGCTAGTAACAATCACTAGATAACTACAGCTCAATGTTAGAACAACATCTAAGGTGGCTTACAATCACTGGCTAGTGCATCTGAAATGGGTTAGAATCACTAGATAAATACAGCTCAATGTAAGAACAGAAAATCTAAGGTGGTTTGCAACCACTGGATAACAACAGCTCAATGTTAGAATAGTACATCTGAGATGACTTTCAATCACTGGATAACTACAGCTCATCATTAGAATAGTTTATCTGAGGTGGTATTCAAACCCTGGATAAATACAGCTAAATGTAAGAACATAAAATCTGAGTTGGTTTGCAACCACTGGATAACAACAGCTCAATGTTAGAATAGTACATCTGAGATGATTTTCAATCACTGGATAACTACAGCTCATCATTAGAATAGTTTATCTGAGGTGGTATTCAAACCCTGGATAAATACAGCTAAATGTTAGAACATAAAATCTGAGTTGGTTTGCAACCACTGGATAACAACAGCTCAATGTTAGAATAGTACATCTGAGATGATTTTCAATCACTGGATAACTACAGCTCATCATTAGAATAGTTTATTTCAGGTGGTATTCAAACACTGGATAAATACAGCTCAATGTAAGAACAGTACATCTGAGGTGATTTACAATCACTGGATAACTGCAACAATGTTAGAACAGTACATCAGAGGTGGGTAACTATCACTGTATAACTACAGCCCAATGTACAAACAGTATATCTGAAGTGGTTTACAGCTCAATATTAAAACAGGACATCTAATGTGGGTTACAATCACTGAATAACAGCAGCTCCATGCTTTTTGTTGTTGTTTTTTTGTTGTTGTTTTTTTGCAACTCAATGTTACAACAGTACATCTGAGGTGGTTTACAATCACTAGACTACTACAGCTTCATGTTAGAACAGTGCATCTGCTGTGGTTTACAACCATTTGATAACTACAGCTCAATGTCTGAACAGTGCATATGAGTAAGGTTATAATCACAAGATATTAGTAGCTCAATGTTAGAACAGTGCAGCAGAGCTGGGTAACAATCACTGAATAACTGCAACTCAATTTTAAAACAGTACATCTTAGGTGGTTTACAATCACTGGATCACTACAGTTCAATGTTAGAATAGTACATTTGAGGCTGTTATCAATCAAAATATAACTACAGCTCAATGTAAGAACAGTACATCTGAGATGGGTAATAATCACTGGATAACTGCAACTCAATGTAAGCACAGTACATCTGAGGTGGTTAACAGTAACTGGATAGCTACAGCTCAATTTTGTACATCTCAGGTGGTTTACAATCACTGGATAACTACAGCTCATTTTTTGAACAGTATATCTGAGATGGTTTACAATCATTGCATAACTACAGCTCATTGTTAGAACACTACATCTCAGATGGGCTATTATCACAATGTAACAGCAGCTTAATATTAAAATTGTACAGCTAATCTGGGTAACAATCACTTGATGACTGCAACTTAATGTTACTACAGTACATCTAAGGTGGTTTACAATCACTGGATAACTACAGCTCAATGTTAGAACAGAAGTATATCTGAGGTGGTTTACAATCACAGGATAACTACAGCTCACTGTTAGAACAGTAGTATATCTGAGGTGGTTCACAATCGCAGGATAACTACAGCTCAATGTTAGAACAGTAGTATATCTGAGGTGGTTTACAATCAATGGATAACTATAGCTCAATGTAAGAACAGTACATCTGTGGTGGTTTACAATCACTACATTACTACAGCTCAGTGTTAGAACAGTACATCTCAGGTGGTTAATATCATGAAATAACTACAACTTAATGTTGAAACACTTCATCTGAGGTGGCTTACAATCACTAGGTAACTAACAGTACATCTTAGGTGGGTTACAGTCATTGGATAACTGCAACACAATGTTGGAACAGTACATTTGATGTGGATTACAATCCCTGGATAATTGCAACTCAGTGTTACAACAGTACATCTGAGATGATTTACAATCTTTGAATAACTGTAACACAATGTTAGAACAGTACATCTGAGATGTGTTACAATCACTGGATAACTGCAACTTAATGTTGAGGTGGGTTACAAGAATCAGATAACTACAGCTCAGTGTTACAACAGTACAACTGAGGTGGTTTATAATCACTTAATTACTGCAGTTCAATGTTAGAACAGTACGTCCTAGGTGGGTTACAATGATTAGACAACTGCAGCTTAATGTTAGATCAGTGCATCTGAGGTGGTTTAGTATGACTGGATAACTGCAACTCAATGCTAGAGAGATGATGAAAAGAAGCTTGTGTTTTACATTTCTTTCAACTGTGTTTCAATTATATCAAGATGTGTGAAGAGTGATAATGAAAGGGTCTTTGCAATGAAGTGCCATGTAGTTATAAGCTGAGTTCCACTACCCATGGTACTGACAAACAGGACCTTGCAGCTATGCAGAAGAATGCTACAATGGAAGCATCTGTATATGCTGTAGCAATTTAAACCCAAAAACGTTAGCTAGTCACGTTTGAATTCTGGATCAAATATTTATTATTAGAGAACAAAATTAATGCAGTTCAAAGACTTTGCAGGTTGAAAAGCAGTATCCAGCCACTGAATATATCCAGAGTGGAAGGAATTGGGACAGATCTTGTACTAACAGTATAGATATAGTACAAGAGCTGTCGCATGACAGCATAGTTGGCCTGTTTGCGCCTTGTCTACCTATGATTTCACATTCACGTCAAAAGGTGTATTTGTACCATGATTCTATTTCAAATACAATAAGTTTTGCGAGTCTGAATATAAATCACACATCCCTTTATAAATTTTAATGCGAATCTATGTGTTACATGGAGCACTAACTTAGATATGAGGATGATCATCGCATCACATGGAACTAAAATTCCTAGTATGAAATTTCGCCATCAAATAGTCTTCCAGTTAGTAGGCAAAATCACTGAACAATGAAATATAGGTCACACTGAGTCATTCTGACCCAGATATATTTTTATGTCAATCAATGGGTCACATGGAAGTTAAAATCTAGGTATGACATTTCTCTATCAAATAGTCTTTGAGATATAAGGTAAAATCTCTGGACTGTGAAATGTAGTTTACAAAGACCTAATAATATTTTTAGGTTACTCTTACAGTCACATGGAACTAATATTCATTATATGATATTTCTCCTTCAAGAAAACTTCGAAATATAAGAAAAAATCACTAGACCATGTAATATAGGTCACGCTGACATGCATATATTTTGAGGTCAGCCTTTGTGTCTCATAGAACTAATATCCAAGTTATGGCATTTCTCTATCAAATAGTCTTCGAGTGATATGGCATAATCACTTGTGCATGAAATATAGGTCACACTGACCTAGATATATTTTGAGGTCACTATTCATGTCACATGGAACTAATATCCAAGGTATGACATTTCTCTATCAAATAGTCTTTGAGATATAAGGCATAATCACTGGACCGTGAAATATAGGTAAAAATTGACCTACATATACTTTGAGGTTACTCTTAGTATCACATGAAACTAATATCCAAGGTATGACATTTCTCTATCAAATAATCTTTGAGATATGAGGCAAAGTCACTGGACCATGAAATATAGGTCACAATGAACTGATTATATTTTGAGGTCACTCTTTGTGTCACATGGAACTAATATCCAAGGTACGACATTTCTCCATCAAAAAGTCATTGAGATATAAGACACAATCACTGGATGATGAAATAAAGGTCAAATTGACCTACATATACTTTGAGGTCACTCTTAATGTCACATGAAAATAATATCCAAGATATGACATTTCTCTATCAAATAGTCTTTGAGATACAAGGCATAATCACTGGACCATGCAATATAGGTCAAATTGACCTACATATACTTTGAGGTCACACTTCCTGTCACATGAAAATAATATTCAAGATATGACATTTCTCTATCAAATAATCTTTGAGATATGAGGCATAATCACTGGACCATGAAATATAGGATACACAGACCAAATTATATTTTGAGGTCACTCTTCATGTCACATGGAACTAATATCCAAGATATGACATTTCTCTATCAAATAATCATCGAGATATAAGGCAAAATCACTGGAACATGAAATAAAGGTCATTGGACTGTGAAATGTAGGTCATCATGACCTTCACCAAATGACACTTAAAGCAATGTCAGGTTGACTGATGTATTACCTAGGATGTGTTTACAACGATTGCATAATAGAAATGCACTAAACACTTTACAAGAGCTGTCCTGGATTTTGAAACCTAGCCCCACCCCAGGGCATGAACCAAGGGGCCGATACCTATGGACACTTAGAAGACCCTTCCAGGCACCCATGTTCTGAATATGAATGCTTACTGACCACAGACTACTAAGATATAAGCATATGAAAAATTTTAACACAGCAAAGGAGCATTTTACAATGGTGTCCTAGATTTTGACCCCTAGCCCCTCCCGGGGCATTAACCCAGAAGTCTGTTCGTATTAAATTGCAGATCCCAAGCACCCATGTTCCAAATAGGAATGGTCTGTGGTAAGTTACTGTTGAAATATAAGCATTTGAAAAAAATTTAACACAGTGTGACGGGAATGCAAACGCGCACACGCACGTGGATGACCAGGGTGACTAAAATAGCTCTCCCTGTACTTTGTACAGGCAAGCTAAAACTAGAACAAACAACTTTTGGATATAGGTTGAACTCACTCTATTCAAATGCAACACAATGCTGATTTGGTATCATCTGTAATGTATAGAGAATACCTGATTTTTTTTAGTATATGATTGAATTTCATTTCACCAAATGAACACCAAATGTAGTATTTTCCCGGAGTGGCTATAGCCACAAGTGAAAATACAAGTTTTGGTGTTCATGAGCGAAATAAAATTTTATCTTAAACTGAAAAAATCACACTTTCTGTTTCTATCACAATAATTAAATTTCTACTTACTTATTGACACTTACGTTGGGAAATTAACTTTTTTCCTAGCTATTTCACATCAATATGGTCTTGTTCAGTATGTTCTGGGGCATAGTATTGGGTAAAAAATGTTTTGCATCCAGAAAATGAGGCCAAATAAATAAACAATACAACACAGAAAATGCCTCAGTAGGTGACAGAGAGCCTGACGTATGCAGAAAAAGAGTTACATCAGTAAATGACATCAGCATTTCTAACACATAATTTTAATCTCTTCACATAATTTCAGTCAAGCAGACCACTTTCAACCTTTTGGCAACATTTTTGACCCACAATTCATGGGGAATTCAATTTCAAGAAAATAAACAAGAGGCCCACGGCCACAACCCACTCACCTGAGTGAAACCGCCACTACAGATATGCAGATGGCATGCAACATTTTTCCAATACTGTTAAATATTGAAACTTATGACAAGGCAATGGCTTAAACAGTTTTTGAGGTATCTTGCTTACAAGGTTAAAATGCTGAAATTTTCAAAACGAGTAAAAAGAAAGTTCAGATATTTTTCAGAAGTCATTTGGTTCATCTACTTATCCTGTCCTTTAAAGATTTTTTTTTTTTTTTTCTATTTTTAGCTCTGGCAACTACTTTGTTCAGCAGAGCAGAACCATTTTAGCAATTCTGGTAAAGGGGCATAAGATGAACACTGATGTGAAATTATTTTGAAATCTTGCCACGGAGATGTCATTTAACGGTTTTTCTAATTTTAGCTCTGGTGACCATTTTGTTCAGCAGAGCAGAACCATTCTGCCTATTTTGGTAAAGGAGGATAAGAGGATCACTTATGTGAAATCATTTTGAAATCAGGCCACTGGCCAAGGAGGAGATGTTTAAAGGTTTTTTTTTCTATTTTTAGCTCTGGCAGCCATTTTTGTTCAGCTGAGCAGAACTTTTTCAGCAATTTTGGTAAAGGGCCATAAGAGGAACACTTCTGTGAAATTACTTTGAAATCAGGACACTGGCTGCAGAGGAGATGTCTTTTTAAAGGTTTTTCTATTTTTTAACTCTGGCCACCATTTTGTTAAGCCAAGCGGAGCCATTTTAGTAATTTTGGTTGAGGGCCATTGGTGGAACACTTCTGTGCAAATATTTTGAAATCAGGCCATTGGCCAAGGACGAGATGTCGTTTGAAGATTTTCTAGTTTTTTAGCTCTGGTGGCCATCTTGTTCAATGGAGCAGAACCATTGCGGCCATCTTGGATTTTTGATCGACACAATTTTAGCTTGTTTTGATCCAGAAGTCATCCTGTTGCTAAAGAGCAAATTTCGGCTCAAAGCGATCTAAGGTTTGAGAAGAGATGTTGAAAACTGATTTTCAAGATGGCAGCTGTGGTAGCCATCTTGGATTTTCTATCGGCTCATTTAGCTATTTTGTGTCTCATAAGCACCCTAATGCTCATCATCAAGTTTCTATTCAACTGGATTATAGAGGAAATGTCCAAAATATGAATTCTCAACATTTTCCCATATAAATGTATAGGGCCTATACAAATGCATGGGGAAGCAAATTTGACCTTGGGGAAGCAAATCTGACCTTGCCGTAAAAAGGTCAGACCTCAATCTATGACCATCATTTTAGCAATTTTGGTAGATCTCCTGTCCCCAAGGATTTGTGCAAAGATAAGGCCCCAGGACTTATTTGGTTCTGGAGAAGAAGATTTTTAAAGATTTTTACCATATATGGGCATGGCAGCCATCCTGGTCAATGGACCGCGACCATTTTAGCAATCTTTCGTTCCCCCAACCAAAGGAGGCTCCACATAAATTTTGAGCAACACTGGCCCAGAGGCTTCAGAGGAGAAGTCGTTTAAAATTCTCAGCATTTTTCCCATACAAATGCATAGGGAAGCAAACTTGACCTCGCCGTGAAAAGGTCAAACGTCAATGTACGACCATCATTTTAGCAATTTTGGTAGACCTCTCGACCCCAATGATTTGTGCAAAGATTCAGCCCCAAGGCATCCTCGGTTCTGGAGAAGAAGATTTTTAAAGGCTTTTACCAGATATGGGCATGGTGGCCATCTTGGTCAACGGACCGCGACCATTTTAGCAATCTTTCATTCCCCTAACCTAAGGAAGCTCCATATGAAATTTGAGCAAAACTGGCTCAGCGGTTTCAGAGCAGAAGTCGTCTGAAAATGTTAACAGACGTTCGGACTGATGACCGATGGACGGATGACCGACGGACGGATAACAGACAAAAAGTGATCACAACAGCTCATCCTGAGCATAGCTCAGGTGAGCTAAAAAGTAGTCACAAACAGTGAAAGTCCAAAAGTCATAATTTCATTGTTTGAAACAGTTAAATTATCAGTATCGATTTCTCTGAGAAATATCTATGTTTCACTGAAAAGCATAAAAAATAGGTTCAGTAGCATCTGTATATGTTGTAGTAGGTGGTAATGGAATATACAAAATGAAAACATGTAAAAAATGGGTCTGACCAGTGCAATTTCTATAGTAAACTGGACTTTTTGAAAAATTTTATTAGAAATTATTTTTTGCTTTTCTTCACTGATTTTAAATTATTGATGTTCCATAACAATATTGTGAATTTTTTTAGAAATTTTGAACAAGCGGAAGGAGAGAAGGTGGATATTATACCAAACAGCTGTTTGTAATACTCCAGCCTGAAACAAACTAATACTGGAATGAAAATTTCTAGGGTCACTTTACTAGAGTGCATTAAAAGTCTGTATGACACTGGCAAATCACCTGCATGAAATGGGACAAAGAAAGAAACTGAGCTTAATGTTAACAATTTTGTATGGGGACAAAAGAAAAGCTGTACAATGCTGCTATCATAATGACAAACCAACAAACCTTTCTCTGCTTCAAGTTTTTTTGCCTCTTCAAGGGCCTGTAATTTCTTCTGTTTGGCTGCCTGCTTCTCCTTCTCATCTTTCTCAGCATTGTACTTGATTCCTGGAAATAGAAATAACCATCTGTAACAATCATTGCAACTATTTGTATTCCCCCCGCCACCCCAAAAAAGATGACAATGTCTCAATCTTCACAAGTGGGCTTAACAATAAAATGATACTTCAGTGCAGAGTCCATATTAGGAATGACGTATAAGAGTTACTTCAGGATTACAGTAAACTGAACTGGAACTAAGGGTTAGGTTTGGTGTAAACAATGACAGTAATTAGGCATTGAAATATAGGTCAAGTCATAAAATTATAATTATGACAGTTAATGTTTGTTGGTATTACAGTTAGTTGTAACTGGAAATAGGTTTGGTGTAAAAATGTTGAAGTCATTGGACCATGAAATATAGGACAAGGTCAAAAAATCACACAATGCCATATGAGTCCAAATGAGGGGAAACTGGTATGCCAGGTTGTTATAGTTACTCAGAAAGGTACCTAAATGCTAGACTTGGTGCAAATGTTGATCAACTGACAGAGAAACTGGACTCCTAGTTAAGCACCATCTTACTAAAACATGTGCAGCAATAAGACCTGCTGCTGCTTGAATTACCACCATTTAACAGATCTATTATAATACAGTAAGATAGCTCCAGGTATAGGGGGTTTCCAAATACTATATTTCTTATTTCTTCAAGAAAATATATGTTGTAGGGACTCATAAGAAATGCCTTAGTGAAGCATTTCTGATGTGCTCACAAGTAATGCCTCAGTGAGATGCTTTAAATGAGTACTCACACATTACTTTTCATGGAGAAATAAAAACAAAACAAGATGTGTTTGTGAAACACGAACATGTCCCGGGCCAAGGTCAATTTTTTCTTTAAAGTAGGTCACAGGTCAAGGTCAAGGTCATAGGTCAAAATATTTCATATGAGTGGAAAACCCTTGTCACAAGAAACCTACATGCCAAATATGAAGGCTCTATCTCAAACAGTTCAAAAGTTATGACCAATGTTAAAGTTGTCCAACCAACAAACAAACCAATAAACCAACAAACAGACTGGTCAAAAACAATATGTCCCCACTATCGCTACCGGCGACATAAAAATATCAATATTTTTCAGTTGAAAAACATTGTATGATAAACATGGAACATAAAAACTTCTTCCTACATGATATTATTAGTCTATAAATGAATCATAAATGATACATTTCATCATAAATGTCTTTACTTGCACTTAAATTTGATACCATCAAATGTATTCAAACTCTTTCCTATATAAACATTATGTTTTGTTGCCAACTGCAAAGAAACTCTATCATAAAGTGCAGCGAGCATGTTACATGTAGGTATGTACATCAGGGTATGAACAGCAACGTGAGAAAACATACTTTCTGACAGGTGTGCAGTCTGATCAGAGTCTTCGAGGTCCCTATGAAGAAACTTTACATCCTCTGCTATCCAAAATGCAGCCAGTGAAGATTCTGATAAAACTGTGCAAACATGCAGGCTGATCTGAGTGTTCACTGGGCACACATGTGAGAAGGTACATTTTCTGAGCTTGTAGTTCATAAGAACAGCAAAGACATAAACTGCAGCAAATAATAAAATGTCATTCAATCTGAGGTGAAATGTCACATTTTATCTAGGGTAGTTGTCCCTATGTCTGGATGTTTTCACTGGAGTATACCTACTGGTAACAAATAGAACCACTCATGAAACAGTTTTGTTTGTTTTGAGGTTTTACGGCCCAGTCAACTGCCCAGCCAAAGAGTTTGTGTGATTAGAACTGTAGGTCCTAAACACGAAACATGAACTCTGCAACACCACTTTTACACTATGAAATACCAATGTGCCAAGGCCAGATAACTTATAATTTAACTCAAAATGAAAAAAAAAAAGAAGAACAAAAAGACATTTAACCCTTTTACTCATCATGTTGACCATTTTGCTGAAGTTCTGTGAAAATCTAACAAAAATTGTACACTTAGTTCGCAAAACAAACTTTACCAGATGTAAACTAGACTTTATTTTTCTACAAAAACATAGATGTCCCCCTTTTTGGTGTCATATTGTATGGTAGATTCAGCAAACATTTATATTAACTAATGAGTTTCTAAGGGAAAAAACTCAAAAACTCTAAATGCAAGAGTTATGGTTCTTGCACTCTGCATGTCAGCTAATGTTGATTGACTTTCATATAAAGTTTCATGAAGATATCTTGAACAGTTTTCAAGTTATAGAATGGACACAATTTGTGATGGGCAAAAGTCCAAAGGAAATAATTCAAAAAGTATAAATGCAAGAGTTATAGTTCTTGCACACTCTACATGTCGTCTAATGTTGACTGATATTTACATGAGGTTTCGTGAAGATAGCTTGAAAAGCTTTCAAGTTATAGAGCGGACATGATTTTGAGACAGAGTCCAAGGGAAATAACTCAAAAAGTATAAATGCAAGAGTTCTGGTTCTTGCTCTCTGCATGTTGTCTAATGTCGATTGATATTTATATGAAGTTTCGTGAAGAAAGCTTGAACAGTTTTCAAGCTATGAGCAGACACGATTTTGTGACAGAGTCCAAGGAAATAACTCAAAAAGTATAAACGCAAGAGTTATGGTTCTTGCACTATGTACATCGTCTAATGTTGGTTGATATTTATATGAAGTTTCGTAAAGATAGCTTGAACGGTTTTCAAGTTATAGAGTGGACACGATTTTGTGATGGATAAAGTTTCAAGGGAAATAACTAAAAAAGTATAAACGCAAGAGTTATGGTTTTTCCACTCTGCACGTGGTCTAATGATGATTAATATTTGTATGAAGTTTCGTGAAGATAGCTTGAATGATTTTCAAGTTATAGAGCTGACAGGACGATAAGGGCACTGCTGGTGTACGAGTGTTTGTGGCAGAAGAGTGGATAGAGAAAGTTTTTTAGGTTCAGAGAATCTCCGACAGAATCATTTTAATGAAACTCATAGTCGGCCAGCGTGTGGTTACCTTCCTGTCTGTGTATGCCCCACAGGTGATGAGGTTAAGGACCTGTTCTTTGATCAGCTGCGTGCTGTGACTGCCAGGATCCCAGCATCTGATCCCATGTGGAGATTGGAACGGCCATGTAGGCTGTGCAGGCACTGGATACAGGGAAGTGCATGGTGGGATGGGGTATAGCACTTGCCGGAACCAGATGTTGAGGGTGAGAGAATCCTAGAGTATGCCCTAGCATTTGACCTGCTTCTTGGGAACACATGTTTCAAGAAACGTGACAGCCATCTCATCACGTACGAGTAGGGAAACATAGCCATGCAGATAGACTTCATCCTTTTCCGTAGGACCATGCGCAATCTTGTCACAGATTAAAAGTGATCCCTGGTGAGGAAGTAGCTCTGTAACATAAGCTTCTTGTATGCGACATAAGGATTGATGTACCACCAAAATCCAAGCACAAGTTCACCCCTTGCCTCAAAGTTTGGAAGCTTAAAGACCCTCAGACAAGCAATCATTTCCAGGAGGTCTTCAACCTGCATGTGAGCACATCTGCAGGTGTAGCTGAACGGGCCACTAAGGATATCTGGAACAACATCAAGACTGGACTGCTCAAGACAACTGTGGAGGTGTGTGGCACAACTCGGCCACACCGTTGGCGTCGTGAAACCTGGTGGTGGAATGAACACATGGAAAAGGCCATTGCTGCCAAGCAGAAAGCTTTCACGGCCTGGAAGGCTGGTAAAGGCACTAGGGCATCATACGATGCAGCCAAGCGAAATGCCAGACATGCAGTGCACCATGCTCGTCAAGAAGCCGACAAGGTCTACGAGAATATTGACCCCAAGTCTTCAGAAGTCTTCCGCCTTGCAAACCAGTTTAGAAGAGAGAACACTGATGTGGTTGGTGACAAACCTGTGAAGAATGATGCAGGAGAGATGTCAATGAGCGAAGACTCAAAGCAGAAGGTCTGGCTACAGCACTACCAAAGGCTTCTCAACGTTGAGTTTGACTGGGACCCAGACCACCTGTCATCAACCACCAGTGGAAGGCCCGCCCATCCCAATCACCATTGATATGGTTAAGAAGACTATCTCATAGATGAAGGCTGGCAAAGCACCAGGCCCATCAGGTATAGTGGTGGAGATGATACGAGCAGCCAGTGACATGGGCTGAATCGCTTGAGGAATGTGTCAGGAGGCTCTTGACATGGAAAGAAGCAATGAAGAAGAAAGGACTGAGAGTAAATGCAGCAAAGACAAAGATCATGATCTGCGGTATGGGACTGGACCTCCTGCAGAGTTAAGGTGAGTTTCTATGCATCATCTGTCGCACTGGAGTGGGCAGCAACAGCATCTTCTGCAATGGCTGCAAGCACTGGGTGCACAAGAAATGCAGTGGGCTCAAGCACTTGAAAAAAGACCCTGACTACAGATGTACACGGTGCCAGGGAACTGTGTGCACCTTGGATGGCAGACCACAGAAGGAAGTCCAGGTCGGACCTGACAAGCTTGAAGTGGTAGCTTCCTTTTGCTATCTAGGAGACATGCTCTCAGCAGCAGGTGGCTGTGAACTTTCAACCACAACATATGTGAAAACCACCTGGAAGAAGTTCAAGGATCTGCTACCAGTTCTCTCTTCACGCCACCTCTCTTCCAAAACACATGGCCGTGTGTACAGCTCTTGTGTGCGGAGCGCAATGCTCGATGCCAGCGAGACTTGGCCATGGACAAAGCCAAACCTCCAGCGTCTGCAGCGAAATGACAGGGCAATATCAGACAGATCTGCAATGTCAGACCGCAAGACATTGTCACTACCAGGTCCAATGAGCTACTTGTGTGGCTTGGCATTGAGGATCTGGACCTCATTCTGAAGGAGAGAAGACTCCGATGGTATGGACATGTGGAATGCTCTAATGGTGCAGTCAAGACAGCCTTTGACATACAGGTTGATGGAAAGCGTTGGCCTGGGAGGTGCAAGATGACATGGAAACAGCTGACAGAGAGGGACAGCAGAGAGTGGAAGCTCTCGGCCATCAACCCTCATTAAGGACATACCTGGAGAATGGTGTGAGATCTGCCATGCGTGCAGCAAGCCAGCTATCTGGAAGGGGGCCCACTGGTGTGGATGTTGCCCCTGTACCTGCACGTTAATCAAAAATCCGATTATGATATGATGATTATGATTTTCTTTACATCCCTGTAAACAGTGTTTAAGAAAGGTTATGTAGGACTCACTCTTTTGGTCAGTCAGTCTATCTAAGTTTATGACACAAACTTCTACTTTTCTTATAAAATTTTCATAAAACTTCACAGGAAGAATCAGCATGATGAGTACCTGTGTTTGACAGTTTTGTTTCATTGCAGGATTATCTGCCTTTGGTATTTAATGCTTAGCACTCAGGGTAAAATTTTCAGAAGACAATCATGTTTCATCGCAGGATTATCTGCCTTTGGTATTTAATGATTAGTACTCAGGGTAAAATTTTCCGCAGACAACATTTTGAAATATTTTTCTTATTTATCCCAGGAAACAGGATTTGACGTTTCATGCAAATTGTCTCCAACAGAGACATGTTGCATGATACAATGTATGTCAAATTGTTTTCTGGAAAAATAAAAAAAAATATCATGTGTTGTCTGCTGAATTTGCCCAGCGAGTGGTAAAGGTTAATGCGTCTGTCCAAGTTGTTATGCAAACTACTTCTCCGGTTACTTCTACAATTTTTATTTAATTTTTATAACACAGAAATGTTCAGCATGATGAGTAGACAAAGGTATTTTATACATTGCTGAATTAATGGCCCTTGGCACTTGTGTCCATCTATCTGAATTTGTGATGTGAGTTACTTCTTTAGATTTTGTTACATTTTCATGGAACCACAGAAACAATCATCAAGTGAATAGCAATGAGTGACAAGAAAAATATTGCAGGGTTGTCTGCCCATGAATTATGTCTCCCCCCTTTAGGGTTGGGAGACATATTGTTCCATATTGTTCCCTCTCCCCTCCCCCGGGCATCTGTCTGTCTGTCCATCTGTCACTCTGTCTGTCACACCCGTGTCCGCTCTATAACTTGAAAACCATTCAAGCTATCTTCACGAAACTTCAAAAAAGTATCACTCAACATCAGACGACGTGCAGAGCACAAAACCATAACTCTTGCACTTATACTTTTTGAGTTATTTCTCTTGGAACTTTGTCAGTCACAAAATCGTATCCGCTCTGTAACTTGAAAATCTGAAAATCGTTCAAGCTATCTTCACGAAACTTCATATGAATATCAACCAACATTAGACAACATGCAGAGTGCAAGAACCATAACTCTTGCATTTATAATTTTTGCATTACTTCCCCTGGAACTCTGTCCGTTACAAAATCGTGTCTGCTCTATAACTTGAAAACCATTCAAGCTATCTTCCATTCAAGAGAGGTGGCGTGAAGAGAGAACTGGTAGCAGATCCTTGAACTTTTTCCAGGCGGTTTTCACACATGTTGTGGTTGAAAGTTCACAGCCACCTGCTGCTGAGAGCATGTCTCCTAGGTAGCAAAAGGAAGCTACCACTCAAGCTTGTCAAGGTCCAACCTGGACTTCCTTCATTGGTCTGCCATCCAAAGGGCACCGTGTACATCTGTAGTCAGGGTCTTTTTTCAAGCGCTTGAGCCCACTGCATTTCTTGTGCACCCTGAGTGCTTGCAGCCATTGCAGAAGATGCTGTTGCTGCCCACTCCAGTGTGACAGATGGCACATGGAAATGCCTGAACTCTGCAGAGGTCCAGTCCCATACCACAAATCATGATCTTAGAGGTCTTCCCAGGGGACCCCAGGGCGGCACTCTCGTGATAAGGCTTCAAGCACAATAATGCAGAGCAGTGGGCTGAGTACTGATCCTTGGTGAACAAAAGATATAATAGTTGTGGAGATCTGGAAATGCTATACATAACAGGTATATTTTGGAGGTGGCAGACAAGTTAATTTCTAAACTGTTTATGTTAACAGCAATTTTGAGAATAATTTATATCCATCTAATGAACAATAAATTATAGGTATATCAATGTGTTGTAGTTTTTCACATTTAGGAATGTATAAACATTAATTCAGGTAAGATATTTGAAAATTGCCCATGCATACTGTTAAGTATAGGTGTACCAACAGATCTGTAACTCAACTCAACTGGAAAATTAGTTATTGCTGAGTTGAAGTTTAACCCTTGTCCTGCTGAATAAATTAAGATGTCACGCCCATTTCTAATTTTCAGCCAATCAGATTACTTGATCCAGATTGTTAATATAAACTCACATTCTTAATGGCATACAGTTCCGAGCCAGATAAGTTGGCTTCTGCAGAAGCCAACTGATCTGAATCTACACTGTTTGCAAAGGCAGGACATATCCAGGCTCAGCAGGACAAGGGTTAAATTAATGTTTCAGTTAGCACCATTTCAGTCAAAGTGAAATTGAGGGACGACAACTGCAGAACTCCTGTTGCTACCAGCTCTGGCACACTGAGGCACCAGGAAGTTCATCTACTGAAATTACCCTTGCTTAGTAAAATTGTAGCAGATGGCATTCTAATTTTCTAAAAAAAAAATATTTAAGAGAAAGTACAATACCGTATTCATTTGAATCATCTGATAGGCAGAATGTCAAGCCTTGTTTTCTCTGAAAACTTCAAACAATAATTGTTAAAATATTAGCAGATAGACTTGGCTAAGGTGAATCAAGCTGACAATAACAAGGATGAAGTTAACTCAGATATTGTCATATGTCTCTCTCATGGGGAAAATAAAGGGACATCTTCGGATATCAGGCAGAAATGAGAATCATTTGTTTGAGTTGAGGTTTTATGACCCCGTCAACCCAATGGGGTCATGCTGAGTGCCGTTAGTTTACCTAATCACACTTTTATTGGGCAGGCTTAGTCCTCTAAGTGGTTAACTAGTACTGTGCACTTTCTTTTGCCATAAATAACAATTGCCCTTCTTAAATCAGCAGAAGGGAGGGAAGGACCATAGAAAATATTTTATGATCAAATCACGAAAAAATGTTGCCGACCCGGCGGGGGTCGAACCTCCAACCTCCTGATCATGAATCAGGCGTGAATTGAGAATCATAACTCTCTTTGCTTGTAGGGTAAATACTGCCATACTTTGAACCGTTAAAATGCTAATCATAACTACTGCAGATGGCACTTATAAATATTATTAATTTATTTTTCACAGAAAATAAGGCTAAACATTTCATGTATACATGTATCAAGTGCTAGGCAGTCAAATGGCATGTCAGTTCTTACTTTCGCTGAAAAATAACAAAATCAGTTTCAGAATGTAATCTATTACAAACTGATAAATTGAGCCACACTTGCACTTAAGGGATTAGTTTATGAAAATAAAGCTGTGGAACTATAACTGTCCATACAAATCTCCATATATATTTGTCTATTAGTTTATATTCCTGGGATACTACTTAAACTCTTCCATCTGTAGCAAGTAGGGTAGATAAATATCTTTTTCTGGTTTCTTTTGCAAAAGCATCGATAAGCGCTTTTTCAAGAAACACTGAACTAATCCTCTTACTATTGCTTTTCAGTTAAGTTCAGTACCCAACCCCTTGTCCTTACTTAATAAGTCTATTGCCAGGCTGAAAACAGTTATCCTTTAAATCATCTAGTCACTTATGTTAGCTGTAATACTTATAAATCATTCCATCATTTGCGGAAGAATCATGCAGTTACCCGACATTTTCCTTATGTGCCTCTACTGCATTCACCCTAGGCTGGTGCCTCCCTACTTCTTTCATCACTAAGATGAAAGTATACAGTGGCCTCTGGAAGCAATTCACAACCTCATTTTTTTCTTTCATACCTACCTACATTTGGAACAGCTAAGGCATAAAGTCCATCTATAGTAGCAATCACTGGCTCTGTGTACAGGTTCTTCCAGGGTATCTTTAAAGTCAATTTTCCTGAAATGAAAAGATTCTATCCAAATCCATGTTCATAACACAGCTGCCTGCAGGGACAGAAAGCTAAACCACGATTCGCTCACCTGAATAAAACAGCCATTGCATATCTCCAGATGCAATGCAACATTCTTCCACAGCAACTAGGACAGAAATTTGATCATGCCATAAAAAGGTCAAAGGTCATCCTAGGATCATCATTTGAACAAATTGGTACATCTTACATCCCCAATGCTATATACCAAGATTCAGCCTTGAGGCTTTCTTGGTTCTGTTGGCAGTTTTTCAAGTGTTTTTACCATATACAGGCATGGGGACATCTTGTTCAATAGTGCAGAACCTTTGAAAAAAATTGACAATACCTCTTCAACAGCAAACCCCATGAGAAATTTGGTCAAAACTGGGGTTTCAGAGAAGAAGACATTTAAAGATTACTCAGTTTTACACATGTATATAGCCCTGGGGCAAGAGCAGATAACCCTAAGGGGACAACATTTTGATTGTGATAATATGAAAATAGGCTTAGCCTAAATCCGAGCACAGCACAGACCTACCTGTAGTCTCTTCAAAAGTCCTTCACAGCATCATTAAAGAATGAATATCAGTTTATAAAAATACATGTAAATCAAGAATAAATAATAATAATAAAAAAAAAAAATCAGCATAATACATATGTTCGTGATACTTATTGACACTTGTTTCTTGTCACTTTGTGACGCTTATTAGTGAGATCAAAATTTTGTGACTAGCGGTATAATTAGGTTCGCCCCAGTCCTGTCATCTTCCGGTGACAACTTCCGGGAAGAAAAAGGAAGAAAATATTGGTCAGAGCGATTTCTGCTGAAAGTATATATGGTTGTATGTTACTTTCCCTTGATCATATTCTCTACCATAGAGCTCACTTCATTCGTGATGCTTCGCGTGTTGTGAGCTATGCTCGCTATAAAACGTTTTACTACTTTAATCATACTTTGTTGGTTTCAACCACTAGTCTTCAATACATATTGAGAAAATGTTTTTTTTTTTGTTTTGTTTTTTTTTCAAAATTTTGTATTGGGACGCAAATTTGACCTTTTAGTAAAACAAGAGGACCATGATGGCCCTGTAATGCTCACCTGAGTATCATAGCATTTTGAGAACCTGATCTAGAACTGATCAAGCCAAACATTCTGATCAAATTCAAAATGATTATATTAACAAGTAAGACAATGTAGCATGTCTAATGGACTGTGAAATAGAGGTCAAGGTCAAATATGGATGACTGCACTCAAGAGGCCATGCTAAGATGTATGCATGTACTAAGTATCACTGGCTGTAGGAACAATAGTTACTGAGAAACTGACCTACACACAAACACTTCACAAGTACCAAATCTCACTCTACAGGACCAATAACTACTGAGAAACTGACCTAAATGGAAAAACTGAAGAAAGTCACTAGAAGTGAAATATATGTCACCTAGAAATCACAAGAAAAACATTCTGAGCAAGATTCATGATGATCACTTCAAAAATGTGACCTCTAGAGTGTCAACAGGTTTTCCCTTGATTTGGCCTGGTGACCTAGTTTCTGACATCAGGTGACCCAGTTTTAAACTAAACCTAGAAATCATCAAGACAAACATTTTGAGCAAATTTATGATAATTATTTTTAAAAATGTGACCTCTGGAGTGTTAACAAGGTTTCCCTTTCATTTGGCCTGGTGACCTATTTTTTGACCCCATGTGACCCAGTTTCAAACTTGATTTAGAAATCATCAAGACAAACATTTTGGGCATGATTCATGATAATTGCTTCAAAAATGTAACCTCTAGAGTGTTAACAAGGTTTTCCTTTAATTTGGTCTGGTGACCTAGTTTTAGACTCCATGTGCCCCAGTTTCAAACCTGACCTAGAAATCATCAAGACAAACATTTTGAGCAAGTTTCATGATGATTGCTTCATAAATGTGACCGCTAGAGTGTTAACAAGGTTTTACACTGATGTGGCCAGGTGACCTAGTTTTTGACCCCACGTGACCCTCTTTCAAACTTGACCTAGAAATCATCAAGACAAACATTTTGAGCAAAATTTATGATGACTGCTTCAAAAATGTGACAATTAGAGTGTTAACAAGGTTTTCTGCTGATTTGGCCAGGTGACCTAGTTTTTGACCCCATGTGACCCAGTTTTGAACTTGACCTCGAAATCATCAAGACAAACATTTTGGGCAAGATTCATGATGATTACTTCAAAAATGTGACCACTAGAGTGTTAACAAGGTTTTCTGCTGATTTGGCCTGGTGACCTAGTTTTTAAACCCAAGTAACCAAGTTTCAAACCTGGCCTAGAATTCATCAAGATAAACATTTTGAGCAAGATTCATGATGACTGCTTCAAAAATGTGACAGCTAGAGTGTTAACAATGTTTTCCTTTGATTTGGCCTGGTGACCTAGTTTTTGACCCCAAGTGATCCAGTTTCAAACCTGACCTAGAAATCATCAAGACAAACATTTTGAGCAAGATTCATGATGATTGCTTCAAAAATGTGACTGCTAGAGTGTTAATAAGGTTTTCTCTGATGTGGCCAGTTTTTGACCTCACATGACCCAGTTTTGAACTTGAACTAGAAATCATCAAGACAAACATTTTGAGCAAAATTCATGATAATTGCTTCAAAAATGTGACAGCTAGAGTGTTAACAAGGTTTTCTGCTGATTTTGGCCAGGTGACCTAGTTTCTGACCCCAAGTGACCCAATTTCAAACCTGACCTAGAAATCATCAAAACAAACATTTTAAGCAAGATTCATGATGATTACTTCAAAAATGTGAACACTAGTGTTAACAAGGTTTTCTGCTGATTTGGCCTGGTGACCTAGTTTTTAACCCCAAGTGACCAAGTTTCAAACCTGACTACTCACAGTACAATAATGACTGTCATGGTTCTCATGGTGATAATCACAGTACAACATTGACTGTCAGGGTTCTTATGGTGATAATCACAGTACAACACTGACTGTCAGGGTTCTTATGGTAATAATCACAGTACAACACTGACTGTCAGGGTTCTCATGGTGATAACCACAGTACAACACTGACTGTCAGGGTTTTTATGGTGATAATCACAGTACAACACTGACTGTCAGGGTTCTTATGGCGATAACCACAGTACAACACTGACTGTCAGGGTTCTCATGGTGATCACCACAGTACAACACTGACTGTCAGGGTTCTTATGGTGATAATCACAGTACAACACTGACTGTCAGGGTTCTCATGGTGATAACCACAGTACAACACTGACTGTCAGAGTTCTCATGGTGATAACCACAGTATAATACTGACTGTCAGGGTTCTTATGGTGATAATCACAGTACAACACTGACTATCAGGGTTCATATGGTGATAACCACAGTATAATACTGACTGTCAGGGTTCTTATGGTGATAATCACAGTACAACACTGACTGTCAGGGTTCTTATGGTGATAATCACAGTACAACACTGATTGTCAGGGTTTTTATTGTGATAATCACAGTACAACACTGACTGTCAGGATTCTTATGGTGATAATCACAGTACAACACTGACTGTCAGGGTTTTTATGGTGATAATCACAGTATAAAACTGATTGTCAGGGTTTTTATGGTGATAATCACAGTACAACACTGATTGTCAGGGTTCTTTTGGTGATAATCACAGTACAATACTGACTGTCAGGGTTCTTATGGTGATAATCACAGTACAACACTGACTGTCAGATTTCTTATCATGATAATCATAGTACATGTACAACACTGTTCTTTTGTTTCCGTTGGGGTTTCACAACATATCAACCCTGTGGGTCATTTTGTGTCGTCTCCCAGAGAAAGGGGGAGAAGAGAGATAGAAGAGATAGTGGAGATGAAAGAGAGGGACAGCAGAGAAAGAAAAGAAAATGAAGAAAGAGAAGAAATAAAAGCATTCCCCCTTCACCCTTATCTGCTGCAAGGATAGCAGCCTTGCCCAACTATAAGCCATTATCAGTTGGATGCACCGACACCTTTGCCTCACCCAACCCCAACATTCTTCTTATGGTGATAATTACAGTACAACACTGACTGTCAGTCTTCTTTGTTTTCTGATATTACAACCAAACATAACTGCACTTAGTGACTGCCAGCTGCAATTAGTGACTGCTTAAATAGGAAGGTTATTTAGTTCAGCTTTGTAATTATAAATGCAACAAGGACAACAGAACATAGATCAGTTTCTCTAAATCAATAAATAATAGAGAACCATTTAAATTGTTGCAGACAACACTGCTCAAATATATGTATGTATGTATGTATGTATGTATGTATGTATGTATGTATGTATGTATGTAGTGTGGCAAGGCTAGGGTAGAATGATTTTTCCAATCGTATTTAGGAATCACGATCACATGCCTGGCAGACTTACATTTCAGAGTCGATTTTGATAACTTTCGGTTAATTTATGGACTATAGTCGCCAAGTTCCCTATTAAAGAATATTGAAATTCATTTGCCCTTTTTCAATCTCATATCTTTCAATGTTTATTTATTCTGTATTAATCAAAAAGAGTATCTAAACTGATTGTTTACAAGTTTTCATAGCTGGAAATTCTACCGCGCAACTTCCGGTATATATTCCGAACTTTACGGAAATTCCCGAATTACGACCGCTATTCGGTCATGTAGGTGACCGATCACTGGTCAACCCGACCGATTATCGGAAAGTATAAAAGCTTCCGTCTATGACCGAATAGCGGTTGTGTCCTCGAAACTGCTTGCGGGAAGCCGTCTGTTCGTTAAAAAAGGGTATTTATCAAAATAAAATATCAGATCCCCTTGTTTATAACCCGAGTATATATCCTCTCAACCTTGGGTGGAAAAAGCAATTGCCCGTTCAACTCTGAGAATTATTAACAAGACTTTTAAGGTGAATTTTGGCCTTTTTGTCTGCCAGGAACAGGATACCCCTCAGTATTACCCCACCCACTTAGAAGTTTGACCCTCTAGCTGAAGCCACACTGAGCTCCTCTTCACACTTCATGTCTCGGCCAGTTAGTATCCTGATTTAACAGTAAAAATAAAATTATATTCCTCATAAACAATCTTGGTCCTCTGTTACTAATCAGGAGTGTTGTAAGTAATCTTCACTGGACCTGTACGCACTGCGATACCTTAACAAAGGTACCGAGGTGGCGTTACACATGGTGGCAGCGAGTGCGGATGCGAGGATTCCAGTTTCTAACAGATTTGTTCCTGTGAAGATTGTACAATCAGGAAAAAGAAAGAAAGAAAAAAAATCTTAATTTCATGTTGTAATGTGAAACCTGTTTTATTTTCAACTGTGTACAACATCTTTTCCGCTAGGTAACTTTGTTCCAGTGCATGTGTCTTGTTTTCTGTGACAGTGCTTATTCAAGGGAAGTAATCTATCTGATATCTCGTGCAGTTACCTCCCTTACACAGTTATTAGACTAGCTACCAAAATTTTGTACTGTGATGATCTAGTGATCCAATCAGGTGACTGTCTGGCTGTTATAGACTTGATGGAAGAAGAAGTATTTCTGTTTTTCCTGATATTACTTATTGCCGTTTCAAGAGGGATGTCTCACAAAACTATTTAAAAGAAATTTTGGACTTACAGGAAATGTGATGCCTGGATAGTCTATGAAGTCTCACTAAACTATCTGAAACCTGATTTAAGGGCAACATTACATAAAAAGCAAGGAAATGTCTCACTAAACTATCGGGGCATTTTCTATTTAGACCAATATTGTGCTTTGGGTTGCATCTCAGTCTACTATTATTATTATTTTTCTATCAAATTCACTACTTTTGTGACTACATCCTTGTTCTAAGAGTACTAATTGTAGGCTTGAGTTGTAGAATAGGAGCTCTGACATAAACATGATTTCAAGAGAACAGCAAGATTCTGATTCCAATTCTGGAGCCTCTAGAACACCAAGACCATTTTCGGGGACACAGCTCCGCTCGTCATACTCTGCCACAGAACTGGGAACACCAAGCGGGGAGGTTGTTTTTAATTTTAGGCGTCAGGACCAAAGAAGAACACAAGAAGACCAAGCTGAACTAACACTTGGCGGGGAATCACCTAGGTTGCCATTTACTGGAGATCACTCAGAGCCTGGGAAGACTGCGCGCAGTGACAGACTGGGTGTTTTGACTGAAATGCTAGCGTCTGTCGGCAACTTGAGGGGTGATATAATGAAGGAAATGGCAACTCAGACTCAGGGATCTTGTCGTGAAACTACTCGGTCTACTGAGGTGCAAGGTCCTGCTGGTCAAGACCCGGGTACAGGTGAGATAACTGGCTCACCACGTAGGACACGAGTGGTTGATCATGCTAGATCTGGGAGCTGGGACCTATTGAACAGAAGAGGGATGGCTTCCAGCGAGGATGCAGTCTCAAAGGCCCAGGGGACTGGGGTGAGGACCGACAACACTGGTGTATCTGTCCAGATCAGGGGCAATCCGGACATAAGGGTACACAAGGATGATAGTAGGCAAGCCTGCGGCAGAGTAGGGACGGAGAACCAACAATTATACAGGGGATCTGGGGCCAATCCAGCAAATGAGTCTTTTTCTTTACGTACTAGTCATAAGAAACCAGCAACTTTTGATGGAACCAGCAGCTTCCAGGATTATTTAGTACAGTTCAATATGGTTGGTGATTTAAATAGATGGGATGAAGAGACTAAGGCCATGGAATTAGCCACCAGTTTACGTGGGGCAGCTCAAACCGTGTTAAGTGACTTGCGCCCCGAGCAACGTAGAGATTATCAGCAACTTGTATGTGCGTTAACAGCTAGATTTGAACCAACCAATCAAACCGAGTTATACCGGGCCCAAATAAAAGGCCGACTTCGTAAGAGATCTGAAACTGTGCAGGAACTTGCGACAGATATTAAGCGACTTGTAAGAAGGGCTTATCCACAGGCCACCATTGACTTAAGGGACCAGATTTCTCGTGACTGCTTTATTGATTCCCTTAATGAGCATGAACTTGAATGGTTTGTATATCAGGGTAAACCGAAAACCGTAGATGAAGCCATGCAGCTAGCATTAGAGTTTGAAGCTTTCCAAGCGGGTCGCAAAAAGGCGGCAAATGTCAGACAATGTACCAAAGATGACTCTTCTACAGATTCTTTTGACCCTAGCAAAATACTGCACAGACTTGAAAGCTTAGAAAAACAATTTGAGGCTGTTTTAAAGCAATCTAACAACATAATTTGCCATAAGTGCCGAAGCCGAGGACACAAGGCCAAGGACTGCCCTCAAAATAAAGCTCAAGCTAACCACCCATTCAACAAGTACCATAACTACCAAAATAGGGGGCAAAACAATAATACAAATTATCAAAATAATCAGTCAAATACGCGTCAGGGAAACTTCCAGTAACTGAGGCTGCGGGTCAAGCCTCAGTGAATCCTTTTGTAGGAAATGACCCACAAATTACTTTAATACCAAATGACGGGCTATATTTAGATATTAAAGTGAAAAATCTACCTTTCGTAGCCTTAATCGATACGGGAAGTACAGTAAGCATCATTCACACCAAGAAATTTGAATTACTTCCCAAAGAATTTCAAGAAAGCGTTTTACCTACAAAATGTGTTTTGCGAATGGCTGACGGCGGTCCAGTAGGTTGCAAGGGAACAACCACCCTTCCTTTGCTAATTGGGAACAGTATTTATTATCAACAAGTCCTAATTGCAGAAATTGAAGCACCTTTTGTGCTAGGCTATGATTTTCTTTATCACAAACAGTGCTCTCTTGATATTGCTACAGGGCACCTGCATTTTCCAGACCAATCTATCCCATGCAAGACAGAGGGTAATATGCCAAAGATATTCAAGATAAGTCTGAGTCAAGATATAGAAATTCCTGCTAACAGTGAGGTAATCACTTGTGGCAAATTTTCTGACAACATACCCCATTTTTCCACTGCCATGATAGAAGAATGTTCTGCAAGTCTTGCAGAAAAGGGGGTTCTTGTGGCTAAGGCCGTAATTGACACATATAACAAGGTAGTTCCCTTGCGCCTACTGAACGTGAATAGTTTCCCTACAAAACTCTACCAAAATGAGACCGCAGCTGCATGTGACCATGTAGCCGTGGTAGATGGCAATCCGCAGAATGAGACAGAATACCAGGAGCAAATTTATTCTTTACACACAGAAACTTCTAATGATATATCCTTGCCTGAGCACTTGCGAGAAATGTACGAGTCCTGCATAGGTGATTTATCTCATGAACAGGCTAAATCCCTGGAAACCTTGTTACTGAAACATGCCAGAGTTTTCTCGCAGTCTAAGTCAGACTTGGGGAATTGCGGAATTATTCCGCACCGAATTAATACAGGCTTAGCCCCACCTATTAGATTACCGCCACGACGAATACCCATGACCATGAAACAAGCAGTTGAAGATGAAGTTCAAAGGTTAATTGACAATAACCTTGTTGTAAAAAGTAAAAGTCCATGGGCCTTTCCTCTAGTACCCATCCGCAAGAAGGACAACAGTATTCGTATATGTGTTGATTATCGACGGCTCAATGACGTGACACTTCCAGATTCGTATCCAATACCTAGAGTACAAGAGTGCCTAGATGCATTAGAGGGAGCGACATGGTTTTCAACACTTGATTGTACTTCAGGATTTTTCCAGGTACAAAATCATCCAGATGATATGGACAAAACTGCTTTCATTTGTAGTAAAGGTCTGTTTGCATTTCGTGTTTTGCCGATGGGCCTTGTCAATAGTCCCGCAACATATCAGAGATTAATGGAACATATAATGGCCGGTCTAAACTTTGAAACCTGCTTGGTATATTTAGATGATTGCATTGTGTACTCAAAAACTTTTGAACAGCATATGGGGCGCCTTGATGAAGTTTTCACCAGAATGGGTAAAGCTAACCTGAAGTTTACCCCTAAAAAATGCTATCTTCTCAGGAAAGAAGTGACATTTTTGGGTCATTTGGTTTCCGCTGCCGGAGTTGCAACATGTGAAGATAAAGTTAGAGCTGTAAAAGAATGGCCTGTTCCCACTTGCGTCAAAGAACTGAAGAGTTTTCTCGGGTTAGCCTCCTATTACAGGAGATTCATACAATCGTTCAGTTCCATTAGCGCGCCATTAAATAAACTGACCCAAAAGCATCAGACTTTTATCTGGAACTCAGACTGCCAGAAAGCTTTTGACAGACTTAAAGAGTCATTGATACAAGCCCCAATACTAGGATTCCCTAATATACAAGACCAGTATTTCCTTGACTGCGATGCAAGTTCAGCTGCCATAGGTGCGGTATTATCACAGTTGCAAAATGGCCAAGAAAGAGTAATTGCATATTTCAGTAAAACACTGAATAAAGCTCAACGTCAATATTGTGTGACAAGACGTGAGCTCTTAGCGATAGTAGAAGCTGTCAAGTTTTTCCATCAGTATCTTTATGGTGTCTCATTCATTGTCAGGACAGACCATGGTAGTATTCAATGGTTAAGAAATTTCAAGAATCCGTCCTCAATTCTGGCAAGATGGTTAGAAGTCCTGAGCATATATCGATTTGAGATCAAATATCGAGCTGGAAGCCAACATAAAAACTCTGATGGGCTTTCTCGTCGTCCTTGCACGTCTTGTACATACTGTGAAAAACGAGAAGAAGAACAGGATAAACAAATAAAGTGTAACAAAGTTTCAGTTCAGAAAAGTTCAGTGATGAGTAAGGACTGTGCAGTTTTAAATGAACCCTGGGACATAATGCAAAAAGATACAGGAAATGTCATAGAAGATGCACATGAATTCTCAGAAGAAAGCCAAAGTAGCAGTGGTTTCTCCTCAAACTCGAGGGGACCTTTGGACTGTGGGGCATCAATGCCAATGAGTCAAAATGTTAAGGATTGGAATTCAGTGGCCACAAATTCCATTCCTTTTGAGTTAAGGCCTGAATGTGATTCAAATGTGTATGTGCGACGTGTACATTGTTCCGAGGGAGATAGTGAGATTTCTTGGGGAAATGACCAAGAGTTTGTGAAATGGAAGAAAGCCCAGATCCAGGATCCAATTTTATCAACCCTGTATAATTGGGTGGACAGAAATGAGAGGCCAAACTGGGAGGATATTTCCGGTATGGACGAAAAGACGAAAACTTATTGGGCTCAGTGGCCCAGACTTATTCTGCATAAAGGAGTTTTATGCCGAAAATATTTTGATGTTAAGACAGATACACATTTTCTCCAGATACTCGTGCCCTGTAGTTGTCGTGAAGATGTGTTGGTTCAGTTACACAACCACTTGACTTCAGGACATCTAGCTACTACAAAAACAACAGAGAAGGTGCAGAGGCGTTTTTATTGGTATAAATATAAAGAATTTATTGAGAATTGGATCAGAAAATGTCAGCAGTGCCAGACAAGACGTCTTCCAAAACTTCGCCCTCTGGCGCCAATGAAGCAGAGCAATGTTGGAGCCCCTCTAGAGCGTGTATGCCTTGACCTTCTAGGGCCCTTCCCTGAAAGTAGAAATAAGAATAAATACGTACTGTCGATTTGTGATCAATTCACACGATGGGTGGAATTATTTCCTTTAAGAAACATGGAAGCAGTGACAGTTGCGAAAGTTTTCGTGAATGAATTTGTGTCACGTTACGGGTTAAGTAGACAAATTTTGACAGATCAGGGGAGACAATTTGAGTCTGTACTCTTCAAAGAAATGTGTGGATTACTAGATATAGACAAGAAAAGAAGTACCAGTTTTCATCCTCAAACGAATGGTATTCAAGAGAGATTTAATCGAACCATAGAAGATATGCTTAGCAAATACATTAGTACAAATCAAAGGGACTGGGATGAATACTTACCTTTACTTATGCTCGCTTACAGATCCTCTGTCCACGAAAGTACCAGACAGACCCCATATGTTATGTTCTTCGGTCGCCATGCATTGCTACCCATAGACCTTACATGCTGTCCACCATGTACTGAAAGAAAATTATCAAGTCATGAATATGTCTTGGAACTTCAGGAGCGATTACAGACAGTGCACAAATTTGCGCGAAGTGAAATGACAAAAGCAAGCAATCGTCAAAAGAAAACATATGATCATAGGGTTCATGTCATACCTTACAAAGAAGGCGACTTGGTGTGGCTTCGGTTATATAATCGTACAAAGCGTCTCTGCCCAAAACTCCAGCCCCGGTGGGAGGGTCCCTATCAGTTGACAAGGAAAATTTCAGATCTGGTAGTGGAGATAGTAATGCCTGAAAAAAAGAACAGCAAGAAAATAGTACATCACAACAGAATTATACCTTATGTCAGCTAGCGTTCAAGTGCAGACCAAACCCAGTGGAGTTGTCTAACACTCACTGTATTATCAAATTATTTGATGTAGTAAGATTATATAGGAATGATAGAAATGCCAGTCTGGAGCTTGTATTTATAATCATCAACAAACTGTCTTCCTATGACTGAAATACTTTTGAAGGAGTGTAAAGCCCTGAAACCTAACCTGTGCTGAAAAAAAAAAAAAAAAGAAAAAAAAAAAGAAAAAAAAAATGGCTTCTATCATATGCCTTAGGTATCCAGCTACCTAATTACATTGTATTAGGTTGTAAAAAAGAAAAAAAAAGAAAAGAAAAGTCTGTTCTGCACAAGTACAATTAGTGACTGGTGGCACCTGAGTAGCTTCATTTGAAACTTTGGAAGCAGAGAAAAAAAAAAAAAAAAAAAAAAAAATGAAATGTGTCCACAGTGCACGGATGCCCCCGCTGTGGGGTACCTGACTATAAGACTGCAAAACTTCTACCTGGTACAAATGCCTTAACCTAAGTATAACAGGATCACATACGTACGTACGCACATAAGGAAAACCTAACAACTATATGCTTCTGGCATCATCCAATGCAGGGGTATAAAAAAAAAAAAAAAAAAAAAAAAAAATTAGAAAAGTGTCCGGGGGACACAGATGCTCCGCCTGACAAACTTAAATGCAAATTGCTGGCACCAGACACGGACAAAGACGGACTGAAGGATGGACAGAGGTAACACTATAAACCCTTCCTGCCCTTTTTCGAATGGCGGAAGCATAAAAATACTTGCAAGGATCCTCCTTATGTATTTTCAGTTCCAAGATGTCTGACTGTCGTGTGGTAAGAACAACCCAGGAGAGCCAGTTCGGTGCAGCAATATCAACCTTTTGGTGTGACGCCTGCGGTGCCTCATTCTCCGAGCGCAGTCGACTAACCCGCCACTATCGGGAGCGACACGGCCCTAAAGTGTACTGCTGTCACTGTGGAATAGATTACCCAAGGACAAGAGCCAGTGACATGAGGGACCATGAGATGCGATGCTCACTGGCATCTTATAAGCCTAGGGGTAGGATAAGACAACATCATGAGCAGAGGCCACCACACAGGGACGGTTTCAGAAGGAGAAGAAGTAAGTCCCCAAAGACTACTCTATCAAATAGATCTTCCAGACCACGCAGCAGATCACCCAGAGACTCTTCCAGGCACGAGATTTACTCTCATCAACATACACGCAGCAGATCTCCACGACAATACAACTCCTCTCATGCACCAAGTTCAAGACATTCAGCTTCCTCAAGTACCACCACCATCAGATGCCAAAGATCTCCACAAGCAATGGTCACTAATACCACAGACTCCAAGACCTCAACTTCCGATCAGATCCAGTCAGCCACAACATTATGTCAGCAACTAGAACAACCAACTTTTAATGACCTTCCTATGTCACCAGTCCTTCCAGTAGATCTAAGTGGTGATACTTCTCTTTTTTCCACTCAGCTCTCTCTCTACGATCAACCACAAGATCTTTTTTCTGATGGAACTATGAATGCTTTTACTCATTTAAGTTTGGATAATAACACCTCTGCTAAAAGTCTTGTATCTAGCTCGAATTTCGACACTGTCTCCTCTTTTTCTGAAGATCTTAATAGTCTGATCTCAGGGATGCCACATGAAACTGTAGCTGACAACTCTCCTTCTTCCATGATGCTAAACAAAGCACTTACTATTACTGTTTTGTTTGATCAGAACAACAACCTTCTTACTACTGCTCCTGTAGATCTGGGTAATGATGCCTCTCTTCTTTCAAACAGCCAGCTCACTTCATTGATTTCAACAGACGGTCAGCCACTACTTATTCAGACACCAGTTATATCTAACAATAGAGAAGACAACACAACAGCACAACAAGAACTACCTCAGAATGATCCTGGAAAACCACTACAAGACCTTGACCTTCTTCCACCTCCACCCCCAGAAATCTCTGTTGGGGAGATGCCAGAGTTTGCAGATCTACCTCCGCCACCCCCAGAAGTCTCTGTTAGGGAGCTTCCAGATTTTACAGAACCACTTCCCCCACCACCAGAGTTTGTAAACTTTACAGAGCCCTTACCTTCACCACTGCCACCACCTCCGGAACTGCCTGATCCCTCTGAGCCTCTACTACAGACACCAGAACTGCCAGATACTGCTGAGGTGCTACCTCAACTTCCAGAAGAGAACATTCCAATAGTATTGAAGGAGACATCACCATCCACTTCTCAAGCACCAATAGCCAGGCTCACTCCAACACCAGGCCCAGTTTCACCAACCCCAATAAGTAATACCCACAGGACCGGTCAGCATTCACCAGCATCACCCATTTCATCAGGCTCCACAAACCAAGTCACAGCACTACCACCACCTCTTTTAGTTTCATCCTCACAACATCCATTAATAGATCTGATACCACCACCAAAGCAGTTCGCAGACGATGTTTCAGATGATGATTCTCAATCTTCTTGTTCCTGTTCCACCTGTCTTTCTGACTGTTCCTGTTCTTCAGGTGAAAACTTGAATGCAGATGTATCAACCAGAGGATTCAAGAGACCTCTGCCTATTTCTTCAAGTATAACAGATGACACTTCCGGCCCTCCAGAGCCAAAGAAGCCATGTTCTGATACCTCTACAACTTCAACTTTCAGCAGACTCACAGCTCCAACCTCACATACTGCTCCAGAGAGTCCTACAGAGGACAACCACTATCAAATCCCTTATTCACCATCTATGCCACCTTATTCTCCCCCTGGCCAACCAACTCTACCTGATTATATTCCATCGAAGATTCAGAAGCAAGGATTGAGGCCTATCTTTCCTCCCAAGCAGATATCTATCCCTTTACAGCCTGGCAAGGACAGGTATTCCTTCTTATCTCACGACCCTAGGACTTTATTTGCCGGAGCTCCCTCTTCTTTTGCTAAGGACCCTGATTCCAGATATGCTTCTATGCTAAGAAGGAAGGCCCTACAGATTGGATGCCAGCCTGGAGATATCTCTTATTGCATAGATGGGCATACACTTACTAAAACGGAGGAGGTGAAAACAGATTCTTTTCATTATAAGATGACGACGACTTTCTCGCCACTACCGAAACCCACCCGATTTTCAAATGCCACAACACAGACAAAGACCTTCATCCCACGATGTTCCAAGGACTGTTATGGATGTGGTAGGCTTTTCACCTGTCAAGAAGAAGATACAGACTGTTAACTATCTAATATTGTACTTTTCTTAAATTTTGCAGTTTTTTTTTAGATATATCTTGTTTCATAAGTATTCTCCTATTTAAACTCAAATCTTGATCAAATTAAGTTGTTTACATACATACATGTACAAACATACTATCTCAGTTTGACACTAATATAAAGATAGAAATGCTTTAATTAATTATTTTATTTGTTGCATTGAATTTGGTGATCTCTCTATCTCTCTCTCTCTCTCTCTCTCTCGATATAATATTGACTCAAATACTCACATGTACATCCTAAGTAAAGTATCTCCGATACTTAAGAATTTGTAGCATAGTCTGTCTTTAAAGAGTATAGTGTTGCATCTAGAGTTTCTTCTTGTATTTCACTTCTGTAACTTAACCTGTCTTCTCTACCTGTCTTCTGTACTGACAGCTCTCTTTGTGCATGTGACAAAGCTTAATTCTCCTACTCAACCCACAATTTTCATGTCTTTTCTCAACCGCTATCTCTCCTTTGTGATGGCTGTCCTACATAGTTAGGATCTATGAATTATTACACTCTTCAAGAGTCTTTCTTCTAACCTCTCTTCTTCAGATCCTCTTTACTTCAATTCTACTTCATTTGTGGCATCCCTACATCTCTGCTTATATATTACTTCATAACAACAGAATAGTCTTTCATTCTTTTATAATTAAGGTGGTAGCAGTCTCTTGATCTATGTTGGATTAATATTATACTGTGAAAAACACTTGTATAATACTGTATTAGCATGTACATCTCTAGGTACTGTTTCTTAAATTGTTTTTTTTTTCACCTCTTTCACAAATATCAAACTGCTGGCATTATCTCAGCATGTGCTCTCGATGTATATGAGCGGCATATTTTGACATATTCGCTCAGTCCAATTTATAAGGCGAAGTACTTTAAGAAGAAGTTCATCCTAGTGCGCCATTTTCAGTACTATGTACTGTTTTAAAAACTGACTGTAAGCATTGTTTCTTATAACTGTGGGACCTTTTAAAGGGCATGCAAAATGATTCTGTAAGGGTATCTGTTTTGATAAGTAACACATCAAATCATCAAGAAGTTTTCAAGATGGTAAGGCTTCTCATTTGAAGTAGGATACAGTGCCTACAGCATAATGTACAAATGCTATATGTTGTACTATTACTCTCCAGAAAATTTTGGAGAATTATGGTAATTACCATATTTTTTTTTTTTACTGTGTTCAAAACAGCTGTTTGTGATATTCTATGATCTCACCTGTCACGCACATTTATTTTGTTATTGTTTTCTGAGATTATTTTATAACTCAGTAGTGTTAGTGCCATACTAGTTGATTTATTTTGCATGATTATGTTTACACACAAAAAAAAAAAAAAAAAAAAAAAAAAATGGTCAACTTACAGTTCACAAGATTCTGGTTATTAACATCATTCTATTCATTTCATCATACGTCATATTGTTTTAAAACAACATTTCATTGATTCTAGTCAGACTCATCAGATCTTTCATACTTCTGGAGTACAAGTATTTTATGAAATGAAGGCTTAAATGTTGACCACTATTTTTATAATTAAATTATGTTGAATTTATTTATTTTTCACACACAAAAAAAAAAAAAAAAAAAAAAGATGTAATAATAACATAATCACAACAGCTGTGTTCAAATGTCTACAAGAGACTGCTTTGATTGTTTCATATGCCGGTTCTAGGGAAATAAATCAAGTTCTGTATTAGCAGTTGATGGCTTATGCTGATTACAGAGATTGGTTTATTTTACCCTTCATGTCTGATCACATAATTGTTGGTCATGAAGAAACTTTAAAATACAAACTGGCTGATATATTTTGTTTTGTTGTAATAGATTACTTCTGTACGCAAGTGGTATGAGTGTATGAGAGAATGAGTGAATTTTCTGATTATGGAATTTGGATTGCTGGTTGCTATATTTACATTAATTTTTAGGGAGTCTTCTTCAGATAAGCTGAGTTATGTAAGTGTGAGTGATAATTTTGCGCTGGATGCCATACGTCAAACAACATCAATTTGGTGTAGTGCACCATCGATTATTAAATTTACTGCAAGTCCCTGTATTCATATTTCATGTCAAACTGGTCAGTTTTTTTTTTTTTTTTTTTTTTTTTCCCTTTTCTCATTTCCTCCTGTTAAGTCATGAACTTATATTGAGTACAGAAGTTGAGTGCCTTCACAGGCTACAATCTTTAAGATTTGGAGACAGTTGTGGAAACTTTTCCTATTTCCTTGACTTCTTATTTTCTAAAGCATGGCTCCTGCACAGAATCATTATATAGGTGTGAATGCAATTCTTTCATATGTTATTGTAACAGCAGATCTTCTAGTCTAAATGTTATATTGTACCATACTGTTTAAATTTACATTCAATTTTTTTCCCCTTAATTACTTTGTGAACTGGAAATGTATTTGTAATTTATTTTTCACATATAATATGATCAAATCTGACCTATTCATAGCAACCAGATAGATTAAGTAAATCTAAATGACCAAAATAAGCAAATACTAATTAGTTAGTCTGAAAGTTGAATGAATGGGAATTTTATGATTTCACTTGAATGTTACTTCTTATATACTGGCCGAGATTGTCACGCATTTGCGTTAAGATCATTACTGGGAGTTAATTGCACATCATATTTTTATTCATATCTTGATTCATCACTGTGCAGCTGATGTATCCATAATGCAATAATTGCATTGTCTTAAGTCATATTAGTGTAATGATCTTTAGGCAAGCGCGTCACTATGTAGATGACCATAAAACATTACTGATTTTGTTACATTGTTGACATTGTAAAATTAACTCTTTGACAGTACAATCATTTCATTTCATCTTCTATTGCATATATTTAACTTAACATTCCATTTAAGAATTCTAACTTTTGAAGTTAAATCTAATTCCTTTTTCTTAACACATTTCTCGTAAGGTGCTACTGAAAGATTGTTTTTATGAAAGAGTTTGTCACTATATCAACAAGTGTATTTGTATATACAGTCAAACCTGTCTTATGCAGCCACCCATGGGAAACTTAAAATGTGGCTGCTGAAGGCAGGTGGCTGCTTAATACAGTTCATATATATAATTCTATGAATTTTTTGGGCAACTTTCCTCTGGCTGCTTATTACAGGTTGGCTGCTTAAAAAAGGTGACCACTAACACAGGTTTGACTGTATTCTTATTGTGGAGGGTCACAACCCTCATATCCAGTCATTCTTAAATCTCTGGAACTATAGTATTTTATCAATATGCTTGAAGTTCGAGGACGAACTTTGTCCGAAGGGGGGAGTAGTGTGGCAAGGCTAGGGTAGAATGATTTTTCCAATCGTATTTAGGAATCACGATCACATGCCTGGCAGACTTACATTTCAGAGTCGATTTTGATAACTTTCGGTTAATTTATGGACTATAGTCGCCAAGTTCCCTATTAAAGAATATTGAAATTCATTTGCCCTTTTTCAATCTCATATCTTTCAATGTTTATTTATTCTGTATTAATCAAAAAGAGTATCTAAACTGATTGTTTACAAGTTTTCATAGCTGGAAATTCTACCGCGCAACTTCCGGTATATATTCCGAACTTTACGGAAATTCCCGAATTACGACCGCTATTCGGTCATGTAGGTGACCGATCACTGGTCAACCCGACCGATTATCGGAAAGTATAAAAGCTTCCGTCTATGACCGAATAGCGGTTGTGTCCTCGAAACTGCTTGCGGGAAGCCGTCTGTTCGTTAAAAAAGGGTATTTATCAAAATAAAATATCAGATCCCCTTGTTTATAACCCGAGTATATATCCTCTCAACCTTGGGTGGAAAAAGCAATTGCCCGTTCAACTCTGAGAATTATTAACAAGACTTTTAAGGTGAATTTTGGCCTTTTTGTCTGCCAGGAACAGGATACCCCTCAGTATTACCCCACCCACTTAGAAGTTTGACCCTCTAGCTGAAGCCACACTGAGCTCCTCTTCACACTTCATGTCTCGGCCAGTTAGTATCCTGATTTAACAGTAAAAATAAAATTATATTCCTCATAAACAATCTTGGTCCTCTGTTACTAATCAGGAGTGTTGTAAGTAATCTTCACTGGACCTGTACGCACTGCGATACCTTAACAAAGGTACCGAGGTGGCGTTACAGTATGTATGTATGTATTTTATTTATTTTTTTGCTTTTCAGAGCATACAAGAACTGACGCCTACTTCATAATAGTGCAGCTTTTATTTTCATTTTCTTTGGGATCTGTGAACCTATTCTGGGCCCAGTTGTTCAAAACTAACGACATCGTTAGTTAACGATTCGTTAAAATTTACATTGAGTGATACGCAAATATGCTGAAATTTTTTGCTGAAAAAATGTGAGTAGCTTTTGCTGTGCAAAAGCTAATCACATTTTTTTCAGCAAAAAATATCAGAATATTGTGTTTTGAATCCGCTAAAACAGTTAACGAAATGACCCTTAACGAGCTCGTTAAGCTAACGACGCTTTGAACAACCGGGCCCAGGTTACTTAATCTTAGAAATGGAGTTCTGTTTAAGTTGGTGCTAGGGGGTGAATGCAGCCCTGTAAACTACAGTGTTGTTATATTAAAGTCTCAGTGAAAATGAGATTCCAATTTTCCTTCTTTTATATGTTTTTTTTTTTTTTTTTTTTTTTTTTTGTTTCCAAGGGCAACATTTATAGATTTTACTTGATTTTTCATGTGAATTGTCAAGCCTTACTTTCTCTACAAATTAAAGAACAGAATGCTGTCTATAGTTGTGATTGATGCTTTAACAGACCAGTCATCTGCAACATTGCCCCACCCCCCCCCCACCCCTTTGCCCCACTCCCCCAAAGCCCCTCCCCACTCCAGCACCCTAAACCACAACCACCATCAGGGAATGGAAGACACAACAACTTTTCATTACACAGAGTCACACTGGTAGACCTGAATTGCAGGAGTAAAAAGATGGTAAAAGCCCTGCAGGGATTCTAAACAGATGCTAAGTTATAGCCCTGGCACAAATTTAGCACTACAGGACAAATACAAAAAGTAAAATCCCTCTATTCCCCCCTCCCCCATCCCCCAACCTGCATGTTCACTGTTTTTGGTTAGGGCAGAGATGAGCAATGGTTACAAATGATTGGTGCATATTAAAGGTTGCTAACAGATCTTATTTTGACATAACCTTACTTTTTGGAGTTGCCCCTAGCTTGCTGTAAACTGCATCAGGGGACTGTGCAATAAAGTGTCATAGGAGAAAATATGGTCTAAGTAAAAATAGTCTTCTAACCAGGCTATGTAGCCAAGTTAGGTAAAGGATGGTAACTATCAATTGAATAGTGATTAAAATCTAATTACCTTAAAAGTTTTTTTTGGTATATTAGTATTTTATTTCAATAGTAATATATTAGTATTTTATGCATTTTTATGATAAGCATGTATATTTCTTTCACGAGTGTGCTGATTCTTCAGAACCTCAGTGACAGCATAAATTATTTTTGTGAAACTTAGAGTATCAGAACACTTGTTCTAATTAATTTAATGGACAATATAATTATCAAAACAACAGCCTGGGAAAATCAGTTTGAAACAAAAGTGAAGCTCCTGTGATTTTTGTTAAATCCAAATTAGCTCCGTTATCAATCTTTACAGCATGCTAGTAATTTAACAAACAATTATTTAAAGCTTGATCTTTAATCTATAAACCTGGTTTTCCCCTGTGATTATGGTATATCAGCACATCAAATACAACTTGTGTAATAAACTAGAAAGTACATTATAAGCCTCAATAACATGAAATATAGCTTCAGACATGTGTGCCTTCAGAAGAATCAGACAAGCTTGCACATTCATACAGGCTGATAAGAATCTTCAATGGGTGCATTTTAGAATCTTAGTTTCTTCATGCAGACAACAAAGACCCTGATCATACTGTGTGGATGTGTAGACTAACTTGATCTCAGTCAGTACATTCTCATACAGTCCTCAAAATACTGTATGAAACTGGATCAATATTCTGTAGCCTTTAGGAACCTTATCCTCTGGAAACCATGCATAATTTACATAAACAATCTGTGGGCCAACAAGAATTGAAAAGTAATCTATCCCGCCTTAACTGTCTTTTAGGGCTTCAACATATCATTTTCTAAAAGCCTTCAGCAAAACCCACCTAGGATATGTGATCTCAAATATTTTGGGTAGTATACCTACTGACCGTCATCATGCCATGCATTACAATGTCAAAAAAATCATTCAAATATGTAGAAAACTACAACTGCTTAGGTGGGAGTCCCCTCCACTGGAAACTCCTAATTAACCCTTGTCCTGCTGAATAACTTAAGAAGCCACACCCATTTCTAATTTTCAGCCAATCAGATTACTTGATCAAGTTTGTTGATATAGATTTACATATTTAATGGCTAACAGTGCAGATCCAGATCTTCAGAAGCCAACTGAACTGGATCTGCACTGTTTGCAAATGCTAAGTATATCTCGGTTCAGCAGGACAAGGGTTAACAAGTACACCTTTGAGTTGAAAAAAGTGAGTACTGTACTGTAAACATGCAGGAAACCTTTTTCAGGCAGGAAGCTAACATTAAAATCGCAAGCAATTTGTCAGGGTCCTGCCAAGAAAGCCTGCAAAAATTTCAAAGGAAGCAGCTGGAAACTCAAGGAGGAGGTCACTCAGTTCACACTTACAATGAATGTACTCCAAATGACACACAAAAACAGACAGATAGTAAACTACGAGGGCAAGTCAATAAGTAACCAGCCTATCCCAGTTCCAATTGACCAAGACACCCAAGATTTTCATGCCTTGTTTCAATACATGTTTTAGGCCTGAGGGTAAAATTGCACCCTTATCATGTCATTCGCTCATAAGATATTAAATGTCAACCATGGCTAGCGATGCAAAAGTAAGCTTTTTGTCAAAACTTGAGTACTGTGCTCTAATTCGGTACTTGTATTTGAAAGGGAAAACAGGTCAGGAAATACACTGCGAGTTGATCAATGTTTATGAGTCTTCTGCACCATCGTATGCACAAGTTAAATTCTGGGTTGGGGAATTCAAACGCAGTAGAACGTCTTTAGAAGACGAAACTAGGTCTGGACCGCCCATCAGATGCCACCGATGAAGAAATGTGTAACAAAGTACGGGATCTGGTGTACTCTGATAGGCGAATTAAGGTGGAAGAAATAGCGAATGCATTACACATTTCACATGGTAGTGTTTCAACAACTTTACATGATCGCTTGGGTATGCACAAGCTAACAGCCCGTTGGGTCCCAAAATCCCTTAGCGACGAGCAAATGCAACCAGAGCATCAGTATACAGCGCATTGCTGAAGTGGTTTAGGTCAAAGGAAGATGATTTCCTTTGGTGACTGTAGATGAGACCTGGGTCCATTATTATGAGCCTGAGAATAAAGCCCAAAGTCGCCAGAGAGTAAGACCGGGGTCTCCGAGGCCAAAGAAGTTCAAAACGCAACCCTCTACTGGCAAGGTGATGGCAACTGTATTTTGGGATGCACAAGGCTGGACTTTCTAGCAAAGAAAAGTACAATAACAGCTGCGTATTATGCAAATTTGCTCGACCAACTGAGAACTGTGATCCGTGAAAAACGCTGAAGTAAACTCTTCAAAGGGATTCTGCTCCAACAGGACAATGCAAGAGTCCACACTTGCAAAATTGCAATGGATGCTGTTGAGCGGAATGGGTACGAGCTAATACCGCACCCTGCCTATTTTGCGGACTTAGCTCCTAGTGACTACATGTACTTCCTATTCCCAAACTTGAAAAAGGATATCCGTGGACATCATTTCCGGTCCAACGAAGAAGTCGTGGCGGCAGTTTAGGAGTGGGTCAGAGACAAGGACCCTTCTTCAGTTCTGGGCTGATAGCACTAGAACACCATTGGTCCAAGTGCATCATTCTAGAGGGCAATTACATCGAAAAACAGGAGATTGATCTCACCCAGAAATGTTAGGCTGTTTTTTTATTGACTCACCCTGTACAAAACTAGCAATATAAATGTATGAGGTACAGTTTGTAAACTTCCTAAATATACCTATTTTCAGTGGCCAGATTTATTTCTGAATGATGGATCATACCAACAGATTTTTTTTTTTAAATGCATCTTTAATCAACTGCCTTTCAAAATGAAAGTCTGCATGTGGATTCATTATGACGGTTTTACTACTTCAAACAGCTGACTAACAGAGTGTGCAAAAGCTATTAGAGTGGTTTTATGTTTGATAATTGATTACCTCTTAGACATTAAATGAGCCATGATGTGAGAAAATGTACTTTCTGACATGTGAGCTCAACAAAGACTAAAATAAGCATTTGCACAGTTTGATCAGTCTTCATTGTTGGCACGAAGGAACTTTGTACCCTTGGCTATCCAAAAACCACCAAATAAAGATTCTGGTCAGGCTGCATGAATACATCGGCTGATCTGAATCTTCGCTGGGCTTTCTGATCTTGTGGCTCATATCTTATACTCATATGCCAATGACTGTACATATTTTAACCCTTAAAGGGCAAGTAATAACAACAGCAGACAACATTCTGTTTTTTGTTTTTTTTTGTTGTTTTTTTTTATTTCAAGAAACAGTTATGCAAAAAATAAGGTTTGACTTTTCATGTGAATCATCTGCCTGACAACTCATGTGAAATGTCAAGCCATATTTTCCAGGAAAAAAAATGTTTGAGAATGTTGTCTACTGCATTTAATGGCCCTTTAAAAAAGGCTTAAAGTGCAAGTTTTGAAAGAAGAATAGACTAAGTATTGTATATACCCTAAAAATTGGGACACCTTAACTAATTACCCTACTTTATAATCCATTTTACCACTTGCTGCTGTATCTCAATACTGCTAGATGAGTGGCAACCAGTCTAGATGCTGATCAGAGCAATGTTCTGCTGCATCTGATCTGTGTCAACACTGTTTGCTCAGCTTAGTATGTCTCTATAGTTAGGGTTACTATGGTACAGCAGTACTGTACTGTAACCAGCTGACACTATATGTTTGCTATACTCTCCATTAAAAGGAATCATTCCTATCCTACTGTCTTTGAATAAGTTTTTATGCAGTTTATGTTTGTCAAAACTGTTAAGCATTGCCAAGGGTCTACTCAGGTCAGTTCCCCAGGGGAACACAATTTTGATTGTAAGTGAAGGGTTTTTCCTACTTTGATCAGTTACTGCGAAGTTTAAACATAAGCGTTTAATACATTTTGAGAAAATGAAATGTCAGCATTTTCCCCATAAAATGTATAGATAAGCCAACTTTTTTAGTTCAGTTTAATAACACATCAACCCTTGTGAGTCATTTTGTGTGAGGGAGAAAGGGACAGAAAAGTGTGTAAATAAGAAGAAAAAGAAATACTAAAGGATGAAGGAATATGTAAACAAGGGCAGAAACCATACAAGTATGGCAGGTCCTTACTACCACCCTCAGAGCACCTTTAGAGTCTGTCAGCCTATTAACCCTAGTCCTGCTGATCCCAGATATGCCTTGCCCTTACAAACTGTGTAGATCCAGATCAGACGGCTTCTGAAGAAGCTAACTGATCTGGATCTGCACTTTTTGTCATTAAGTACTGTATGTGAATTTGTATCAACAACCTGAAATGAGTTATCTGATTGGCTGAAAATTAGAACTGGGCAGGGTATCCTAATTTATTCAGCATAAGACTTAGTCTTACCCTAACTCTCTGTAAATATTCCAGATATAGGTCTGCTAAATATGGTCTATGAACATGAACATCATCCAGCTTCATTTCAACCCTTACACTCTGTGCAGTTAATGGCTTACTAGGCAGACTCTTAAGCTGATGTCAGTAAGTAATAGCAGATAAACTAAAGTCGGGCCCCACCCTCATGTAGATAAGCAAATTTGACCTTGCCATAAAAAGGTGTTTAATCCAACAGAAATACCTTTCCCTACAACCTGAAGTGTTGTTTGTATTCAAAAGAAACATAGTCTGTTTTCACACCCGACATTATGAGCTGCTATATTCAGTGTTTTTTGTTGTTGTTTTTTTTTTACTTTTATATTATTTTATTTATTTATTCATTTTCCATTTGGCTGGTGTCTTTTGGTACAAAATTTGCAACTCTATAGTTTGCTAAAGTACTACAGGCAGCAAGCCGACATTCATTCAACAGAGTATTTGTCAAACTGTCTCCGACAGAGATTACACTTTCTTTTCAATTTCACATCATTTCAAAAGATCTAATGCTTATTTCCTGTTCAGAGCTTTAAATACGCCATGGTAAATTAAAATTGTTCAAGTGATTCAAACAACTATAAGTGAGAAGGTGACAAAATTAAATCACATGGCACATACATACACAACAGGATATGCCTGAATTCATGACCTTGATGTCAAGGTAAACAATTTGGTTCCACTGAATACTTGTCCAAGCAGTAAATAAATCTATTAAATTCTAAGAGCGGAAAATGTCTATGTCAGTGACATTGACTTCAAGATCAATGAAAGATGAGGTCTGTACTGAACAAAAATGTGGATCAGTATCTAATATCAACTAAATATATTCAGGCATTCAGCAGACACAGCTCTTTAAAGACTTTAACCCTTGTCCTGCTGAATAAATTAAGATGCCATGCCCACTTCTAATTTCAGCCAATCAGATAACTCGATCCAGATTGTTGCTATATATTTACATTCTTTAATAGCAAACAGTGCAGAGCCAGAAGCCAACTGATCTGGATCTACACTGTTTGCGAAGGCAGGGAATATCCGGGTTCAGCAGGACAAGGGTTAACATAAAACCTTAACAATTTTAAAATTTGCTTGTTTGTGTTGAGGTTTTATGGCCCAGTCAATCCAATGGGGTCATGTGGGGTGCAGTCAATTTACCTAGCCACACTTTTACTGAGCAGGCTTAGTCCTCTAAACGGTAAACTAAATACTGTCTGTGCACATTCTTCCACCAGAAACTGCCCTTCTTGAATCCACAGAAGGGGGAGAATGACTGTAGAAATATTTCGTGATTAATCTCCAGGAAATAATGTTGTTGATCCAGTGGGGGTCAAACCTGCAACCTCCTGATCACCAGTCGGACGTGCATCAAACTGAACCACAGAGGCTGACAACAATTTTAAAGTGAAAAATTTCCAAGTACATGAACTTTACCTCAAAGTCACTGAGTGGTGTGGATGTGGCCTATACTGAAGATGAAGTTGGAAGATTATCCAACACTATTGCAAGTATCACGGTATCACCGATATCTACTCACGCAATCAGGAGAACTAGAGCTTTGAAAACTTTAGCTCTTGTCATGCCACACCCACTTCTTATTTTCAGCTTAAATCAGATTACTTGATCCAGGATGTTGATACTAATTCACACATTTAATGACAAACAGTGCAGGCTCAGGGTTAACAAAATTTGGAGTAAGAAGAATTCCTAAGTATGTGACCTTGACTACAAATCACTGACATAGGTGGGTGACTTTTGACTAGTACAGTATTAACACCAGTTCAAGTATCAGCTTTATAATTTATGCCAGATTTTGTGAAAATATTCCAAACGGTTTAAAAATTTAGTATGGACAAAAATTAAACATGAAAATTTAACAAAAGGGATAACTCCATTAACCCTTGTCATGCTGAATAAATTAAGATGCCATGCCCACTTCCAATTTTCAGCCAATCAGATTTCTTGTTCCAGGTTGTTGATAAAAATTCACATACTTAATGGCAATCAGTGCAGATCCAGATCAGTTGGCTTCTGAAGAAGCCAACTGATCTGGATCTACACTGTTTGTAAAGACAGGGTATATCCGGGTTCAGCAGGACTAGGGTTAATACTAATAACAGAGATACGGTTCTAAATCTCTGCATATCGTCTGATGATGATTTATAGTAAACTGTTGTACCTACTGGTACTTTCATAAAAATATCTTCAGTAGTTTCAAAACTTACTGAGCAGACACGAATTCCATATGAAAAAATCATATTGGATAAAACTCTCTATCAAAAGTGCAGTTACTATTCTTCTTCTCTGCCATACTATCTGATGATGCTTTATAGGTAAATGAAAATATCCACAATGGGTTTAAAGTTCTGCAGTGGCCAGAAATCTGATTGAAAATTTGACAAGAAGCATACATGTAACTCTGTTAAAAACAAGAGGGCCCAGAGGGCCCTAATTTGCTCACCTTGTTTCATTGTCTCTAGTATATTCTAAAAGACTATGATTTCTCTTCACAGGACTATGTATGTTTAAAATTTATTGAAAATGAATGTTTTCTGATGACAGGCTGGGGGGTACTGGACAGAAGCATGATCGCATGGTGCCTTATTGTTGACATGTGAACTAGATGAAGCTATGTAACCAAATATCAAAAACCAGGGCCTTCTGATTTCAGACAAAAGAAAATTTTAAATGTTTTCCCTAAATATGTATATATATAACAAGATGGCAGCCATGGCAGCCATCTTGAATTTCCAATAAGGATGATTTTAGCTATTTTTGATCTACAAGTCACCCCGATGCTTCCTACCAAGTTTACAGTTAATAAGCCTTTTGATTCAGGAGAAGAAGCGAAAAACAGATTTTCAAGATGGCCACCATGGCAGACATCTGGGATTTCCCATCAGAAAGATTTTAGCTATTTTTGACCTATCAGTCAACCCGATGCTTCCTACCAAGTTTCCAGTCAATTGGTTTTTTCATTTAACTGAAGCGAAAAATAGATTTTTAAGATGGCCGCCAAGGCATCCCAATGCTTCCTGCCAATTTCGAGTCAATTGGCCTTTCAGTTCAGAAAAAGAAGCGGAAAATAGATTTTCAAGATGGCCACCATGGCAGCCATCTTGGATTTCCGATACAGACCATTTTAGCTATTTTTGATGTATAAGTTACCCCAATGCTTCCTACCAAGTTTGGAGTCAACTGGCTTTTGGGTTTAGGAGAAGAAGCGAAAAATAGATTTTCAAGATGGCCGCCATGGTGGCCATCTTGGATTTCTGATCGGCATGATTTTGGCTGTTTTTGATCTACAAGTCAACACAATGCTTCCAACCAAGTTTGGAGTCAATTGGCCTCTCCGTTCTGGAGAAGAAGTGAAAAATAGATTTTCAAGATGGCCGCCATCTTGGATTTCCAATCGGAAAGATTTTATAAATTTTTGATCTACATGTTTGTTTGTGTTGAGGTTTTACGGCCCAGTCAACCCATGGGGTCATGTTGAGTGTGGTCAGTTTACCTAACCACACGTTTACTGGGCAGGCTTAGTCCTCTAAGTGGTTAACCAGTATTGTGCACATTCTTTCGCCAGAAACTGACAACTGCACTTCTTGAATCAGCGGAAGGGAGAGAATGACCGTAGAAAGTATTTCATGATCAATCTCAATGAAAGAATGTTGCCGACCTCGGTGGGGGTTGAACCCGCGACCTCCTGGTCTCCAGTCGGACGGCGCATCCAACTGAGCCATACAAGTCACCCCGATGCTTCCTACCAAGTATCGAGTCAATTGGCCCGGGGGTGTAGGAGGAGTAGGCTTTTAAAGCAATTGTTGACGCGGTACAATGCACCACGGATGACGCACGACAGACGACAGACAACGGACATTTACTGACCACTATAGCTCACCATGGGCACTTTGTGCTCAGGTGAGCTAACAAGAGACCCACTGGCCATGGTTCACTCACCTGAGTGAAACACAGCCACTTCAGATATACAGATGTTACGCAACATTTTTCCAATCCCGTCATTGCAACTAATGAAAGCCTCATCATTTTCAGCAGTTCTTGATTTTGAAGAAGAAGAATGTGTTTTTTTATTATTATTTTTTATCATATTTGGGCATGACAGTCAATGGAGCATGACCATTTGAACAAACTCTCAATCCCATTTCAACAGTAGGATCAACATGAAATTTGGTGAAAATTGGCCAAGTGGTAGTTGGTTAATTATATCATGATTTTATACATGTATACAGCACAGGGCAGGGGAAGGTAACCCTTGCGGAATAACATTTTGATTGTAACTTAAAGTTTTTGCTGCTTCAATCATATATTGTAAGGTTTAGATACTTCAGCTATTTTTGTCTTTATGTGTGTTCATTGCTCTCAAGGGTCATTCTGTTCATAGTCTATTTATCTATACCAGAATACAGGGACTTGCCAAGTGCTCATCTTCATTGAAAACCTAAAGAAATGATAGGAGAAGATGGTATTTCGATTGCATGTTGCCACTCCTACCTATGCAAACACATTCTACGTCTCTTCACAAGGCCAGAAGAGACAAGCTCAACAGTTTTTTCCCCCTGCGGATGGGCAACAGGGTCTTCTTTCCCTGCTGGTGTGCAACATAGTCTTCCTTCTCTGCTGGTGTGCCAAAGGATCTATTTTCCCTGCTGGTGCTTAACAGGGTTCCCTGCTAGCGCTTTAAAAATTTCCTACTTAAAAATTTTACCATGGCAACCAAACACAAGAGGGCCAAGATGGCCCTACCTCGTTCACCTGAGTATCAGAGCACTCAAGGAGAATTTGACTTAATCAGAGGAACATTTCTGCGAAATTATTTTGAAATCAGATCATAGGGAAAAAAGATGTTGTTTAAAGGTTTTTATATTTTTAGTTCTGGTGGCCATTCTGTTCAGCAGAGCAGAACCATTTTAGCAATTTTGGTAAATGGGTATTAGAGGAACATTTCTGTGAAATTATTTTGCAATCAGGCCCTTGGTCTAGGAGATGTTGTTTAAAGATTTTCTTTAGTTTTGCTCTGGATGCCATTTTGTTTAGCGGAACTGCACCATTTTAGCATTTTGGTAGAGGGTCACTCAAGAAACATTCCTGTAAAATTATTTCAAAATCCATTTACCGGTTCAGGAGATGTCTTTTAAGTAAATTGTTGTCAGATGCATGACAGTTTATGCCCTTTTCCTATTTTTAGCTCTGGTGACCATTTTGTTAAGCCAAAGGGAACCATTTTAGCAATTTGGTCAAGGGACATAAGAGAAACATTTCTGTGAAATTATTTTGAAATCCGGTCATAGGCCTAAGAGGAGATATGGTTTAAAGGTTTTTCTACTTTTATCTCTGATGGCCATTTTGTTTAGCAGAGTGGAACCATTTTAGCAATTTTGGTAAAGGGGCATTAGAGGAACATTTCTGTGAAATAATTTTGAAATCGGGCCACTGCCATGGGAGATATTGTTAAAATGTTTTTCTGTTTTGAGCTCTTGTGGCCATTTTGTTCAGCGGAGCAGAACCATTTTTGCAATTTTGGTAGAGGGTCACTCAAGGAACATTCCTGTAAAATTATTTCAAAATCCATTAATTGGTTTAGGAGAAGATGTCTCTTAAGTAAATTGTTGACAGACGCATGAATCTACGCCCTTTTTCTATATTTAGCTCTGGTGAACATTTTGTTCAGCGGAGCCAAAACATTTTAGCAATTTTGGTAAAGGGGCATTAGAGAAACATTTCAGTGAAATTATTTTGAAATCGGGCCCTTGGCCTAGAAGAAGGTCGTTTAAAATGGTTTTCTATTTTTAGCTCTGGTGGCCAATTTGTTTTGCGGAGCGGAACCATTTCAGCAATTTTGGTAAAGGGGCATGAGAGGAACATTTCTGTGAAATAATTTTGAAATCGGGCCATTGGCCTTGGAGGAGATATCGTTTAAAGGTTTTTCTATTTTTAGCGCTGGTGGCCATTTTGTTTAGAGGAGCGGAACCATTTAGGCAATTTTGGTAAAGGGGCATGAGAGGAACATTTCTGTGGAATTATTTTGAAATCAGGCCATTGGCCTGCGAGGAGATGTCGTTTAAAGGTTTTCCTATTTTTAGCTCTGGTGGCCATTTTGTTTAGCGGAGCGGAACCATTTCGGCAATTTTGGTAGAGAGTCACCAAAGGAACATTCCTGTAAAATTATTTCAAAATCCATTCACCGGTTGAGGAGGAGATGTCTTTTAAGTAAATTGTTGACAGACGGACGACGGATGAAGACCGGCCACAAAAGCTCACCATGAGCCTTTGGCTCAGGTGAGCTAAAAACAAACACATAGACTGGGTAGACAATCATCAAATAATCATACACATCACTTCACTGGTTATGGAGATAATGCAATTTCACCATTTTCCTATTATAAGTCTATGGGAGCTTTCTGTTGCCATGGCAACCAAACCGAGCTAGATCACTATAATTTTTGCTATTTTGAATTGCCCTTACCTAAGCACTATTTGTACCAAAATGAGTCTTACTGCTTCAGAGAGTCCTTTTTATGAAATTTAATGTTGCCATGGCAACCAAACAAAATGATCAATAGTCATGAAACACATAAACTGGGTAGACAATTATCAAATGATCATAACTGCCAAATATGGTTCACGTCACTTCAATGGCTATGGAGAAAATGCAATCAATCAATCAGATAGGTTTTTAACATAGCTGGGCAACAGTCTTTGTTTGCTTGTATGTGTTGAGGTTTTATGGCCCAGTCAACCCAATGGGGTCATGTTTAGCATGGTCAATTTACCTACCCACACGTTTACTGGGCAGGCTTAGTCCTCTAAGCGGTTAACCAGTATTGTGCACATTCTTTTGCCAGAAACTGACAACTGCCCTTCTTGAATCAGTGGAAGGGATAGAATGACCATAGAAAATATTTCATCATCATGATCAATCTCCACGAAAGAATGTTGCCGACCTCGGCCGGGGTCGAACCCGCAACCTCCTGAGCTCCAGTCGGATGCGCTTCCAACTGAGCCACCAAGGCCAGCTGGGCAACAGAGTCACATAAGGGCTACGCCGGAAAATTCCATTTAACCATTTTTCTATTATAAGTCTATGGGAGCTTTCTGCTGCCATGGCAACAATACTAAGAGATCAACATAATTTTAGCTATTTTAAAATCCCCCTACCCAAGCAACATTATTATATAAGGGACAAATCGCTTCAGTGGTTTTGGACGAGTTGTCATTTGAAAGTGTTAACAGACAGACGAATGGAGAAAAAGTGGATCACTACAGGTCATCCAGAGGATAGCTCAGGTGAGCTAATTAAATTGATTGTGTTGGGGTTTAACGACACGTGAACCCTTGTAGGTCATTTTGTGTCATCTCCAAGAGAAAGGGAGAGAAGAGATCATGGAGGAGATTAAAAGACAGGGACAGGGAAGAAAGTGGAACAGGAATGAAAGTGAAGAAACAGAAGAAACAAGAGGGCCAAGATGGTTCGCGAGAAAAAGTTCAATATTGATTTACAAGATGGCGGCCATCTTGGATTTCCAATCAGAATGATTTTAGCTACTTTTGATCTGTTCGTTCCTCTGTCATTACTGACAATGACCAATCCAAATCAACTGTGTGATGTGTTATCATTTGTGTGTTCTAAGATGGGTGAAAAGACCAATCTTAGCTCTAAACTGCCTGTTGCAGATACATGTAGAACAAGAGTGGTCTGAGGAAGAAAGCTCTGTTGGTGATGCCTTAGCTCTGGCTTTCCGCTGTGCACGCTTCTGCTCGGCTTCACTAATTCTTTTTGCTTCGTATTCACCAGCACCCCTTCTTATAAGCCTCGCCAATTTGTGCAATCCTGTGCAATCTGTTCCCAGGACTCTGTTGGAGTGTTGGTCTTTAAGGGAGGCTTTGAGGGTGTCCTTGTATCATTTCTTCTGACCACCAGGGGAGGGTTTTCCAACTTGTAGTTCTCCATAGAGGATTTTCTTTGGCAAACGTTCATCAGGCATTCTGGTAACATGGCCTGTCCATCTTCACTGTGCCAATTTCAGAAGAGTATGTACACTCTGTATCCCTGCCCTTTTTAGGACTTCTGTCTGGAATCCTGTCTTGCCACTTAGAAGTTTTCTAAGAAAGCTTGTATGGAAGTAGTTCAGTCACCCCAGTGATCTACAAGTCACCTCGATACTTTCAATCAAGTTTGAGTCAATTGCCCTTTTGGTTCAGGAGAAAAAGTTCAAAATAGATTTTCAATATGGTTGCTAGGGCTACCATCTTGGATTTCCAATCAAAGTATTTTTGATCTATAAGTCACCCTGATACTTCCTATCAAATTTTGAGTCAATGGGCCTTTCTATTCAGGAGAAGAAGTTCAAAATAGATTTTCAAGATGGCAACTATGGCGGCCATCTTGTATTTCCAATTGGAACGATTTTAACTACTTTTTATCTACAAGTCACCTCAATGACTCTTACCAAGTTTCAAGTCAATTGGCCTTTCGGTTCAGGAGAAGAAGCAAAAAATAGATTTTCAAGATGGCTGCCATGGTGGCCATCTTGGATTTTCAATCGGTACGACTTTAGCTACTTTTGATTTACCAGTCACCCCTATGTTTCCTAACAAGTTTTGGGTCAATTGGCCTTAATCGGTTCAGAAGAAGAAGCGAAAAATAGATTTTCAAGATGGCTGCCATGGCGTCCATCTTGGATTTCCGATCCAAACAATTTTAGCTGTTTTTGATATACAAGTCACATTAAAGCTTGCTTCCAACGTTTGAGTCAATTGGCTTTTCTGTTCAGGAGAAGAAGTGAAAAATATATTTTCAAGATTGCCCCATGTCGGCCATCTTGGATTTCCGATTGAAACCATTTTACTTTTTTTTTTATCTACAAGTCAATCTGATGCTTCCTACCAAGTTTCGAGTCAACTGGCTTTCGGTTTAAAGAAGAAGTGAAAAATAGATTTTCAAGATAACGACCATGGCCGCCATCTTGGATTTCCGATAGGAAATTTTTAGTTATTTCTGACCTACAAGTCACCCTGATACTTCCTACCATGTTTCAAGTCCATTAGCCTTTCGGTTCAGGAGAAGCCAAAAATAGATTTTCAAGATTGCCGCCCTTGGATTTCCGATCGGAATGATTTTAGCTATTTTTGATCTGCAAGTCACCCTGATGCTTCCTACCAAGTCTTGAGTCAACTGGCCTTTCGGTTCAGGAGAAAAAAGGGAAAAATAGATTTTCAAGATGGCTGCCATGACTGACATCTTGGATTTCAGATCAGAACAATTTTAGCTTTGATCTACAAGTCACCCCCAAGCTTCCTACAAACTTTGGAGTCTATTGGCCTTTCTGTTCTGGAGAATAAGGGAAAAATAATTTTCAAGAATTGGAATGATTTTAGCTATTTTCAATCTACAAGTCACCCCCATGCTTCCTACCAAATTTCGAGTCAATTGGCCTTTTGGTTCAGGAGAAGAAGCGAAAAATAGACTTTCAAGATAGCGATCATGGTGGCCATCTTGGATTTTCCATCAGATCGATTTTAGCTATTTTTGATCTACAAGTCACCCCAATGCTTCCTACCAAGTTTTGTGTCAATTGGCCTTTCTGTTCAGGAGTAGAAACAAAAAAAAAATTTTTAAGATGGCCACCATGGTGGCCATGGTGGCAATCTTTGATTTCTGATCCCAATGATTTTACCTATTTTTGATCTACAAATCACCATGGTGCTTCCAATCAAATTTCCATTCATCAGGAGAAGAAGCGAAAAATAGAATTTCAAGATGGCCATCATGGTGGCTATCTTAGTTTTCCGATCGGAACGAATTTAGCTATTTTTAATCAACAAGTCACCCCGATGCTTCCTACCAAGTTTTGAGTCAAGTGGCCTTTCGGTTCAGAAGAAGCAAAAAATAGATTTTCAAGATGGCGGCCATGGCAGCCACTTTCGATTACTGATCTGAACAATTTCAGCTATTTTTGACCTACAAGTCATCCCGATGCTTCTTACCAAGTTTCAAAGTCAACTGGCCCAGGGGAAGGCTTTTAAAGCAATTGTTGACGCCGCATGGCGCAAGATGGAAGACGCACGACGGACAACGGACATTGACTGACCACAATAGCTCACCTTGAGCACTTCGTGCTCAGGTGAGCTAATAAAAACATTCCCCCTCAATCCTTACCTGCTACAAGGATAGCAGACCTTACCTAAATGTAAGCCAATATCAGTTGGATGCCCCGGTGACAAAAGATACATGACACCTTTGCCACACCCAACCACCCCCTGCTAATTAGAGTAACTGCTGATAATGCTTAAATTTGTACAATGTTTCCTGAATGCATCTTCAACAAAATTAATGTTTAATTCCATAAGAAAAATTTACAAAAAGAGTCAAAGGACCTAACTGAATTAAAAGGAAAGTAGAGGTACAGAGGAAGTCAACTTCTTATTTTCTGCTTTATCACCTGAATGTACTTTACATGTATATTTGAGTTTCTTGTTCTCTGCACATCATCTGATGACATTTTTTTGTATCAAGTTTCATTTAAATATTTACAATGGTTTTAAAGTCACAGATTGGACATGAATCTGTTATGAACAAGAGGCCCATGGGCCACAACGCTCACCTGAGTAAACTGCTGTAAGTTAATCAGGTCATTTACTCATCATTCCCTATCAGCCTGTCAAGTTTCAAGGCAATGGCTTAAACAGTTTTTGGGATATCTTGCTTCCAAGGTTAAAATTCTGAAATTTTCAAAAGGCCATAAGTGAAAAAAAAAAAATCAGATTTTTTTCAGACATTAATTGGGTCATCTACTTATCCTGGCCTTTAAAGCATTTTTTATTTTATTTTATTTTTTCTAATTTTAGGTCTGGCAACCATTTTGTTCAGCAGAGCAGAGCCGTGCCATTTTAGCAATTTTGGTAAAGTGGCATAAAAGGAACATTGAGGTGAATTAGGTTTTTTAAAGTAAAACATATTTTAACGAGTAAAACTTAACCTATAGATAATGTGCTATTCTCTTCTGTTTTTACACCTTCCACAGAAAAACGACCTTTCAGTCGTCAATTAAAGTCTTAAACCAGAAGGTCCCTTAGGTAGTTACCTGTTTTACGTAACTCTTCCTGCTCAAATGATCACGTGTCAGTTTCTTTTATGTGTAAAACAACAGAAACAATTAGGAGAGATAAGCGAGGGTGGAAGGAGGGAGATAATTGATTATCTATAGGTTAAAATACGTTGTACTTTAAAAAAACTTCATTTTAACTTCGTAATACATTAACCTTTAGATAATGTGCTAGAATTTGAAGAATAGGAGGGAGGTGCTCTCCTAATTCTAACACCAAATAAATAATATCTCACCACTTCTGGTTAAAGACTCAGGAAACTCTTAAGGAATCAGATACATTCTAATTCTATATTTAATAGAAAGAATGATCCAGACTCACAATATAACATACCTTTAAGGTGTTATAATCTAACAACCTTATATATAATAATAGACTCTAGAGGAAGCCAGTTCTTAAGTCTCAGAGACCTAACATTGGCCTCCCCTTCCACACCCCCCCCCCCCCCCCCCCTTTTTTCCCTTTTTTCTTTCTTTTTGGGAAACAACAATTGGCTCCAAAAAGAAAAAGGAATCATTGAAACATAACCTAAATATTCCATTGCAATGTAAGTTAGGAATATAGAGATAATAATTTTGAAACAAAATTTGTAAAACAAAAGCCAAGACCATAAGTAGTCTCTCTAGGGTCTTGATTTAAATGTCTACTCGGTGGAGTTTCCTATAGATAACTGACATATGTAGATATTTTGGATAAAATTCTAGATATGTGAAGCTATCTAATTGTAATAGTCTAAGCTATTAGAATTATAAACTAATTAGAGTCTGTTAATTGGAGCGATAGGACTGTTTCCGATAAACAGACATAGACTTGAAATAACTATAATGTGGTATAATTATTCCCCTTTGATCAAACTAAAGGAGGGGAGATATAAAAAGTAGATGGAGTTAACTTAACTATAACTCAGTTATCCATCAGAAGGGAAAGGTATACACAAAAATAATGGTTAAAGTTATTGCTAGACTAATTGTATTACGAATTTTAGTCAAGCAATAAGATAATACAGAGGTTGCATAAGACTGCTGGGAGGAAAAGCAACCTAAATTATTGATAATTACTTTTGTAAAGCATATAAAAGCATTTGATGCCCTGGACAAAATAATAAAAAGAGACTGCCAACATCATAACGTAGAGCTGACAGATAATAAGAGAGATAAGAATAAGGCTGATCACAGCTAACTGTAAGACAGTCAAATTTTGGCTAAATCTTACCGTATTGCTAAGATTAAGCAATAATAAATAAACTGGATAAAATCTTTCTATGCTAGAAGATTGCCATGAAAAGTACTCCTGAGTAAATAATCATGGAAATCAAGAAATGTTAAAAAGTCCACTTTGTAATGACAAATCAAAATGTTCAGAAAAGAGAAGGACTCAGAGAAAAATGTAATAGTATGATAATATCTGATGAAAGATTATACAATAGTACTGATTAATAATCTCTAAAACACTTAATTTATAAGTTAAGAGATACGAGGGATGTTCGAAATGAATTGCTTATTTCTATCTGAAGACTTCAAATTTCAAGTTAGCCCAAAAGTACTCATTTCATGCCCTCGAAGTCTCCGTGGCTAGAAATGCAAAGTTTCAGCCGATGTATCCACTTCTTGAAGGCGTCATGGTACGCTGATTTGGGCACAGTAATAAGGTACTGATGAATGGCAGATCCAAGTGCCTGTCGGGACTGGTATTTCCGCCCAGCAAGGAATGCTTTCAATTTCGGAAACAAAAAGAAATCACATGGGGCAAGGTCTGGGGAATACGGGGGTGAGGCAAAACAGTTACTTTTTCTTTCTTCAAAAACGCCGTAACTAGTGCGAAGGTATGAGCTGAGGCATTGTCATGTAGAAGACAGACATGTTTAAAACCAGTGGCAGGGCGCCGTTTCTGATAATACTTTTTCAGTTTCTTCAGTACTACGTCTTTGTAGTACTTTCCGTTGATGCTTTTGCCCTTTTTCACTGGCACTTTTATTGCGACTCCTTCACCAGAGAAGAAGATTGCATACAAAACCTTCTTTGTACTCAAAGAACGTTTGGCAATTATTGGGCGTTTGCTGTGTTTAGTGGCCCAGATCTTATTGCTAACCTTTCTGACTGGCTCAAAATAATGGACCCAGGTTTTATCACCTGTGACGACATTGGCAAACTGCTTTTTGTCATATTTTGGAAACATTTGAAGCAGCTTTTTGGCCACTTTAACCCATTGCCTCTTTTGCTCGTCAGTCAACAGATGTGGCACCCATCTAGCAGAAATCTTTCTGACTTTCAAATGCTTCTTTAAAATAAGGTGAACCATTGAAAGTGATATGCCTACCTTTCGTGCAATATCACAAACTGTAAATCTGGCATCTCCTTTAATGATTTCCTTTATTTTGGAAACAATTTCTTTACGAGATGCAGATTTTGGCCTACCTGATTTTGGTGCATTTTTGATGGACTATACACCAGACTGAAATTTCTTTTTCCACCACCAAACTGTGTCATAAGACACACAAGAAGGTCCAAAAGCAGTAGAAATTTCAGTCATCAGCTTCTTCAAAGAACAACCAAGTTTTGAGCGAGCTTTGATGTAAGCCCGTATTTCAGCTTCTACCAAGCATTTTTACTGCAGTGGTCAATGACTGCGTGTATTCAAAAGGCAAATTTTATGCCTTACACTTAGTCTAACATGTACATTTATACACCATTGTGTAGATATAGAGTATTACTATTCTATACGAATATTTGAGAATAGTAAGAAATATATGAATACTAAATTAAAATTATACTACGGGACAAATTCCTGCTATAAATAAAAGGTTAAGCATAACTATTTATTAAGCAAGGAATTATTAAACATATAACTTGTTATAAAATTACTGCCCGGAATTTTATAGATAAATATTCAATTAAATTTTTAGAATTGAATATTAATAGAATAAAATCTATTTCTGCATAATTGGTAATTCCTGAAATATCAAATTACTTACTCGAAAAAGAATTCTGGAAAAATATATATATATATATACCATATACTCTCGAGATCTATGCGTAAACAATAGAGAGTAATAAAATAATATTATTACCACGATCCCTGACGCAAGGGTAAAAACATGTATATATATGAAATAATATAGGTAATTATTAATTTAGTATCATATAGGTTTAAGAAATAAATTTGTTTAATGTTTAACCAATATGCAGCAACGGTGACTCATTATTCTGTATTCGTACGTAGAAAATGAGTACTTAGTCATTAGAATTTTGTATGATTGAAATAGAGATAATGGGATCTAAATGGATGTATCTCCATGAACTGAATTGGAGGATAATATCCATTCGAAAAACTAGAGCTTGTTTTAGGCTTAGCTTAACAAGCGTAGAATTGAATTATTTTCAAGTATTCATGAAGTCATTACGCTCTGAATACTGAGAAAAACTGTTAAAATATTGTTTAGGAAATATTTTATCTGTAACAAAAAAAAGTGACTGGTCCATAATGTTAGCTAGATTTAGACCTGGAACGTAGCGAGAAGGTCAACCTAACTTGAAAATAAGTTGAGAAAGATAAATAATGAAGATAGATATATAACTATCGGTATAATATATTATCTCCAACTATTATCAAATAATCTGAATATTTAAAAGCGTAAATGCTACTCGAAAGTTTATTTACTGAATGTATAATCGGAAAAAACTTTCAGTATGTTCGAAAACGTATCACAAAAGTAAGATGTGACCAAGAACATAGGTGTGGCACTTACTACGTTGTGAAGTTTACATAAACAAATTCTATATTATGAATTGAGGCAGTGCATTTCAAAATCATCGAAACGTCTTGAAATGACTTATTTTGTGGAAAGAATAAACATCCAGTTTTGGAAAAGATATTTATCTATATATATAGACCATTTTTGATGCGAACTGGAAATCAAGATATTAATCTTTGCTTTACTCGCAAACTGAACTTGAACTCTTAGCGAGAAGAAGTATGATCCCTTTAATGAATGTAAACATAAACAAGACCTGTTGCCAGAAAGGATAGCTCGCCTGACATTGCACATTTTGTTTCTGGAAAAGTCTAAGTCCGTGACCTTGATTTTGACATGACCTGGGTGGGTGTGTGTGTGTGTGGGGGGGTGGGGGGGGTGGGGGAGGGGAAGCAGTATCTGTCTTTATACCAAATAGGAACTAAATCCATCATGTAGTTTAGAAGTAATGAGATCCTAAAAAACTTTGGCATAAAATTTTTACATCAAAATTCTGAGTGTGACCTTGACCTTGACATGACCTGGGGTGGTGGGGATTGGTACTGCATAAAAATGTGGACCAATATGTATCATCATAAAAAAGATGAATCAAATCTGTGATAAGGTTAGGATTTAATGAAGTCTTAAAAACTTTAACGAAAACTTTAACATTTAAATTCTAAGTCTGTGACCTCGACCTCAAGGTCATGGTCATGAGTGCTGATGGTGTTGATGAAAACTTTTGACCAGTATCTATCATGATACCAAATAGGAACTAAATCCATCAATTAGTTTAGTAGTAATGAGATCCTAAAAACTCTGACGTAAAATTTTAACATGAAAACTCTAAGTCTGTGACCTTGACCTTGACCTAAGTTGGTGGGGATGGTACTGCACAAAATTTTGGACTACTATGTATCATAATACCAAAGATGAATCAAAATGGTGATGAGGTCTTAAAAACTTAAATGAAAACTTTACATTTCAATTCTAAGTGTGGGACCTTGACCATGACATGACCTAGAGTGATGGGTACGGTATTGCGCAAAATTTTGGACCAATATGTATCATCATACCAAAGATGAATCAAATTGGTGATAAGGTTAGGAAATAATGAGGTCTTAAAAACTTTAACGAAAACTTTAACATTTAAATTCTAAGACTGTGACCTGGACCTCAAGGTCACAATCATGAGTGGTGAAGCCAACGCCAACGCCGGGGGTAGTACAATAGCCCTGAATGTTGTTCAGGCGAGCTAAAAAGGGGGTAAAGAGATAATGAAGCGTATCAATTCTTTACCGACTCGTAATTAAGGATATTTTCCCTCTTGTCTAAGCCTAGAACATACACAGTAGAACAAAGGGATGATTAATATGAAAATGATAATATCTGCTATTATGAGGTAAAATATTGTTAATTAATCTCTAAGCATATATTAAAAATATATATAAGCATAATCTAAGGCTTCGTAAATTTAGAGGAAGGAAATGATTGACTTTGGCAGTTTCTGAATACTTACAAAGTCAATAAAAAAATATTAAAAGGAAAGTATTGTATATAATATTTAATTTAGGCAATAATAATCGGTCACATACTGAATAATTAATGCCTTTACTAAATATGTATCCATTGTCAATAACAAGGGTGCGAGAAAATTTTGATTGACATGGACTCTAGTTATAAGTAAAATATTAGAGGTAAAGAGCTAGTCCAAGCAAGGCTATTCCTCAATAAGGATAAAGTAGACCTATAATAAAAGTGGATTAATTGGGTCTAGTGATTATAAGTTTTAAACCTTCCTAAATAATTTCTAATCATAATCATTATAAAATTATTATTCCCAGACGAAGAATCTTCAGCGTAATTGATTCTAACTGAGACAAAATTATCTGGTATATTGTAATCGTAGTCTTATAAAATCCAGAAGAAAAATAAAGAGGCAAAGTAAAGAACGTATCGAATTATATAAATGCCTAAATATAAGATTTTCTTCTTATTTTTTATTTTATAGTAGAGTTTAGACAGAGCACGACTGACCTAGACTCTTATATAATTATCAAAAGATAGTATAAAATCGTAGATTTTGATTGTGTTGGGGTTTAACGACATGTCAACCCTTGTGGGTCATTTTGTGTCGTCTCCCAGAGAAAGGGAGAAAAGAGATAGAAGAGATAGTAGAGGAGATGAAAGAGACGATTAAGGAAGAAATAGGAATAGGAATGAAAGTGAAGAAACAGAAGAAATAAAAACATTCCCCCTCTACCCTTACCTGCTACAAGAATAACAGCTTAATGGATCAACTATTTTCCATGTACAAAGGCAAAAGGAAAAATGTACCTCATCTAGAATTTTTTTTTTAATCGTAGTAAACTAGAGAGGTAGCAGATAAATAAATAAACTCTTAATTTATTTATCTAATTCATGTAGATTTCCGTTACCTTATGAATGAAATATTAATAGAAAGTAGAAAGGATCGATTGCTAATTTCTTGTCAATTTACTCCTTAGATTACATGCTGATTACATATCGGGAGCATGTAGAAAAACAGGGGAGGAAAGAAGAAAAATTTTAGATTTCGTGTATATTTTTCTTCTTAGAAATAACGATAGTTTTATAGAGTTCACCTTTGCCTTAGAGCCGAATAAGGTGAATATCTAAGAAGTTAATCTTTTTGTAGTGAATAAAAAGAGATATAAATTATATGATTATAGATGGGAGTATCTTCTACACTTAGTGAATGAATTGCGAATTTGATCATAACCAATAATTCTTAATTCACTTTCAAGAATAAATATATATATAGAATTTTAAGTCTAGTTAAAAAATGACTGGACAGAATTCAACAATATAAGGGGCTACCAGGTATTAGAACCCATCACTGTCATTCTATAACCTATAACCAAGACTAGACATGTCTATAGTGCTCCATGAATAACAAGAATATCGGTGAAACTGATGGATGCTCCCCGAACATGCAATAGTCGGAACAGGAAACATTATCCTAGATAAAGAGCGGTATACTGTGTATACTCACTGTACTTCAAAATGGAGTATCACAAAACCTGTTGGTGGACAGATAAGCTTGCCTGAAGGCACTGTCATACAAACATCAGCAACATAAAAGTTGGAATAAATGAAAGGAAGTGTCTTCAGGTACGATTCCATACCCCAAGATTCTAGGTGGTAGTTTAGCTATATTTATTGGGTAAAAAGGTTTAATACAATTTATTGAAGACTTACTCTCATAGACAGAGGCAATCCTCATAGATCTATCACCAGGTATGGTTCCGAATTGGGTGCCGCATATAAAATGTCAGACAGATTGAAAAATGGATCTGATCCTACCCCCTCGACTGTTAAAGAGGTCATTTGACCATCCGACAAGACTAACCTCTTTCACTTTGATCCAATTTATCTGCAACTCTAATTTAGATGGATGACTTGTGATTTTACATTACAGTGACCTTGACCTTGAGCCCAGGACCCTGAAAGTTGGGTCTTCTTAGAGATATTATCATACACAACATTTGTGTGAAATTATAGTAAAATCCATAAATAAATGTAGGCACTAGAGTGAAAACAATATTTTTTTTCTAAAAATAGCCACAGTGACCTTGACCTTGAGCCCAGGACCCTGAAAGTCAAACATGCTCCAACATTTGTGTGAAGTTATATTAAAATAAATGTAGGCACTAGAGCAAAAACAATATTTTTTTCTAAAAACAGCCACAGTGACCTTGACCTTGAGCCCAGGACCCTGAAAGTCAAACATGCTCCAACATTTGTGTGAAGTTATATTTAAACTTGCTAGAGATATTATCTTCCCAACATTTGTATGAAATTATATTAAAATCCATCAATACATGTAGGCACTAGAGGGATGACAATTTATATTTCTAAAAATAACCAGTGACCTTGACCTTAACCCCAGGATCCTTAAAGTTAAACTTGCTCGAGATATTATTACACCCAATATTTGTGTGAAGTTATATTAAAATCCATCAGCAAATGACGATGCTAGAGCGATGACAAAGATTTTTTCTAAAAATAGCTGCAGTGACCTTGACATTGAGCCCAGGACACTGGAAATTGAATATGCTTGAGATGTTATCATACTTAACATTTTTGTGAAATTATATTAAAATCCATCAATAAATCAAGGCACTAGAGCAAAAACAAAGTTTTTCTAAAAATAGCCACAGTGACCTTGACCTTGAGCCCAGGACCCTGAATGTCGAACATGCTCAAGATATTTAAAAGCTGCAGTGACCTTGACATTGAGCCCAGGACACTGGAAATTGAAATTGCTTGAGATGTTATCATACTCAACATTTTTGTGAAATTATATTAAAATCCATCAATAAATCTAGGCACTAGAGCAAAAACAAAGTTTTTCTAAAAATAGCCACAGTGACCTTGACCTTGAGCCCAGGACCCTGAATGTCAAACATGCTCAAGATATTATCATACCCAACATTTGTTTGAAGTTATATCAAAATCCATCAATAAATGTAGGCACTAGAGTGTTGACAAATTCTTTTCTAAAAATAGCCAGTGACCTTACACTGCAGCTTTAAACAAAGTAGCATGACTCTGTGACAAATCATCTAACCAGAAAGATTGAACAATATGCGCATCCCCTATTGCTGCTTAAGATTCCATTAAAATTTCGTTGAATTTCTGCCAGTATTTGCTAAGAATTTGCGTGTACACGAACAGTACCCTATATATTCATGCAGAACTCATCAAAGGGCAATAACTCTTGGAAAAATCATCGAACCAGAACACGCAGGTGATATGCACATCCACCTTCCATACTTAATATTCCCATGAAGTTTCAATGAAATCCGACTAGTAGTTTCCGAGAATTCGCGTGGACACGAACAGTACCCTATATATTCATGCAGAACTCATCAAAGGGCAATAACTCTTGGAAAAATCATCGAACCAGAACACGCAGGTGATATGCGCATCCACCTTTGATACTTAATATTCCCATGAAGTTTCATTGAAATCCGACAAGCAGTTTCCGAGAATTTGCGTGGACAAGAGCGGGACGGACGCACGGACACACGGACGTACGGACGCACGGACGCACGGACGCACGGACGAAGCGGCGACTATATGCTCCCCCGAAATTCTTCGGGGAGCATAAAAATAGATTGAGCGAGGACTAGTGACTACTACTCGGTCACTAGTAATCCAACACAATAATCTGGCACTAGTCTACGAAACTACTGCCCGGTGGAATTTCGTTAGAATGACCTGGCACTAGTCTACGAACTGCTGCCCGGTGAAAATTTCATTAAAGTGTCGGAAGTTAACCTCTTTCTAGCGAATGAAAAAGATAAAACATAAGTTAATTTAAAATATTAATGGAATTACACTCCTATAATAAGTCAATGGAATATTAAAGATTCTAGTCTGATTCGGGAAAGACTGTACAGAATTTTATATATAAAGGTTACTATGTATTTCATTTAATAACCTATATCCATTGACTTAATTGTGTATGAAGCTCTACGAACAATAATAGATTGTTCGGGAATTAGTGATCACTATTTTGACACTAGTTACCCGACATAATGACCGGACACTAGTGTTTGTAACTGTTGCCCGGTAAAAGTTACAAATAACTTGACAAATTGATCAGATAGTAGTATTCGTAACTCTAGTCCGATGAAAAAGAGAGATTATATATGAAATTGACCGAGCACAAGTATTTGAAACTTTTTCCCGGTGATAATTAATTATTAGGCAAAATTGACCAGACACTATTCTGTAAAAGGTTGCCTGGTGAAAAATCAGAAATAATATGATAAAATGACCGGGTATAAGTATCAGAAATTTTATTGATACTTTGCCCAGTGAAATTTCTTAATAATTAGATATAATGACCGGAAGTTAGTATACGTGACTATTTTGCCCGGTGAAATATGTCAAAAAACTAAGTCTTTCCAGAATATAATTAAATTATTGACTGGAGACTAGTTGACTGGTGCCTGGTTGACTGGTGACTGGTGCCTAGTTGACTGGTGCCTGGTTGACTGGTGCCTTGTTGACTGGTGCCTAGTTGACTGGTGACTGGTGAAGCTGATTGACTGGTGCCTGGTTGACTGGTGACTGGCTGACCGGTGACTGGTTGACTGGTGACCGGTGGACTTAGACTTTATCGGATACTAAGTACCCAAAGATGCCACCTTGATGGGTCTTACCCCGGCAGTATAACCATATGGGGTGGGGCTCCCATCAGTAAAGAATTGTCGTATAACCCATCATGGGTTGACAAGTTCTTTACAATCAGCTTCTCCACCATGAGAATCTTTAGCCAACTCGAAGATCTCTGCAAATAAAAGTCCAGGAAAATCATATTGTAAATGCTGAATAACCTGGAACGAAAAGAACAAAAAATATTCTGCATATATAAACACGACTTTCTAACCAACCACGCATGAGGGTTGTGCCGAAAAGCGAGAGTCATGAAAACGCATGTCAAGAAAAGCCAGTCAAAAAATATGTGAAATCGAAAACTGAAAATTTTAAATTATAACATAGGAAGTGAAAGGAGTGATAAATAAACAAAAAAAACACAAGGATACAGAAATTTATCCGTGAGGAAAAGAAATAATCCAAATTTCTTTCACAGGTAAATAATCCTTGTTGAATTTCTTTGTCCACAGAAAAGAAACTGACACGTCATCAATTGAGCGGGAAGAGTTACGTCACACAGGTAACTACCTAAGGGACCTTCTGGTTTAAGACTGTAATTGATGACTACAAGGTCATTTTTCTGTGGAAGGTGTGAAAACAGAAGAGAATAGCACATTATCTATAGGTTAATGTATTACGAAGTTAAAATTATTTTGGCCACTGGCCATGGAGATGTCATTTAAAGGTTTTTCTATTTTTAGCTCTGGTGACCATTTTGTCCAACAGAGCAGAACCATTTTGACAATTTTGGAAAAGGGAGATAAGAGAACATTTCTGTGAAATCATTTTGAAATCAGGCCACTGGCCAAGAAAGAGATGTCGTTTTAAGTTGGGTTTTTTTTTCTTTTTTTAGCTCTGGCTGTCCTTTTGTTCAGCCAGGCAGAACTATTTAAGCAATTCTGGAAAAGGGCCATAAGAGAAACACTTCCATGAAATTAATTTAAAATCTGATGACACTGGCTGCGGAGGAGATGTCTTTTAAAGGTTTTTTCTATTTTAGCTCTCGCCGCCATTTTATTCAGCCAAGCAGAACCATGTTAGCAATTTGGAGAAACACTTCTGTGCAAATATTTTGAAATCAGGTCATTGGCCAAGGACGCGATTTCGTTTGAAAATTTTCTATTTTAAGCTGTGGGACCATCTTTTTCAATGGAGCGGAACCATTGCAGCCATCTTGGATTTCTGATTGACACAATTTTAGCTTGTTTTGATCCAGGAGTCATCCTTTTGCTACAGAGCAAGTTTCGGTTCAAGGGGACAAAAGGTTTTGGAAGAGATGTTGAAAATTGATTTTCAAGATGGCAGCTGTGGCGACCATCTTGGATTTTTTATCGGCTCATTCAGCTATTTTGTGTCTACTAAGCACCCTAATGCTCATCATCAAGTTTTGATTCAACTGGATTATAGAGGAGATGTCCAAAATATGAATTCTCAACATTTTTTCCATACAAATGTATAGGGCCCATACAAATGCATGGTGAAGCAAACTTGACCTTGCCATAAAAAGGTCAAATGTCAAAGTAGGACCATCCTTTTAGCAGTTTTGGTAGAGCTCCTGTCCGCGATGATTTGTGCAAAGATTAGGCCTCAGGGCTTATTTGGTTCTGGATAAGAAGATTTTTAAAGGTTTTTACCATTATGGGCATGGCAGCCATCTTGGTCATTGGACGGCAACCATGTAAGCAATCTTTCATTCCCCTGCTCCAAGGAGGCGCCACATGAAATTTGAGCAACACTGGCCCAGAGGCTTCAGAGGAGAAGTCATTTGAAACTATCAACAATTTTTCCATTCAAATGAATGGGGCCCATACAAATGCATATGAAGCAAATTTGACCTTGCAGTAAAAAGGTCAAATGTCAATGTATGACCATCATTTTAGCAACTTAGGTAGACCTCATGTCCCTGATGATTTGTGCAAAGATTCAGCCTGAAGGCAATCCTCTATTCTGGAGAAGAATGTTAACGGACAGACAGAAGAAGGGACGATGCTCAAAAAGTGATCACTATAGCTCATCCTGAGCATAGCTCACGCGAGCTAAAAATTTACAAAGGACTAACTCATTACAAATGAAAACAGAGTTGTGGTTCTTGTTCTCTGTCGCTGCTTTATAGTTGTATGAAGTTTAATGAAAACCTTCAATGGTTTTAAAGCTGTTGAAAAGACATGATCTGTGACCGACAGACAGACAGATAGCCTCTCATACCTAAAACAGTATGTCTCCTGACATGTTGGGAGAAGACATAAGTATAATTAATTTTAGGTGATGCATAATAATTAATGTATAACAAAAAAATAAGAGACAATGAGACATACGGCTGCATGTGAATTTTGGCTTTTCTAGTGTAAAGTCATTTGAATTTATGTTCTCCAGAAACAGCAGAAACTAACAAAGAATTTTCTGTAGCTGTATATACCCTATTTTTATATATTTGGATAGACAGGCCTAAGCAAACAGTGTAGACCCAGATGAGATGCTGCAGAACATGGTGCCTCATCAGGGTCTACACCATTTGCCATTCATCCAGCAATTTTTCAGACACAACACTGGGTAGTTCAAATTTCAGAGCAAGTATGGTAAGGAGTTGAGGTGTCTGAAAAAATCTAGTTTTACTGATTTATTCATCTGCTATGGGGCATGCTGACAATACCCTGAAGTAAAACCCAGCACCAGCTGAACCTACTATTGATTACTTTCATAGCAAGATAAAGATTAAACTTTAATGTAAACATATACAAAGCTGGAAAAGTATGAAAATTAGGTTGAGGATAAAATATGCATTGAGCTCTCCTCCTGTAGAATATACAGCAATATGCTAGATGTAAATAAGTATCATGTTTCATTAACCTAGTCCTTGTAGTTCCTAGGATATGAGCTAATCCTAAAAACTTAACACTGGTGTCTCGTCTTTTAAGCCACAATCAGTCTTATAATGTGGCTTCACATTGTGGCTCAGGTAAAACAATACATGTAGACATTTGACCTTGAAATTTAGGTCATGATCATGAAATGACAACATAATGTATGAGTCCATGTCTATCAGGGAGTGCATTTACATGTAGTCAATCAGGAATGCAGACTGACATAAAATTTGACAGGGTTATTTGACTGTGAAATATAGATTAAGGTCATAAACTGATAATGTATTCTTTGAGCTGGTGTTAAGGTGTAAGTTTATGCCAAATTTGATGACTGCAGATTTTAAAGTTATTCAGAAATCAGAGTTAAACACTAGGCTGATGAAAAAATAATGGCAAAACAGTTGAGCCATGAAATATAGACCATGATACCAAATGTGAAGTGAATGCCAAGTTTCATGATAGGTACATGTACAAGTATCAGAAATGGATCTAAATGCTAGGGTTGGGGCAAATCAGAACAGAGGAAATCAATGTGGACCCAGTTTGATTGGGGTCTGGTCTGTTTACCATTTGGTGGCAACATTTTACACAGATCATCAGGTAGCAAAATAGACCTGTTCATTTAAGGATATTAACCCTTATCTTGCTGAACCAAGATATACCCTGCCTTTGCAAACAGTGCAGATCCAGATCAGTTGGCCAACTGATCTGGATCTGCACTGTTTGCCATTTAATATTTGAATCTATATCAACAAACTTGATCAAGTAATCTGATTGGCTGAAAATTAGAAATGGGTGTGGCTTCTTAATTCATTCAGCAGGACAAGGGTAAAGTATGGTAAGGAGTAAGGTATTCTAATAGTTGACTGGTCAATATTATAGACTATTGAAAGGGTAATTCAACAAATGAAACAAGAGGGCCAAGATGGCCCTCTATCGCTCACCTGATTGCCAGACAAGTTGCGAGTCCATTGACCTTTCGGTTCAAGAGAAAAACTTCAATATAGATTTTCAAGATGGCTGCCATCTTGGATTTCCAATCAGAATGATCTTAGCTGCCTTTGATCTACAAGTCACCTTGATACTTCCATTGAAGTTTCGAGTCAATTAGCCTTTTGGTTCAGGATAAAAAACTTCAAAATAGATTTTCAACATGGCTGCTATGGCAAACATCTTGGATTTCTGATCAGAATGACTTTAGCTATATACTTTTGATCTACTTGTACAAGTCACCCTGATACTTCCTATCAATTTTCCAGTCAATTAGCCTTTCTGTTCAAAAGAAGTTCAAAATAGATTTTCAAGATGGTGGCCATCTTGGATTTATGATCAGAACACATTTAGCTATTTTTGATCTGCAAGTCTCACAGATACTTCCTACCAAGTTTCGAGTAAATTGGCCTTTCAGTTCAGGAGAAGAAAACCAAAATAGATTTCTAAGATAGCGACCATGGTGGCCATCTTGGATGTCCCATCAAAAGGAGTTTAGCTAATTTTGATCTACAAGTCAACCTGATGCTTTCTACCAAGTTTCTAGTCAACTAGCATTTCCGTTCAAGAGAACGATTTTAACTATTTTTTGTCTACAAGTCAACCTGATATATCCTACCAAGTTTTTGGAGTTAACTGCCCTTTCTGTTCAGGAGAAGAAGCTAAAAAAATAGATTTTCATGATGGAGGCCATCTTGGATTTCCAATTAGAATGATTTTAGCTTTTTTGATCTACTAGTCACCCCAACGCTTCCTGTCTTCAAGAAAATCAGCCTTTGGTTTCAGGAAAAGAAGCGAAAAATAGATTTCCAAGATGGCGGCCATGGCGGCCATCTTGGATTTCCAATGGGAACAATTTTAGCTATTTTTTTTATCCACAAGTCAGCCCGATGCTTCTTACCAAGTTTCAAGTCAATTGGCCTTTCGTGTCAGGAAGGAAAACAAAAATAGATTTTCAAGATGGCGACCATCTTGGATTTCCGATCGGAACTATTTAAGCTATTTTTGCTCTATAAGACACCCCGATGCTTCCTACCAAGTTTCAAGTCAGTTGGCCTTTTGGTTCAGGAGAAGAAGCAAATTAGATTTTCAATAAAGCAGTCATGGCGGCCATCTTGGATTTCCGATTGGAACAATTTTTGCTATTTTTTATCTACAAGTCACCCTGATGCTTCCTACCAAGATCCAAGTCAATTAGCCTTTTGGTTCAGGAGAAGAAGCAAAAAATAAATTTTCAAGATGGCAGCCATGGCCGCCATCTTGGATTTTGGATCAGAACCATTTTAGCTATTTTTGATCTACAAGTCATCCCGATGCTTCATACCAACTTAAAAGTCAATGGCCTATCACTTAAGGGAAAGAAGCTAAAATTAAATTTTAAAGATGGCTGCCATCTTGAACCTCCAACAGAAAAATTTTAGCTGCCAAGTTTCAAGTCAACTGGCCTTTCGGTTCAGGAGAAAAAGCAAAAAATGGATTTTCAAGATGGCCACCAAGGCAGCCATCTTGAAATTCGGATCTGAACAGTTTTAGCTATTTTTGATCAACAAGTCACCCTAATGCTTCCTACCAAGTTTCAAGTCAATTGGCCTTTCAGTTCAGGAGAAGAAGCGAAAAAAAGACTTTGATTTCTGATTGGAATGATTTTAGCTATTTTTGATCTATAAGTCACCCAGATGCTTCCTACAGAGTTTCAAGTCAATTGGCCCTTCGGTTCAGGAAAAGAAGCAAAAGATAGATTTTTAGTATGGTGGGTTTCCAATCCGAATGATTTTAGTCACCCCTATTCTTCCTACCAAGTTTCAAGTCAATTGACCTTTTGGTTCAGGAGAAGAAGCAAAAATACCCATGGCCACCGTCTTGGATTTCAGATCGGAACTATTCTAGCTATTTTTGATCTACAAATCACACCGATGCTTCCTACCAACTTTCAAGCCAGTTGGCCTTTTGGTTCAGGAGAAGAAGATAAAATTAGATTTTAAAGATGGCAGCCATCTTGGATTTCTGATCAGAACAATTTTAGTTATTTTTGATCAACAAGTTACTCCGATGCTTCCTACCAAGTTTCAAGTCAACTAGCCTTTAGGTTCAGGAGAAGAATGCTTCCTACCAAGTTTCAAGTCAATTGGCCATTCAGTTCAGGAGAGGAAGCGAAAAATAGATTTTCAAGATGGCCACCACAGTGGCCATATTGGATTTCTGATTGGAAGGATTTTAGCTAGTTTTGATCTACAAGCCATCCAGAGCTGGCCTCGGTGGCTCAGTTGGATGCGCTGTCCGACTGGAGACCAGAAGGGTGCGGGTTCAACCTCCACCAAGGTCGGCAACATTCTTTAGTGGAGATTGATCATGAAATATTTTCTACGGTAATTCTCTCCCTTCCACTGATTTAAGATGGGCAGTTGTCAGTTTCTGGCAAGGAATGTGCACAATACTGGTTAACCGCTTAGAGGACTAAGCCTGTCCAGTAAATGTGTGGTTAGGTAAAACGGATCATGCTCAACATGACCCCATTGGGTTGACTGGGCCATAAAACCTCAACACAAACAAACAAAACAAGTCTTCCAGAACAATTTTAGCTATTTTTGATCAGCAAGTCACCCCAATGCTTCCTACCAACAAGTCAATTAGCCTTTTGGTTCATAAGAAGTGAAAATAGATTTTCAAGACCCATTTTCAAACTGTTTGGAGATTTTAAGCATGCCGTTATTATCTGAAGATCAACAAGAGGGCCATGATGGCCCTGTAACGCTCACCTGAGCAACATAGCACTTTGAGAACCTGATATAGAACTGATCAAGGCAAACATTCTGATCAAAGTTCAAAATGATTATATTAACAAGTAAGACAATGTAGCATGTCTAATAGACCGTGAAATAAAGGTCAAGGTCAAATATGGATGACTGCACTCAAGAGGCCATGCTAAGATGTATGCATGTACTAAGTATCACTGGCTGTAGGAGCAACAGTTACTGAGAAACTAACCCAAACACAATCACTTCACAAGTACCAAATATCACTCTGTAGGACCAATAATTACTGACCGAAACGGAAAAACTTAAGAAAGTCACTGGACAGAAAACTATATATCACCTTGAAATCATCAAGACAAACATTTTGAGCAAGATTCATGATGATCACTTCAAAAATGTGACCTCTAGAGCATCAACTAGGTTTTACTTCGATTTGGCCAGGTGAATTAGTTTCTGACATCAAGTGACCCTGTTTTAAACTAGACCAAGAAATCAGCAAGACAAACATTTTGAGCAATATTTATGATGATTATTTCAAAAATGTGACCTCTGGAGTGTTAACAGTTTTCTGCTGATTTGGCCTGGTGACCTAGTTTTTGATCCTATGTGACCCAGTTTCGAACCTGACCTAGAAATCATCAAGACAAACAATTTGAGCAAGATTCATGATGATTGCTTCAAAATGTGACCGCCAGAGTGTTAACAAGGTTTTCTGCTGATTTGACCAGGTGACCTATTTTTTGACGCCAAGTGACCCAGTTTCAAACTTGACCTAGAAATCATCAAGATAAACATGTTGAGCAAGATTCATGATGATTGCTTGAAAAATTTAACCACTAGAGTGTTAACAAGGTTTTCTGCTGATCTGGCCAGGTGACCTAGTTTTCGACCCAAGGTGACCCAGTTTCAAACCTGACCTAAAAATCACCAAGAAAAACATTCTGAGCAAGATTTATGATGATTGCTTAAAAAATGTGACCGCTAGAGTGTTAACAAGATTTTCTGCTGATCTGGCTTGGTGACCTAGTTTTTGACCCTAAGTGACCCAGTTTCGAACTTGACCTAAAAATCATCAAGACAAACATTTAGAGCAAGATTCATGATGACTTCTTCAAAAATGTGACCGCTAGAGTGTTAACAAGGTTTTCTGCTGATTTGGCCTGGTGACCTAGTTTTTGACCACAAGTTTCGAACTTGACCTAGAATTCATTAAGACAAACATTTTGAGCAAGATTTATGATGATTGCTTGAAAAATGTGATCGCCAGAGTGATGACAAGATTTTACGTTGATTTGGCCTGGTGACCTAGTTTTTTACCCCAGGTGATCCAGTTTCAAACTTGACCTAGAAATCATCAAGACAACCATTTTGAGCAAGATTCATGATGATTGCTTCAAAAATGTGACCGCTAGAGTGTTTACAAGGTTTTCTGCTGATTTGGCCCCGTGACCTAGTTTTTGACCCCATGTGACCCAGTTTCAAACATATCCTAGAACTCATCAAGACAAACATTTTGAGCAAGATTCATGATTATTGCTTCAAAAATGTGAACACTAGAGTGTTAACAAGGTTTTCTGCTGGTTTGGCCTGGTGACCTATTTTTTTACCCAACCTGACCCAGTTTCAAACCTGACCTAGAAATCATCAAGACAAACATTTTGAGCAAGAGTCATGATGATTGCTTAAAAAAATGTGACCGCTAGAGTGCTAACAAAGCTTTCTTCTGATTTGGCCCAGTGACCTAGTTTTTGAATCCAAGTGACCCAGTTTCGAACCTGACCTAGATTTCAAAGAGGCAAACATTTTGAACAAGTTTCATCAAGATTGGGTCAAAACTATGACCTCTAGAGTGTTAAGTTTTTCCTTTGATTTGACCTGGTGACTTAGTTTTTGACCCCAAGTAACCCAGTACCAAACTTGATCTAGAGGCAAACATTCTGAGCAAGTTTCATCAAGATTGGGTCAAAACTGTGACCTCTAGAGTGTTAACAAACTAATTGTTGACGACGAACGACGGACGATGAACGGAGGACGATGACGGATGACTGACAGAGGGTGATGACAATAGCTCACCCTGAGCTTTTGCTCAGGTGAGCTAACAAAAAAATGAAGGACCTATGCTGTTCACAAGGTCAATAATGGCCATTTTGACAATCAAGGGTACATACATTGTAACTCTGCTATTGTTGGTCCGATCTGACCCATCTTCGATCTCGTACAATATTCTATGGTTGTCATTGTAATCTGCAAGTTTCATAATGATCCAACAAAAAATGAAGAAGCTACGCCGTTCACAATCATTTTCCTATAGTAAGCCTAAGGAACCTATCAGTTGCCATAGCAACCAAAGTTCTGAAGCAATTTTCCTAAAATGCATATGCAAGCAATCCCCCACAAAAGACATGCTACAGATAAAATTTTTTGTTGAGATCTGCTAGTACACTACAAAAGATATTCCAGTTCGAAAGTGTGGATGATGACAGACAGCGACGGACAATGGAGGCTGCCATCCCATAAGATCCACTGGAACCTTTGGTCCAGGTGAGCTAAAAAAGTAAAATCAGTTCACCCATGGACACACCAATTACAAATGGAAACAAGAATTCCGCGAAAGGCGTCATCGCACCTGCTGGCGCAAAAGTCACAGGAGCCACAATCAGAATGTGGTTATTAAATAAGTTTATTTCATTCTTAGCAGTGCTTACTTGGAAAACTGGGTTGAAAAAAATGTAGACAAAGTGCCTAGTGGGGCACATATATTCCAGGCCAGCCCCATTCCCTCTAATGGCTATATCTTCAGCACTGACTTTTCGTATCATACAGCCCAATGATAATGGAACATTGACGTAAAATGTGTAAAAGTCACTGGAGCATGAAATATAGGTCAAGGTCACGGGTCAAGGTACCTGCTAATTCAGTACATCAAGGAGAAGCACAATGCAAGGTATGGTGGTTGTAGGCCTTATAGTTGAGGAGTTATCAAACATCAACGTAATATGTGTCAAATATAGGTCAAGGTAACTGGGTCAAGGTACCTGCCAAGCCAGTGCAATGAGGTGAAGCACTATGCAAGGTTTAGTGGTTGTAGGTCTTATATTTGAGGAGATACCGAACATCAATATAAAATGTGTCAAAGTCACTGGAGTGCACAATATAGGTCATGGTCACCAGGTCAAGGTACCTGTCGAGTCAGTACATCGAGAAGAAGTGCTATATAAGGTTTGGTGGTTGAAGGCCTTACAGTTGAGGACATATGGAAGGGTGACGTAAACGGTGTAAAAGTCAATGGAGCGTGAAATATAGGTCAAGGTCACCGAGTCAAGGTACCTGCAGAGTCTGTATATTGAGGAGAAGCACTATGCAAGGTCTGATGGTTGTAGGCCTTATAGTTGAGGAGATATTGAACGTTGACGTAAAATGTGTAAAAGGCACTGGAGCGCAAAATATAGGTCAAGGTCACCGGGCGAAGATACCTGCCAAGTCAGTACATATAGGAGAAGCACTATGCAAGGTTTGGTGGCTAGAGGTCTTACACTTGAGGAGATCTGGAACGTTGACGTAAATTATGTCAAAGTCACTGCAGCCAAAATATAGGTCAAGGTCACCAGGTCAAGGTATCTGCTAAGTCAGTACATTGAGGAGAAGCACTTTGCAAAGTTTGATGGTTGTAGGCCTTATAGTTGAGGAGATATTGAATGTTGACGCAAAATATGTCAAAGTCACTGGAGCGCAAAATATAGGTCAAGGTCACCAGGTCATGGTACCTGCCAAGTCTGTACCTCTAGGAGAAGCATTATGCAAGGTTTGGTAGTTGTACGCCTTATAGTTGAGAAGATCTGGAACATCAATGTAAACTGTGTCAAAGTCAATGGAGTGCAAAATATAGGTCAAGGTCACTGGGTCAACATATCTGCCAAGTCAGGAGGTCAGGGAGATGTGTCATGCAAGGTATGATGGTTGTTGTTTAGAATACTAACTTTGACGTAAATGTGGAACTTCGACATAACAGAACTGTTAATAGACAGACGGACGGACGAACGGACAGACGAATGGAAAAGCGGGCACGTATGTCGCAAAGTCAGGAGGTCAGGGAGATATTTCAGACAAGGTTTGATGGTTGTTTAGTCTTGTAGTTGATTAGAATACTAACTTTGACATAAATGTCGAACTTCGACATAACAGAACTGTTAAGAGACGGACAGATGAACAGACAGATGAATGGAAAAGTGGGCACCTATGTCGCAAAGTCGGGAGGTCAGGGAGATGTTTCATGCAAGGTTTGATGGTTGTTTAGTCTTGTAGTTGATTAGAATGCTAACTTTGACATAAATGTCGAACGTCGACATAAATGTTGACAGATGGACTGACGGAAAATCGGACGCCTATATCGCACCCTGCTACAAGCAGGTGCGATAATAATAAAACATATATGCTGATATTTACAGTATTGCTTATTTTCATTAGGGGCTGGGTACCGCAAAAAATAAAGTAGAATGGTATACCCTGGTATTTAGCAGAGAACCCCAGTATGTACCATGGTATACCGCAACAGTATTAAATTTTGCAGAGGTCAATGTGAAATTGCCAGCAGTAGTGCCCATTGGTTGATATGCCAGCATCTGATGGTCTATAAATTTAATAGCTTCCTGCTTATTATCAATTTTATAACTGCTTACTTATTTACATCCCTATAACTGCTGTTTAACTTTCATAAAGTATCAACATTTATTGTTAAATATACATGTATTTACGACACGTAATGTTGCATGTATAATGATTTCACCTCAGCCATTGCCTAAGACATTAGGGCTTACTGTTTGCAAATGAAATTCAATGGTTTATAACTAAGCACACCATCTGATGCTGTCTCAACTTCAAATGTTTCAATATTTTTGAGATTTATGGTTTTAGACATTTATGGTTATAGACAGTTGCTAAAAATAGAATCACCAGAATACCGCAGTACAGGCAAGTGTACTGTGGTATGTACTATGCCAAAGAAATACCGCGGTATACCAGTGTACCTGTATTTTTGCACACCCCTAATTTTTATTATAAAATATTAACCCATTTCCTTTGAATCATGTCAATATATATACTTTCAGTTGGTAGGCCTATTTGAGAGACTATCAAGGCCAATCAGTGAAATAATTCTCCAAAATCACAAATTAAACCATCTGTGGTTTTTCCATTTTTTTATATTTTTTTTTGTATCAGCCTTATCTGATCAAATAAGCTCCTGTATAAACCATGAAGATACTAAAAGAATGTTGCCAAACCCCACGAGGATGAAACCTTGCAGACTCAATTTATGGTGATAAATGGTAAAACTGTCAACACAAGTTGTCAAATCCTTCCTGCAATAGCCACAATGGGTGCTAGTCTGTTGGAGTTTTTTTTGTCTTTTTTTTATGTGAAACAAACACCAGATTGTATCTTGATTCGCCTGATAGTTATGTGATCACAACTGTTCCACTAACTGTAAGCATGTCCTTTGATATGATACATCACATGTGTAAGTATGAATAAAATGTGGAAAACAAAGGAAATCACGGGTGCTCAGGTAAGGGTATCCCTTCCATAGACCCAGATCAGAAGAAATCTCAGCAGGATAAGGGTTAAGGTGAGCCCAGCGAAATAATAAAAAATATGAATCCAATTCACTAATCTTTTCAAAAGTTATGGAATGGAAACCATTTTTCAAAGTTGAAAAAGGGCCATAACTCCCAAAATAATTGGTGGATTTTACCCTAAATCGAACTTGACCTACATTTTATGATTACATGTATATACCTGTGTATAAACTTTGAATCCAATGTAGTAATCATTTCAAAAGATATCAAACAGAAACAATTTTTCAACTATTTTTCAAAGTTGAAAAAGGGCCGTAACTCCAAAAATAATTGGTGGATTTTAGCCTATATTGAACTTGACCTACATTTTATGATTATATACCTGTGTATAAAATATGAATCCAATACACTAATCTTTTCAAAAGTTATGGAACGGAAACTATTTTTCAAAGTTGGAAAAGGGCCATAACTCCCAAAAAAATTGATGGATTTTAACCTAAATCGAACTTGACCTACATTTTATGATTATATACCTGTGTATAAAGTTTGACTCCAATATACTAATCTTTTCAAAAGATATCGCAAGGAAACCATTTTTCAAAGCTGAAAATTTTTCAAAGTTGAAAAAGGGCCATAACTCCAGAAATAATTGATGGATTTTACCCTAAATCGAACTTTACATTTTATGATTATATACCTGTGTATATCAATCCAACAAACCAATCTTTTCAAAAGACATCGCACAGAAACCATTTGTGTTACGTACGGGGATGGAGGAGACGGACGTACATATGGACAGCGGTGATACTATATGGCCCCCATTGAAAATGGCAGGGGCATAAAAAAATGTCTTACCTATATGGCCCGCTTTTATTTTCACTGGAAGGTCAAGGTCATCCTGAAAATAAGCAAAAAAATGCAAAATAAGAAAGAAACTGCTCAAAGATATAGGCAATAGGCCCTTGGACATGACTCACTCATCTAAAAAATGCAAAATAAGAAAGAAACTGCTCAAAGATATAGGCAATAGGCCCTTGGACATGACTCACTCATCTGAGTGAAATAGCCATTGCATATCTGCAGATCCAATGGAACATTTTCCATATTGCCATATTATACTTGCATATAGCAAGGGATATTTTGATAGGTTTTGCTACTTCCATCACACTTTATAAGTGTCATTTATAAGTCTCTTACATTTTCAGAAAATAAGTTTCCAACATTTTCTCCAGAGAAATGTATTGGGAAGCAAATTTGACCTTAATATTTGAATACTTTGACAGAAGGTTCCACATGAAATTTGATGATAACTGGCCCTGGAGGTTCAGAGGAGTAGTTGTTAATTGATTTCATGATTTTATACATGTAGATACTACAGCCCAAAGACATTGACAGAATCGAACACCTGATCACTAATGCCAGAACTGCTCGCCTGATTATTTAAGTATATGCAAACATCCTCATTTCCAGGAAAGGGACATATAGACCCTCCTATGTCTAAACAACTGAGACCGTCCCAGTTATAGCATGTACCAAGTTTGACCATAATTATTCTATTGGTCCTGGAAACAGTTTGTAAAACAGATTTCTTACGCAAAATTCAACAATCTTTGAACCCATGTGACCTTGAAAATTAGGTCAAGGTTGCCAAAATCTATTATGATATATCCATGCAGATTTGGTAAAAATCCTCCCATAGGTTCAAGAGAAAGAGCATTTCAAATGGAGAATAAACAAGGTCATGGTCACCAAAATCTAATCAATAACACATGTCCCAATGACACAAAATGTATACCCTTCCAAGTTTAATAAAAAAACTGTGAGTTAAGTTTGACCTGAATCCATCCTGAGTTTTCAGGAGATATATATGTATAGTGTTGGAAAATGTTTCTTTTTCAAATAGTGTGAGTCTCGTGTTAACCTTGAAAACAAGGTCAAGGTCACCAAAATATAATCAGCAATTAAGATCATGGCAGTTATATTATATGCCAAAATTGACCAGAATTATTCTATTGGTCTTGGAAACAGTTTGTAAAATAGATTTCTTACGCAAAATTCAACAATCTTTGAACCCGTGTGACCTTGAAAATTAGGTCAAGGTTGCCAAAATCTATTATACATTTAGCCCCATGCTAATAATATATCAATGCAGGTTTGGTAAAAATCCTCCCATAGGTTCAAGAGAAAGAGCATTTCAAATGGAGAATAAACAAGGTCAGGGTCACCAAAATCTAATCAATAACACATGTCCCAATGATACAAAATGTATACCCATCCAAGTTTAATGAAAATCTGCGAGTCAAGTTTGACCTGAATCCATCCTGTGGTTTAGGAGATATATATGTATAGTGTTGGAAAACATTTCTTTTTCAAATAGTGTGAGTCTCGTGTTAAACTTGAAAACTAGGTCAAGGTCACCAAAATATAATCAGCAATTAAGATCATGGCAGTTATATTATATACCAAGTCTGCCCAGAATCTATCCACCGGTTATGGAGATAGGGCACAGGCATTGAAAAGCTTTACTTTAATAATGTAAGTCCCTTGGTGACCTTGGAAATGGACTTTTCTAATCCATTGTGTGTTCTGTGTTTCCAAAGGCAACCTTTTTTGACTTTTATTTTTGCCCAATCCAATGATATATCCATGCAAGTCTAGTAAAAATCCACCAATTGGCTCAAGAGACACTTTTCCAGTCAGCTTACAGAGATGCTGTAGCTGAAATGATTTCCACAAAAACCAGATATGTGTCCAAAGTACACAAATGCCCCCATCTTTTGCTCTTTGCCCATATGGCAACTAGTATTTTCCAAATGCTCAATATGACCTGTTATACATTCTGACCCTACCCTTACCCCAGTGCAGAACCCCTAGCTCCACCCCTGGACAAGACTCAGGGGCAACTATAGCACAGAATTAAAGGTTTAGGTCTGGGTAAGCAGCATACCAAATTTCAACTTGCTAGCATAAAAGTACCCAAGTTATGACCTCCAAGAGAAATGTGAATGCAAATGTCAATGTAAAATCTGACCTTTTATACATTTTGACCCCTAGCCCCATCCCAGGGCATGACCCCGGGGCAACTCTAGCACAGAGTTGTTAAGTAACATACCAAATTTCATCTTCCTAGCATAAAAGGTACCTAAGTTTGACCTGTTATACATTCTGACCCCTAGCTCCACCCCAGGATATAACCCAGGGACAACTTAGCACAAAGTCGACTGTTTAGGTCTGGGTTAGTAGCATATCAAATTTCAACTTCCTAGCACAAAAGGGACCCAAATTATGACTAAGTAATCAGTGCTTGCACTAGTTGTCCAAATCAGAAAGTCCCAGGACTTCCTAGCTTCAATATCTGGAAGTCCTGGGGATCATATTTTTTCACTCACTTTCAGAAATTCAACCTCAATATTCTTAAACTCTCATTTATGGAGTAAAACCACCATTCTTAAGCTAAATAACACATAAATTCATTCTAAATGTTTGTTATAAATGACTAAATATCTTTAAAAGTTGGGAGTTCCAGACTTCTTGGCATTGATTTTTGGAAGTCCCAAGGGCAATTTTTGGGAGTCTCTGACTCCCAGACTTTCCTTAATGCAAGCACTGTTTAAGTTAAAGTAGCATACCAAATTCAACTTCCTAGTTTGAAAGGTACCCAAGTTTGACCTGTTATATATTTTGACCCTTAGCCCCACCCCAGGGCATGTTTAAAACCTACCCAAGTTATGACCTCCAAGAGAAACGAACGTGGACGTAAATGTCTATGTAAACGTGACTGTAAACTTAAACATTGACCCCTAGTGTCACCCCAAGGCATGACTCAAGGACAAGTTTCTAGCAAATTTCAAATTTCAACTTCTAGCAAATTTCAAATTTCTACTTCCTAGCCTAAAAGGTACCCATTATGACTCTGGTTACATATTTGACTTACGCACACGTATGGACAAACATCACAGTGAAACCCTGTATGTCTTCAGCAGGCTGGGGCATAAAAAAAAACATAAAAAAAACAATGAAACATACCCTTTGGAAATAGGGCATAAAAAGTGTAGAAGCATGCATGAATGGTTTTAAATTTGATACAGCACTTAATCTTTTCAAATCTGATGGGTAATCGTTAACACTTAATCTTTCCAGATTTGAACTGTGTAATAGTTCTAAATCTAAAACAGCACTTAATCTTTCCAAATCTGAATTTTGTATTCATTTTAAATTTAATACAGCTCTAATCTTTCCAAATCTGAAACAGCACTTAATCTTTCCAAATCTGAATTTTATATCTATTTGAAACAAAATACAGCACTTAATCTTTTCAAATCTGAACTTTATATCCATTTAAAACAAAATACAGCTCTAATCTTTCCAAATCTGAATTTTGTATTCATTTTAAATTTAATACAGCACTTAACCTTTCCAAATCTGAATTGTGTATTCACTGTAAATTTGAAACAGTACTTAATCTTTCCAAATCTGAATTTTATATCCATTTAAAAGAAAATACAGCACTAATCTTTTCAAATCTAGATTTTGTATTCATTTTAAATTTAATACAGCACTTAATCTTTCCAAATCTGAATTGTGCATTTGTTTTAAATTGATATGGCACTTTTTTTTCCAGAGTAATCATTTTAAATTTAAGGCGAGCATTTTAGGTCTAGTGACAGCTGGCTGTCAGGAGCATTTTAGGTCTAGTGACAGCTGGCTGTCAGGAGCCTTTTAGGTCTAGTGACAGCTGGCTTTCAGGAGCATTTTAAGTCTAGTGACAGCTGGCTGTCAGGAGCATTTTAGGTTTAGTGACAGCTGGTTGTCAGGAGCATTTTAGGTCTAGTGACAGCTGGCTGTAAGAAGCATTTTAGGTTCAGTGACAGCCGGCTGTCAGGAGCATTTTAGGTCTAGTGACAGCAAGCTGCCAGGAGCATTTTACATGTAGGTCTAGTGACAGTCGGCTGTCAGGAGCATTTTAGGTCTAGTGACAGCTGGCTGTCAGGAGCATTTTAGGTCTAGTGACAGCGGGCTGTCAGGAGCATTTAAGGTCTAGTGACAGCTGGCTGTCAGGAGCATTTTAGGTCTAGTGACAGCTGGCTATCAGGAACATTTTAGGTCTAGTGACAGCTGGCTGTCAGGAGCATTTTAGGTCTAGTGACAGCCGGCTGTCAGAAGCATTTTAGGTCTAGTGACAGCAGGCTGTCAGGAGCATTTTAGGTCTATTAACAGCTGGCTGGCAAGAGCATTTTAGGTCTAGTGACAGCTGGCTGGTAGCAGACCTAAAATGCCCTGACAGCCAGCTAACAGAACATGAACAAATGGCAAAGTAACAGATTTTATGATATGCTTTAATGATATTTGTGTATATTAACAGTACAATGAGAAACCAAAGGCAAATAGGGAACAATTTTAGCATTCTATCATATACATACATGTACATGTAAGCATGGCTATTGTTTGAAGTGGCCATTTCAAGGATTTTGTTTGTTTGTGTTGTGGTTTTACGGCCCAGTCAACCCGATGGGGTCATGTCGAGCGCGGTCAGTTTACCTAACCACACATTTACTGGGCAGGCTTAGTCCATTAAGCGGTTAACCAGTATTGTGCACATTCTTTTGCCAGAAACTGACAACTGCCCTTCTTGAATCAGCGAAGGGAGACAATGACTGTAGAAAATATTTCACGATCAATCTCCACGAAAGAATGTTGCCCGACCTCGACGGGGGTTGAACCTGCGACCTCCTGGTCTCCAGTCGGGCGGCGCATCCAACTGAGCCACTGAGGCTGGCAATTCACGGATTTTACCATCCAAAAAAGATCAGCTAACTAAACTATTACTGAAGCAGTCTTATGCACATACACAAGATATTTTAGGCTATTATTGTGTAACAATTACTCTAAAATGTTCTATGTTTCAAGATCTTTGTCAAACTCTTTAACTCATCAGGGCTTTCCCTGACTTGCATTTTGGCAGTTTTTTTTTACCCCAGAATCATGCTCTGGGCCCTCAAAAGTTAGGGGCAAGATAATGCAAACACATGTATGATCAATCTAAAATTTATTTCATCTATTTGTGACTTTGTATTTTAATATATCCGCCACCTAAAGGACAAGAATTTTCAGTATTTAGTAAAAGTTAATCTCTTTAAAACAATGAACCCTTAAATTTTACTTTAGGCTCCTTATCTCCATTTCAGGGGGTCCTTGGGACCCTTATTTTCAAATCCTGAGGGAAAACCCTGAGCTCATATGTTGTTGATTTCTAAAGACCAAAATAAGATGTGTTTTGTTTCCCATTTCCTGACTGACCAAGCCTTGATCGTTAATATGATTTAATAATTTTCTTTTATGAATTGTTTGATATATTTACACAAAGATTATGAGTCCAAAAAAAAGCTATATTGTATAATTTTCTAAGACTGATAAGTTTAATAGCCTTTTCATATTCATTTCTGTCATCAGAAAATCAAAATTATTTTTTTGACCAACCACTTTTTTTGTTACAGCCAGGGCAGGGGAAACAAAATATAGTTTTAAGATGCACCTATGAATAATTTAAAGGCTAAAATAAGTGTCCTTTAAAATCCATGAACAAAGTGGTAAGGGGTAAAGTGGGCCATACACATAGTTTCGGCTAATCAAGCCTCATCCATGACTCTATGTTATGATCCAACAATGAGAGCTGGTATTAAAATACTGCAATTAAATGAAATAATTTAAGGAACAGTCTAGTCTAAAGAATAGCTATACATTTGTATCTTCATGACTCTTTTTTTGGCATGATAGTGTATATAGATCTAAAGTTTTTCTCAGCTCCATCCCCAAGCTGGGGCATAGCTTTGAGGTCAAGGTCACAGACTTAGATTTTTCATACCAATGTCAAAGATTTTGCTTATATTATTATAAAGACTGATTGATTTAACTGGTATTTCTTGTGGTGATAGTTATATAGCATGATCCCTGCACCCCTGCCTTACCTTTGAGGTCAAAGGCATGGGTTCCACATAATGTGTGACTAAATTCTTTCAATTTGTATTAATATACATGTAGCATATAGCTGCCATCTCCAGAGTCAAAGCTACATACTTTGCACTTTTTAAAAAGTGGTGGTCGCTGGTATAAGCGCCCCGACAGGACACTTTGTCTAGTTGGATTCATTCATTGCATATGATTCACTTACATCATTAGGATCGGTAGGGCACCGAAAATAGGAGATTTTTAGCTCACCTGTACAAATTAACAGGATGAGCTATTGCACCACCCCCAGTGTCGGCGTCAGAGTTCACAAAAATGTTAAAGTTTTACGTTTAAGTTATTAAGGCCTTATATTTTCTTAATCCTAAGATGGATTTTGTTTATATTTTTTATGATTATATATGTAGATGTTGGTCCAAAATTTTATTGGGCACTATCCCCACCCTTGCTTATGACATGGAGGTCAAGGTTTTATGTTTAATTTTAGCATCAACATTTTTAAGCTCTCTTCATTTCTAAATCCTTGCATGGACTTACATGTACTTATATTTGGCATGATTATAGATTTTGGTCCTAAATTATATTTCGCATTATCCCAACCCTGCTCATGACCTAGAGGTCAAGGTTACGGACAGAGAAATTTATATTAATGTTTAAAGATCTCTTCATTCCTAAATCCTTGCATTGACTTACTGTATAATTGAAATGGCTGTAGATATTGGTCAGAAATTTTATTTGACACTATCCCTACCCCTGCTTCTGACACAGAGGTCAAGGTCACAAGATTAGAAATTTTATGTTAAAGGTTTAGCTTTTAGATTTCTTAGTTTCTAAATCCTTGTATGGATTTACTTTATACATACATATGGTATGATTATAGAAGTTGATAAGAAATTTTATTCAGCACTATTCATACCCCTGCTTATGACCTAGGGGTCAAGGTCACAGACTTACAAATTTATAAATAAAGTTTTGTGTCGAAGATTTTAAGATCTCTTCATATCTAAATCCTTGCATGGATTTACTTTATATTTGGCGTGATTATAGATATTGGTCTAAATTTTATTCTGCACTATCCTCACCATCTGCTAATGACCTAGAGGGCAAAGTCACGGACTTGGAAATTTATGTTAAAATTTGCGTCAAAGTTTTTAAGATCTCTCAATTTTTAAATCCTTGCATTGATTTACCTTTTTATATATATATATATATAATTTTATTTTCAAACTCAAACAAATACATTTACAAAGCATTGGTGATTATACATATACACATTGTATATGATTTACTTAACACCACAAAATACCCATCCTAAATGTTATTATGGACTACAGATGAAGAAAAAAAAAAAGAAAAAGAAATAACAAAACAAAAATAGAAATGTGTCAATATGACACAGATGCCCCCACCCAGGCCATCCTCATAAGCAGGCATTTTGCAAAAAATGAAGTTGAAAAAAGGGCCATAACTGTCATTATAATTGGCAGATTTTACCCTAAATCGAACTCGACCTATATTTTATGATTATATACCTGTGTATAAAATATGAATCCAATACACCAACCTTTTTAAAACAATATCGAAAGGAAAACATTTTTTGAAGGTGAAAAAGGGCCATAACTCCCATGATAATGGGTGGATTTTACCCTAAATCGAACTTGACCTCTATTTTATGATTATAAACCTGTGTATTAAATATGAATCCAATACACTAATGTTTTCAAAAGATACATGTATCAAACGGAAACTACTTTTTCAACATTGAAAAAGGGCGGTAACTCCAAAGACAATTGGTGGATTTTACCCCAAATCAAACTTGACCTATATTCTATAATTATATGCTCATGTATAAAATATGAATCCAATACACTAATCTTTTCAGAAGTTATGGAACGGAAACCAGTTTTCAAAGTTGAAAAAAAGGGCCATAACTCCCAAAATAATTGGTGGAGTTCACCCTAAATCAAACTTGACCTACATCTTATAATTATATACATGTACCTGTGTATAAAGTTTGAACCCAATACAGTAATCTTTTCAAAAGATATCGAACGGAAACCATTTTTCAAAGTTGAAAAGGGCCATAACTCCCAAAATAATTGGTGGATTTTACCCTAAATCGAACTTGACCTACATTTTATGATTATATACCTGTGTATAAAATATCAATCCAATACACCAATCTTTTCAAAAGATATCACGCAGAAACCATTTGTGTCAAGTACAGGACGGATGGACAGACGGGATGGACATACTATATGCACCCCCCCGCCCCACTGAAAATGGCGGAGCATAAAAAAAAAAAACAACATCATTACAATATGTGATACAATAGTCTTAAACCTGTAATGCATGGTAATCTTAAAAACATTGTTCTTAAACCACACTCTATCTTGATTACCATGACTGAAAGAAAGTATTATATTAATGCAGTTTAGTTTCATTGTAAACGAACATAATATATATTAATGTTAATCATTATCATGTGTCCTTTCTTTTCTCAACCACTTTGGTGGTCTCTCTCTATTACTTAACAGTACATGTACATTGCATTGATTTACTGAATATTTGGCATGATTACAGATTTTGGTCCAAAATTTTTTATTCAGCACTATCCCCACCCTATGACTTAGAGGTCAAGGTCACAGACTTAGAAATTTTGGTTTTAAAGTTTTATCTCAAAGTTCTTAAGATCTTGTATTTTTTCAGCTAGTTTTCAAATGGTACTATTTATTTAGTTTATACATGTATATGATATACAGATAACTATGGAAGCTGTTCTCCATCAAACATTATATCCAGTAACCCATTCCAGACTCACCCCCCCTACCCCTCAAGCACCACCACCACCACCACCACCACAGTAATTGTCGCATAAACTCTCATCCAGTTTTTAATGTTAAGCACTCTAGGTAAAATTTTCAAATATGACATTTAAAAATATATTTCAAGTTTTTCCTTGAAAATAAGATTTGACATTTCATGCATTTCCTAAGGAGACAATTTGGATGAAATGTCAGATCCTATTTTCTAGGAAAAATAAGAAATGTATCATGAGTATGCCATCTGCTGAATTTGCCCTTAGCATGATAAGTGGTTAACATTTACCACTCTATGGGCTAATTCAGTAGATGAAAAATTGGTGATACTTTTCTTATTTTCCCCCAGAAAACGGGATTTGACATTTTATGTAAAACATGATTTGACATTACATGCAAATTGTCCCCACTGAAGACAATTTACATAAAATGTCAAATCCCTGTTTTCTGGGAAAAATAAGAAAACATACTTCAGAATGTTGTCTGCTGAAATATTTACTTACAATGTACATGTACATGTAGCATGTGGTGAGGTTATTAAGTCTAAAATGGGGTAAAATTGTCTGCTGAAATAGCCCAGAGAGTGGTAAAGGTTAATACTTTGAAGTACATGTACCCTTAAAAAATCAAACTGTAAGAAAGAATATCAAATGCCTGTATATAATGGAAAAATATTAGCTGACTGTCGGGAGCATTTCTGGTCTCCTGCCAGCCAGCTGTCACTTGACCTAAAATGCTCCTGACAGCCAGCTATCACTAGACTTAAATGGCTCCTGAAAGCTGGCTGTCAAAAGGCACTTCCAAAATTTAGTACAGCACTTCATCTTTCCAAATCTGAAAAATGCATTCATTGTAAACTTGATACAGCACTTAATCTTTCCCAATCTGATTCGTAATCATTGTAAACTTGATACAGCACTTAATCTTTCCAAATTTGATTTATAATCATTGTAAACTTGATACAGCACTTAATCTTTCCAAATCTGATGTGTAATCATTGTAAACTTGATACAGCACTTAATATTTCCAAATCTGATGTGTAATCATTGTAAACTTGATACAGCACTTAATCTTTCCAAATCTGATGCATTATCATTATATTAACTTGATACAGCACTTAATCTTACCATATCTGATGTGTAACCATTGTAAACTTGATACAGCACTTAATATTTCCAAATCTGTTTAGTAATCATTGTAAGCTTGATACAGCACTGTATCTTTCCAAATCTGATGCATAATCATTGTAAATATAATACAATGTACAGCACTTAATCTTTCCAAATCTGATGTGTAATCATTGTAAATTTGATACAGCACTTAATCTTTCCATATCTGATGTGTAATCATTGTAAATTTGATACGCACTTAATCTTTCCAAATCTGATGTGTAATCATTGTAAATTTGATACAGCACTTAATCTTTCCAAATCTGATGTGTAATCATTGTAAACTTGATACATCATTTAATCTTTCTAACTCTGATGTGTGATCATTGTAAACTTGATACAGCACTTAATCTTTCCAAATCTGATTTGTAATCATTGTAAACTTGATACAGTACTTAATCTTTCTAACTCTGATGTGTAATCATTGTAAACTTGATACAGTACATGTACTTAATCTTTCCAAATCTGATGTGTAATCACTGTAAATTTGATACAGCACTTAATCTTTCCAAATCTGATGTGTAATCATTGTAAACTTGATACAGCACTTAATCTTTCCATATCTGATGTGTAATCATTGTAAACTTGATACAGCACTTAATCTTTCCAAATCTGATTTGTAATCATTGTAAACTTGATAGAGCACTTAATCTTTCTAACTCGGATGTGTAATCATTGTAAACTTGATACAGTACATGATATTTCCAAATCTGATGTGTAATCATTGTAAACTTGATACAGTACTTAATCCTAACAAATATGATGCTTTATCAATAAATTAACTTGATACAGCACTTAATCTTTCCATATCTGATGTGTAATCATTGTAAACGATACAGCGCTTAATCTTTCCAAATCTGATGTGTAATCATTGTAAACTTGATACAGCACTTAATCTTTCCATATCTGATGTGTAATCATTGTAAACTTGATACAGCACTTAATCTTTCCAAATCTGATTTGTAATCATTGTAAACTTGATAGAGCACTTAATCTTTCTAACTCGGATGTGTAATCATTGTAAACTTGATACAGTACATGATATTTCCAAATCTGATGTGTAATCATTGTAAACTTGATACAGTCCTTAATCCTAACAAATATGATGCTTTATCAATAAATTAACTTGATACAGCACTTAATCTTTCCATATCTGATGTGTAATCATTGTAAACGATACAGCGCTTAATCTTTCCAAATCTGATGTGTAATCATTGTAAACTTAATACAGCACTTAATCTTCCAAATCTGATGTGTAACCATCTAAAATTTCATTCAACACTTACATGTATATTTCCAAATCTGAATTGTGTGATAATTTTTTGGATACAAATGTACATTTGTACTCATTTATGTATAATCATTTAAAATCTGATACAATACTGCACTTAATCTTTCTATCTATGATGTATAATCATCTGAAATACTGTAGCATTACCCTTTGAAAAGTCAGCTGATAGAAAGGTTAACTTTCCAAGAGTGCCTTATACATGTACATGTAAATCACCTTTGAGTCTGTCTGTCCAAGATCAGTTAACAAAAATGGGTCATAGTGCTTAAACTGTTGGGAATACCTTGATAATTTTTTTTGCATACTGATAGATACCAACAAGATCTAGCCAATATGCTTGACAAATGCCACTTTTCTTTGATCGAGGCCTGAAGCAAAATATGAGAAAATATGGAAATTGTCTTAGGTCTTATGGGATATTTTGATAAAATTTTGTATACACATAAATACTGAAAAGATAAAGACAAAGGAAATGCCACTGTAATGAAAAAAAAAGGAAAAAAAATGTAAAAATATGGAAATTGCCACAGGTCTTCAATCATATTGGGGGATATTGTGATAAAATTTTGGATACACAATAATATTGACAAGATCTAGCCAAAGGAATTGCCCAATGCCACTTTTCTTGACCAAGGTTATGTTGAGGCCAAAATGTGACAGCACAATATCTTGACAAAATGTTGCATACATATTAATATTGACAAGATCTAGCCAAAGGAATCGCCAAAAGCTACATAGTACATAGAGGCACAGACAAGAATGAGGTAGGTTGTGCACCTTAGCAATAGTTGATTTGATACAGCATTTAAATCTTCCCTTATCTGATATAAATCATTTTAAATTTGCTACAGCATTTCACCTTTCCTTAGCTGACACTGGTGAGTAATCTCTTTGAATTCAATGGAGAATGGCTACCACTGTTTTAAAACAGTTTATATACAAATGGCACATAAAATTTTACACCAATCATATCCCAAACAATTTCATTTTCAACTGTTAAAAATACAATAATAATCAAGATATCTGAAACAAATCAGAAGAGTAATTAGGTACATGTATTCTGATGTCTCAAACTTGCAAACTGACTGGTATATGTGAAATAAATTACATTGAAGCAAACTGACTGGGTACAACTGATTTAATGCATAGCAGCCTGAGTATTTTTTTTTTTTCTATTTTTCCTTGAATTTAGGTTTTGGCATTTCATGAGTAATGTCAAATACCTACCAGTATTTCCTGAGAAAAACAAGAGAAATATCATCAAATACTGAGAGGTGATGCTTAAAGTACATGTACATGTACATTGCATAATTCTAGACTTACCAAGGCACTTTCTTTCAAGTCTAACTCATTCAGAACCACATCACCTGAAAATAAAACAGAACACATAGAAATCTGCAAGACAGCCTGTGTACCCAGCAAAGACTCAGATCAGCCTGCAGATCAGTGCAGAAGCATCTTCAGGTAGAGAGTGAAGATTCTGATCAGACTGTGCAGATACATAGGCTGTTCTGAGTCTTCGCTGGGCACATATGCAGTCTTGTAGAAAATACTGAGCCCAGTCATATAATTTTCTGGCCATTTGTTTGTTTGTTGTATTTGTGTTTTACGTTGCTTTCAACAATCTTTCAGTCATGTCACACAAGTGTCTTGATGTGGCAGGGAGCTTAATACTCACTTCTAGCTTGCTGCCTCAGTGTAATACATGTATCATGCCCAAGACACGTGAAATGATACATGTATGTCACCAAGCTATAGTACTGGTCACTATACTGCAGGGTTTCACTAGTATTTTAAAAATAGGAATCCCAAAACCATTTTCTGTCAAAAACAAGAATCCCACAATGTAAATTAATTCCTCTGAAAAATAAGAGTGCTAACCAGCAAAGTAGGTGTCCAGGACTCCTTATTTGGAGTTAATGAGAACACTACTGATACTGACACTGGGCAGACCAGTTCTGAGTCCTAGCTGTACTTTCATAATGTTGAGTGCAAAGTGAAAGAGCAGTTACAGTGTAGTACTATTTTAAAAGACATTGTATGACTTGGCCGGGAATTGAACCCACAGCTTCCCAGTCCAAAAGTGGATGTTCTACCAACTGACCCACTGTTCCTGTCTCTGGCCAGTTTAACAGTTACTGTGACTGCCGGTTTAACGGTTACTGTGACAACCTCTGTTCTAATAGACCAAATAAGTACCATTAAGGATACTTTGCATGCCTTACAGAATCACTGACTACACTTCAAAGAGATCCAAAGTACTAGCAACATCTTGAAGACTCAAATATTCTGTGAAACCTTCAGCACAGGTTTCAGTCCTCCTGTTCCTCTTACTATCATAACTTAGCTCAATCAGCAGATTGTAGCAATACCCAAACTGATATCATAGCAATGGACTTTGTTAAAGCTTTTGATAAAGTTTCACATAGACATCAACTAACTGCAAACTATTCTATGGCTCATGGGGTGAACAACAATGCACTCCACTGGATTGGTGATTTCCTGGACCAGCCTACTCAGACTTTTGTTCTAGGAGACAAATGTGTCGCCATCCCTCTGAGATTGTCATTCTCCCAAGAGATTGTTATGGGGTTCTTTCCCTTCTTGACATACAATGTATATAAATGCCTTCCTGGGCCTAGTTGTTCAAAGCTAACGACGTTGTTAGTTAACGATTCGTTAAAATTTAAATCGAGTGATACGCAAATACGCTGAAATTTTTTGCTGAAAAAATGTGAGTAGCTTTTGCAGTGCAATTGTCAGCAAAAAATATAAAAATATTGTGTATTGAATCCGCTAAAACAGTTAAAGAAATAATCCTTAACGAGCTCGTTAAGCTAACGACGCTTTGTACAACTGGGCCCTGGAATACATGTCTCACTCCATACTACATGTACGTAACATGTATGTACAGCTATTTGCAGATCTATGATAGTATAGACTTTATATGAATTCCACCTTCACTGTGCAAAAAGGTATATTTACATGTACATTTACACTGACTCTGTGTGTGACAGGGAGAAAAGTATTAAGATGACTAAATACAGTCTTGCTGTATGAGCCAGCTTTTAAGGCTATGAGATACAGTGGTCTGGCTTTTCTATGAACGTTGCAACAGATTGCATGTTTAGTACCTGGACTGGCAACCCTATATGAGGGGCCCACTGCTTAACTTGGCAGAGAATAATTCACATGGTTACATGTGGAAAAAATGAAAATATTGGATTTTATCAAAAGCAAATAATAGAACTCTTTATGTGTAGATCTAAATTATGACAAAAACATTTTGCACTGAATCATGACAAGCATTTACAAATTTACTTAGGGCTTCATACACCAGTCATTTGTAGCCACTGACTGCCTCCACCCCCTCACCAACCTACGAGGAAGGGGTGAGGGATGGCTGGACTGATGCCCCTGCAGGGCCAAGGAAGTAGTAGGGTTGTCACTTCCTGACAAAATAGCAGATATATATAGATTTTATATTAACATCATTCTTATTTTTCATTGTTTCCAATGGATAGGTCCCTTGAAACACCCCAAATAAAGCACTTGAAATCACCCCAAACCACCCTTATAATGTGGGGTAGGGTGGGTTAGGGTATGACAGGGTAGGGTACATGTAGGTAGGGTGGTATAATTTGACAGTCAGATACATGTAGGGTAATGTATGGTATGAAACATGTCACTGTCCACTATCACCATGAACAAATGACAAATTTACAATCCCCACTGACTGCTATTATAGACTTATAATGTTTCTAAGACTAGTTCGGTTCCTTTTTCCTCCAAAATTGACTTTAAGATTTCACTGTATATTTGGTATCAATGTCAAAGTAACCCCTATTACGAATAAAAGTCGAGGTTCCTATCTCAATAGAACATAAAAACTGGCATCACAGCAGAGCAACGGAAATTAATCCCGGTATTATAATAAATGAAACCATATTTAGGAATATTAAAGCCCTAAATTTTTTTTATTTTTTTTTTTTTTATTTTTTTTTTTTTATATAACTGGGGATATACATTTAACATTGAAAGCACAAATTATAAACACACAAAAACATAAAATTCACGAGCCATAGCAATTCCTACAATTTAACACGGACACACAATGAAGACTCAGATCAGCCTGCACATCCATGCTGCTATATTCAGCTTTGTGTCATGAGCACTGTGCAAACTATTATCAGAATATGTGCCTGCAACATTCCTGAAATTGTTTGAAACACAATGAACAAATCATCACGAAAACACGCCTATATAATTTTGACCCCCTTAAACCCCACTTTTATATAGTGAAACTGGGGTTTACAGGGGTATACATTATTTTTCTTATTTTTGCTCAAAAACATAGCTTGTGGGTACTCGTTAGAACTGCCTCAGAACCGCTGAGGCAGTTCTAACGAGTACCCACAAGCTATGTTTTGAGCAGAAATATGAAAACTATCAGAATTTTTTATCTGAAAATTTTCATGTTTTGGTGGTAAAACTTTCAGTATATTTGAATAGGCGTGTTTTCATAATGGCATTGTTACGTAGGAATAGTGGAGAGGTGCTTTTGCATGTGGGTTTGGGGTGTTTTTTATGAGCTTTAATAGGACTAAGCATGGTTTGGTTAATGAGGATGATTGCCCACCCTACTATATCCTATTCTACTTTACACTACCCCTGAAAAGGTTGGTTTGGGGTGTTTCAATGGATCCTCGGTGGATGGTGGAAAAGTACCGGATTTTTACTATCCAGTTGTCTGTTCAGTGCAGTGTATTTAGCAGGGCTGAGATGACGAAAGTAGCTGTCCCTACTATTCCCCTGAGGGGGAGGGGGGGGAGGGAGGGGGGTAGGGGGCGAGGAGTTGTGCCATGCAAAAAATAATGATCTTCTGAAAGATCAAAAGTACAGTGCATTAAAGTAAATGCAGAGGTATTATTGATCTTGGATACTGGCACTAATTATGCCCTTTTACTGCTGACCGGTAAAAGAGGAAGAATGTGTCAGAGTCTCGTGACATCTGAGATACTGTAAGGTGAAAGTGAAAGTAAGCTTTACTCGGTACACCGGTACATTATTCTATGAATAGATAAAAGTTTTATCTACAGTCGGATCATATTCCAGACAGATAAATAAGAGATGTTTAATCCGTAAGACCGGAAGGCAGATTACTTGCATTTCAGATGCACTGTGCATTTAATTGATAATATTTTTGCTGATGAAACGGGCCATTTAATGATCTCCACCCACTACCGGCATTCGTGATTACCTCCCCAGATTCCTATCTTCAGCTGGGATTTGTCCAAGTTCTCCACGAAATCTCCCAAATATTTGTTGATTAAATCGACGACTAGCGATTCAAATACCATTCTGAAAGAAATCTAGAGATGCTATCCTCTGCAGTTATGAGAAATCAGTAATATCCGACTTTCAGCCTCTTGGCCGACAAACTGTTTTCGTCAATATGTTAATCAGCAAGGCCACAGGTCATGGATGTAATCCACGAGGGTCATGCTATTTACCGATAACAACAGTCAATCGGGGATGAACTGGCAGGTCATTGCATAGGGTGACATACTAGTGTAGGTTGAACACCCACTGCTGAGACAAACTAATTAAAAGTTCTTTTGTTGCATAAATATACTTTATCTATCGCTCCAATCTGTCCTCTGCGTCACAAACATTATATCGGGACACAAATCTTAAGTTAAAACGCACACTAAATGATAAACGCCACAGAAAATAAAGAGACAGTTTGGTAATATAATGAATTTAATAATCAAATGTAATCAAGTCATTCAAAGAGAATAGATAGATAGATAGATAGATAGATAGATAGATAGATAGATAGATAGATAGATAGATAGATAGATAGATAGATAGATAGATTGATATCATCATGAAAACACGCCTATATAATTTTGACCCCCTTAAACCCCACTTTTATATAGTAAAACTGGGGTTTACAGGGGTGTACATTATTTTTCTTATTTCTGCTCAAAACATAGATTGTGGATACTCGTTAGAACCGCCTCGCCGAGGCGGTTCTAACGATTATCCACAATCTATGTTTTGAGCAGAAATATAAAAAGTATCAGTTTTTTATCTGAAAATTTTCAGTTTTTGGAGGTGAAATTTTCTACATATTTGAATAGGCATGTTTTCGTAATGTGTAGTAAGGTAGGGCCACCGGGGTCGGGCTAGGATTGAGCGTCCAGTCTCGGACCAACGGTTGGGCCAATATCCACCCTGACTCACAGGAAAGTGTAGAATTAGAATTCGCGTTGTGTTTTAGTATTTTTCGATTTTATTTTTCTTCAAGTTGAGGCAGACAAGGTATTTGGTTCGAATCTCTGGATGTGGTGATACAGTGATAAAAGAGCATCCAACAAGACTGACAAAATTTGTGTATCTTATTTTACATTAACTAGAATTGCATTTCTGAGGCTTATTTATCAGAAAGTAAATGCACTAATTTTGATATGTTAGATTTTATTTGAGTTTTAGAATTTAGATGGCCGCACCCCCGCAGATGTTCCAAGGGAACATTAGGGATAAGGCCCTAAGTCCTCGAGACTACCAGATTGTCCCTAGGGGACAGTAGCAGTGTCAAGGTTAACTTTCAGCTCAGAAAGAAAAGAAAGTCAGACCCATAAGTTGTTCTGTGAGAACAGGAGAATAAGACTTTTTTTTTAGATCTGGAAACTACCTGATTGTCCCGTGGGGACAGAAGTAGAAACAAGAAGGTGGTGCCCACCTTTTTACTATAACATGCTTAGACGGAAGACATTTGGAAATCGTATTGATTCCTGATTATTTGCACAAAGGACAAACATTAACATCTTCTTGTCGCTTTTAAGTCGATTTGCACCCTGTTTATAGCGCTTGTTTATTTATCATATAAGATAGTCATATAGATGATTTGCGTCGTTTATATATCACATAAGGTGACCATGTACTGGGCATATAGATCAAGTCCTTTTTATGGAAAAACAGTAACTATTTTATTTGACGGTTGTTATCGGTAAATAGTAAGACCGTCCCGCGCCATCATTGGTTTCCGGCGGGATTTTTTTTTTTTTTTTTTTTTTTTTTTCCCCCCGTCCTATGGTTACCTCCCCTACTGGACGCTCTTTAATTGAAAACCTATAGAGTAGCTGTATTTGGTGGAACCGCGTGGAAAAAGACGGTGGAAAAAAAAAAGACGGGACCAAACAATGAGACCAAAATTTGATCACCCAGGAAAAGCTTTCATCCTTCATGGAATTGAATGATTTTTGACAGGCTTATTATTTCTAGAGTTTTCCTCAAAATATATGTCAAAATTTTCAAATATTTCCTCTCAATAAGGAAATGTTGCCAAATGAACAGGCCCGTAATTTTGGGACATGTCCTAAATTTCTGCAAGTAGGCCTATCGCCAAAAATAGTAAATGGCAGGTAGTTTGTATGGTAACCAAAATCATTCTAAACCATTCTAAAACCGCAAAATTTTGAAAGTTTGTGCATCAGTTTTCGAAATAATATGCACGGAACTAGGCCGGGATCAAAGTAATTCGCCGGCACAAATGGCATAGATCTATATTCTGATAATGTTTGGCCATTTGTTCGGTGGTTTACTGTTTATTTGACCACATTTTCAATCTTTCACTGCCATAGGCGATAATAACAGGCTTTTGCAAACAGCATAGATCCAGATGAGACGGCTTTTATTGTCTCACCTGGATCTACGCTGTTTGTCGGTCATTCAGTTTCTTCAATTTTTTATATAAACTTCTTTGCAATCGATAGTTTGTTTAAATCAAAAGCAGACGACAAATGTCATCTGAAATTTGGCAGCGAAAGAGTTAAGAAAACTGGGATACCATAAAATATTCATAATATGTTTGGTCATGGCGTAATTACACTACAACGTCACTCTCAATATGGCGGCATTTATCAACGTTCGTCGCTGTAGGATAAAATATAGCAAAAAAAGGCATTTTATTGGGCGGTATATACGAAAAAACCCGAGCACATTACTTGGCCTGCGTGGGTGCGCGCGTGCGTGTAACTGCGTGTGCGCAATCGCGTGTGTCATCTACACTCATTCTTCATATTGTTATGTACGTACATACGCACGGATGGATGGATGGATGGATGAAATTAAACCGGGCGCAAAATAAAGGTTTCATGTACTGTTTGATAGACATAACGCAATGAAAAATCACGGTCTTAAAGTACCGGATAGTGATTTTGTTTGTTTGTTTGGAGTTTAACTGCCCAGTCAACACTATATAGGTCATATCGAGCCGGTCAGTTTACCATACTTTTCCTGGACAACGGTTAACTAATACAGCGCAGATTATTTCGCCAGAAACTGACAAATGCCTTCTTGAATCATTGGAAGGTAGACATGACAGTAGAAAAGATTTCATGATCAATCTCAACGAAAGAATGCTGCCGAACCAGCAGGTATCGAATCCGCGACCTCCCGATCACCATTCAGACGCGCATCTATCAGAGTTGCTGTATTTCAATATTGAATTGGTTAACCCATACATGCCTAGAGTCCCATAAATTGGACCGTTTGTCAAACAGTATAGACCCAGAACAGATGCCACAGAACGCGGTGTCCGTTTCTTTGACGTCTGTTTAGGGTCTACACTTTTGGCTGAAAGTATAGAAATTTAAGGGTTACGTGAAACAGTCTGAGCCCAAGATTAGGACTTTTTTTTTTCATCCTAGACTCAGAGACTATCGACCCTCCAATGATGTCAGTGCTTTGATTTGAATAATAAACTAGATATAAAATATAACGGCTGAAGTATACTAGCTACACACAGTATTGTGTTAAAATAAAAATAACAAGAGAATCGGTGAAACCGAAGAATGCTCCCCGAGATGCGCAGTAGTGGGAGGATTATGTTAGTGAAAGAGTAAATTACTTTGAGATATGCTAAGGACAAGCTTATTATTGCAAAGATCAGGACGGGAAGCAACCCAGTAATTACTTATAATAGAGTTACAGTTCTTGCACTCTGCACTATCTCTGATAGCCGCCTCTCAATGTATCACGTTTCATTTGATTCCCTTTTATACTTTCAGAGATATGCACCGGGCAAGTTTTTTATTGCAAAAATTAAGAAGGAAAGTAACGCCATAAATGCTGGTGACAGGGTTATGGTTCTTGCATTCTGCAATTTTCCTTATAACTCTCTTTCTATCAGTGTATCAAGTTTCATTTATTTATATTCAATACTTTTATAGATATGCTCTGGACAAACTTCCTATTGCAAAATTAGAAAGAGAAATAACTCTGTAATTACTTGTGAAAGAGTTACGGTTTTTGCACTCTGCACTTTCTCTGATGGCCGTCTATCAATGTATCAAGTTTCATTTAATTCCCATCCATACTTTCAGAGATATACTCCGGACAAGCTTTTTATTGCAAAAATTAAGAAGGGAAGTAACTCCGTAAATACTGGTGACAGGGTTATGATTCTTGCATTCTATAATTCCCCTCATAGCATTCTATCAGTGTGTTAAGTTTCATTAAATTACCTTCAATACTTTTAGAGATACGCACCGGACAAAAGTGTGACAGACGGACGGACAAAGTGGCGACTGTATGCTTTCCGTTCGTCGAGCATAAAAATCTTGCTTATTTTTTTGCCATTTTATGCTTTACAAGAAACCAGCATTTCAAAAGAACACCTGAAGTCCGCATTTGAAGTTTCGCTCTCACGTCATTTAACGAAATCGAAAAGGGCAGTTACGCTATCAATCTAACCGATTCAAACGTACAAATCAAACAAAGTGTACCACATATGGAAGCGTCCTAGTGCCAGGTGAAAAAAAAATGTTTAAGTTCTATGTAGGAGATAGTCATTCCTATGTGGGAGAGAATAAGTCCTACGTAGGAGTTAGTAACTCCTACGTAGGGGATAATAAATCCTACGTAGGAGTTAGTAACTCCTACGTAGGAGATAATAAGTCCTACGTAGGAGATAGTAACTTCTACGTAGGAGATAGTAACTCCTACGTAGGAGATAGTAAGTCCTACGTAGGCGATAATAACTCCTACGTAGTAACTCCTACGTAGGAGATAGTAACTCCTACGTAGGAGCTAATAAGTCCTACGTAGGAGATAGTAAGTCCTACGTAGGAGATAGTAACTCCTACGTAGGAGATAGTAACATCTACGAAGGAGATAATGTCCTACGTAGGCGATAATAAGTCCTACGTAGAGGTTAGTAACTCCTACGTAGGAGATAATATGTCCTACGTAGGAGATAGTAACTCCTACGTAGCAGATAATAAGTCCTACGTAGGAGTTACTAACACCTACGTAGCAGATAATAAATCCTACGTAGGACTTACTTTCTCCTACAAAGATGTTAGTAACCGCATTACAATGCGGAGAAAAACAATGTTGGTCATATTTCATTCCATAAAGTATATCTATTCAATTGATTATTTATAATATTTAAGAAATTACATTAAAACAAAATGATAATAATAACATTATTATTGATATTATTTTAAGAAATAATTATAATAATAATCAAGCTGTATATCATAATTCGGAAAATCCTATGCTGGCCCTATTTTATCTCATAAAATGGTTTTCTAAGAAATTAAACATAATGATAATAATGAAAAAGAAACATAGCGATAATAATGATATTATTATCTTTATTATTACCATTATTTATTTATTTATTTATTTATTTATTTATTTATTAAATGATTAGTAATAGTAACAGTGATTTAGCTGTACATTTGAATTCCGATGAATAAATATTATTATGTTGGTCATGTTCAAAACGTTTTGTTTTTAAAAGAGCTACATGGAGCTTTAACAGTTTTTACTGCATGTGTATTTAGGGGTATAATATTGCTAATTATTAAACACCTTAAATCCCTATCATATTGAAATTTGATTAAGTCCGCGTTACTACCTGTTGACATAGTTTATACATGTATGTGCTATTTGAGTGGCAAACAGTGTGCAGACCTTAATAAGATGCTCTGTAATGTAATGTCTAATCAGGGGCCGCGACTGCTGTTTGTTAAAGTGTGTCTATCAGAATACTGAGGTTAAATACTGTAAACCACTTTCTTCTCTAACCACCATCTGTCAGATTCAATAAATTGTTCACAACTTTTCAAATATTGGCCTAAACGTAATTGTTTCAAAAACAAACCTGGGATATCAGATGATCCTTTACCACACTTGCCCTATATTTTTTACAAGGCAATTATAGTACCCACTGATTTGTCTAAACATTGCTGGCTAAGTGTAGAACCTTGCAGACTGTGTAGACCATGATTACACAATGTGTTACGTGACATCTGATCTGGGTCTACACTGTAAGCACAGGCCTCCCTGTCTAGAAACCTAGGATAGTAACAGTAATACACATTTTATCCATATTTGCTGACTACCCAACACATAAATAACAAGAGTCTCTCCAAATAAAAAAACAGGATTTAATATGTGCAACAATTGTAGTTCCAGATCAGCATTTACATACATTATTTTCGCTGATAGAATGTGCAAGCTCTATTCGCGTGCAGTGGACACTCTGATCATAAAGCGGACGTACTGACTAATCTGGGTTACAGTGGTCGCATAATTCATAAAGTCCATTTTTATTTGGAAAGACTCAACCTTCATTGTTTCTTATTTTACTTGTAGACACCTCAAAGTTCTACAAAATATCAACAAGACATTCTATTTTTTTATTTTTATTAGTACATTGTTTTGAAAAGATTGTTCAAACATATAAACACAAGTGTATTTCCAGTATCCGTATCTAGATTTTTAACGCTACCAGGCAACTGAGTCACACAAAGGCAGTATTTCCATGAAGTGTGAACCGGTTAAATACAACCTTCTCCAGGGACCTGTACCTCCTGGTTTCATTTATCTACTGGACATTATACAGCTGAGAACCAGAAGCCTCAGGCCACTGGACAAGGTTATAGTTTGATCCATAACCCATGCAATAAAAACAAAGTGGTCCAAACATCAAATGAACATCAACATATGTAAGTAGTTGCGGTCATGGTACCAAAGCCGTAATCCAAACTCATAAATCCATAAACGAATGACGAATCAGAATGTTCAGACCAACAGACATGGACCCCAGAACAAAGAAGGGTGTAATCAGGCGTCCGCGGATAGTAGTAAGCATTACTTGGTAAGCAAGCTTCGTCACCATGCCCATAGGCCTGAACAAAGGAAATATCGGTAGAAGCGTATGTCCGGGATTTGGGAAGTCTACTTATGGCGCGTCACTGGCAAAAACATCAGAAACAATTCTGGAAACTGCCACATTGTAGGGATTGACTAGATCATGATGTCTCCCATAGAACTTCTTAAGTGTTGCTACCAGTTTGTTTTTTTTGATACCACTGGCTCAATAACTTTGTAGTGAGCACTTTCCCACGCTCCATGAAGTCCTGATAATTTGAAAGGTTCTGGCATAACGGATTAACTGTGAAACGTAAACGCCGTATGCTGGTGCAGAAGTAATATTACTGCTCAGGAAGGGAAAGTTAACAATGGGAAAATTGAAGTCATCCCGTTTGTCGTAAAGCCTAGTAGTAAGCTTTCCATTGTAAATGTAGAGATAACAATCCAAGTATGCGGAGGAGGCTGCAGCCTCCGTTGTTTCCTTTATTTCAAGTTCACGTGGATAGATGAATTCTAAATACTCTGCACATTTTGTGTTTTTCAGAGACAATACATCGTCTATATATCTGTAGGTGAAATTGAATTGTTGTGCGAGGTGTTTCTCGCCTGCTTGGAGGAGACTTTGTACAAACTCCACCTCACACGAGTATAAAAACAAGTCGGCAAGTAACGGTGCACAGTTAAATAAAGGACAATTACGACAATGATCTAAGAATCCGGGTAGACAACTCGACATCTTTAATTGTGTACCTTAAGAAACACTGGTTACTGTAAAATGCATTGATAAACAGTGAAAATCCTGATCAGAATGTGCAGTTGTGCTGTCTGATCTGGGTATTTCGTGTTTGCTTAATACACAATCTCCCTTTTTCATAATCTGACACAAGTGTCCTGTATCTGAGATAGGTCATTGCAATTCTTTAATCTGTCAGATCAATAAATTTCTTAAGTTTGATTGATTTACTGAAAAATGATTGTAAGGCAACATTTATGCACCAAGGACAAACTGATGATACTCTTAATTTCCCCAGATGGTAGGCTTTGACATATCATGCAAATTGTCTCCAATAGAGAAAGTTTGCATGAACTGTCAAACTAATATTAGGGGTAAAATAGTTTAATTCTTAACCTTTACCACTCTCTGGGCTAATTCAGTAGACGATAAATTGGTGATAATGGTCTTATTTTACCCAGAAAATAAGATTTGACATTTTCATGCAAGTTGTTTCCAACAAAGACATTTTGCATGAAATGTCAAACCCTTTCTTGTGTGTGTGTGTGTGTGTGTGTGTGTGTGGTGGGGGGGGGGGGGAACTTATACGTAAGACTTATTATCTTCTACATAGGACTTAAATATTTTTTTTTCACCTGGCACGTGGACGCTTCATAACTATAGAAAAAACTTGCGATATAATTTGAGTCAGCGCATGATAAAACGAACAAAATAAAATAGCAAGTGCGATAAACTGATGCGGAGTCGATACACAGGTATTCGCGAGAAGGCCAATATCATTGCCTGTCAATTATTGGTATTTTCCGCCACTGCCGATTATCGGAAATACGAGAATTTCTGAAGAAAAAAGAACAATACCACTGATAGAAATGTCAAAAAAAGGATAAAAAAGTTTTCGTTTTAAAAATATGAAAAAAGTATCAGCCAAGTGGCATATAAGAAGAGGGTTATGAAGTAAAGTCTTAAAAGGTTAGTGATGCCCCATGTTCTGATTGGTTAAGATTTTGTCTGCCAGCAAGCAGCACTCTAATCTTGAATAAGCAATTAAGTTACGCCGGGCTGTTTTTGTAAAATGTGTATGCATTTGAAGAAATCGGTTTTCTTGGAAATATGCATTCTCAAATCGAACGAATTATAAGCTGGTTTAATAATACAGTTTAATTTGATATTCAAGCATGGAAAGATTTGAGCCGAAAGAAAACGTTATGAGTGGAGAAAAGAACGAAACACTGCTATATAGATGATTTCGGATATAGTATGTTCGGCCTAGGCTATGGACATGTAATAATGTATGCAGGCTAGATAACAGACGATCATAGCTGATATTTTTTTAGATAGCTCTGATAACGTCTATAATATCGTTGAGTATTACGATAATTTATATGATTACAACCTTTCATGAATTATAACATTTTTTTCACTATACTACGATCTATAGGGAGCTAAGTAATGCGTGGCAGATTGGTGTCCCGGCATATTGATGCTTTGCATCAATGTTTTCTTGTGTCATTCTGTTATGCTCATGATTATTGTCAGATGCACAAAGGTGATGCTAGTGAAAAAGGGTTGATTTGTGTGAAAAGGAACTTTTCTGCCATCTATGACCAAACTGTAACCATCAAAAGAATTGTGATTCATTCAAGGTGATACTGTCTCCAAGCAGAGACATAAAATTCATCAAACTGAATTACATATGTCAATCTGAATAAACAGGCTGATCAAAGCATGAGATGTATTGAAAAAAGGCAGACGGTAACTTTTAGTGCATGTTTGCTAACTGATAGGGACCCAAAAGTATATAATAGCCATGAATGACAGATTAATGTTTTTTTTTTTTTCTGAAAACAAATCATTGCAGATAGCTTCTTTCACAGCACCCTAAAAGCCAGTGAACAGGTTTCAGAAGATATTCTCACTAACCAGCTGGTCTCTTTGGTTATTGAGAGACTTGGTAGCCAGTCCTCTTCTTATATGTCACTTGGTATCAGCGTATTCCTGAAAAAAAAAATGGAATCAGAAGTTACCAGCAAAAATATTGTATTATTTTTCATACTTTTAAAGATTGATATATAATACAGCTTTCCTATGTAAGTCTTTACATTTTACTGTAGCGGTTCGCACAGGTAAATCTTGGGTGGCGGTTTTTCAAAGCTGGCTATGCACTCACTATAGTTTCATTTTAGTAAATAATATATAATTATCACATAGTGGCCTAAATTCCCAACATTCAGCATGAAATATCTCGCGATGTAGATAATCTACATGCATGCAAATGTGATAAATAAGTTATACCATGGTTGTGCGCATGTACGTGCGATAATGCACTCGCTCACGCTCGTGCATTATCGCATCGTACATGCGCACGAACCATGGTATAACTAAGACTTAGTCAGTCAGTCTCTGTTATGTCGAAAAAATAAATGACAAACATAACGAAGCCACAGCGTAAGTTTAGTTTTTGGTACCTGCGTGGTCCCGGGCACATTTTGTTTTTCGAAGACTATAATGTAAGCATTTTCATAATTTTGCAGTTTATGAAATTTCTGGAATGAGTATAGTTAGAATACGCCATAGAAATTATGTCACATTCATTATTTTGGTGATACGTCCAGAATTTCTGGATATGGTCATTCTCGCGAAAATTTGGTCCAGTCTCTTCTCCGGCCGACATGGGCCTATTCAAATGGCAACAATTCCCTAATAACGAGCAATATTTGAAAATCTTGATATGCCTTTTTAAAGAAGACTCTGTAATGAATATGCCTGCCAACACTCATTCCATTCCATAAAGGCTTTCCCCGGGCCATCAAGATATGGTCCCATTGTTTGGTCACTTCTTTTCCCGCGCGATCCCGTCAGATACAATTACCATGTATGTAATACCCAGGTAAACCCGAGATCTCGATGTCGGAGGCTATCAGATTTCAGAGGTAAACACAGACATGGCGGGCCAGGGTCTGTATTTATGTATGTTTATTTCTTATAGATCAGCTTAGCCGAACGAAAAATATAGAGGCCGTTTCTAGATAGAATGATGAATATATTAATTTGAACTAAATGGCGACTTCGTTATTTTCAGCAAAGATCACATTTTGGATTGTTAATATTTGAATTTGTATTTACCTTTGACACTAATTGTTGGTATCGTTGCAATTTTACACCATACTGTTTCTTACGTCAGAAGCGCTAGGTTCGAAATTATTGCAAAATACATAGATTTTTTACAACTTACCGACGTTGATATGTTTTCTATGGTTATTCAAATGATAGGAGGCACTCTGACAGCTGTTATATACGATGTCGGAGTAGCTGTTGTTTTGGTGTCGGAGGTCATAAATAAAAGGCCATGTAATAAGTGCCTGAATGAATTTTATTTTAGGCATGTTAGTGCAATGGGTGGTGCCATATAATAGAAGAAATAACAGAATAACTAAAAGATGAACTATCGAAGACATTTTTGGGGTTATACAGGTCATAAAATGATGTTTTGCTTCCTTTCATCCAGGTATGGTACTGTCACATTTCTACTGAATGGAATACTTCTTGCAAGTTAACAGGCCATTATTCATATTCAGTACTGTTATCCTTCTATCATGTCTATTATTTCTCTCTATGGCAAATACGGCTTACTCCACAATCTTATATTGTTTTTCATTGTTTGCATAGACTGATTGCTGAGTAAATATATGAAAAAAAAAAAAAAAAAAAAAAAATCCCTTTTCATTTCACGGAAAATGCACGGATTATTAGGGACGAGGTAATACCATATTTCTAAAGTAGATGAAAAGGCAATGATGAAGAATCAATACAGTAGAAGTCCACATCCTACACCAGAGGAATACATGATGTCATAAGTAAAACTGTTCAGGCGAAACGCCAAGATGACAGTCAGTTCTGTTTCAAAGGCTGCCACAAGCTTATCATAAAAGAAGCGAACAAAATGTCAACACCAACAGAGAGTAGGTGAACACTGACTAACAGAAGACGCCATAACCGAAGTGCCGCCTTGCCAAGGTTAGTAATAAACTACTCGTGCTGTGTGGTTCAGACCGGTCTATTTATACATTTCCTTCGTCCTAGAGAAAGCTCTGTTGGGTTTTATTTTCACCCTTTGCTTTTGGCACACAAGTGAAGAATTCTCACGAATACTTTTGCGAGGACCGCCACACGACAAAACTACAGTACGACGGCACAACGAAACTGTTGTCATCTCTTCAGCATTACGAGAAAACAGTCGCAGCATAAAATTCTACTGAAAATTTGAAAATGGTTTGTGGTCACATGGCTTATTCCCTCATTTATACCTCACTTGTCGATTTACCTGAGGTGTAATAAACATTAAATTCTGTTTCTAAGGTGTAATAAAGTTTATATTTTGTTCTGAGAGAGAGAGAGAGAGAGAGAGAGAGAGAGAGAATTTTATTAATTTTTGTTTCATTTTTTTTTCTTTTTCTTTTTTTTTTTTTTTTTTTTTTTTTTTTTTTTGGAAACAGATTTGGTAAACTTTAGGACAGACAGACAGACAGGCAGACCTAGAGAGAGAGAGAGAGAGAGAGAGAGAGAGAGAGAGAGAGTGTGTGTCTTGTTTCTTGTTTTGTTTATATATGTTGTTTTTCCACTATTTTACAAGGTAGACAACTTCCACTGTTGTGACTTTCTGTGTGCTCTAAGGGATGTAAATGATTTCCTTTTAAGAAGTGATCCGAGCTGCGTTCAAAAGTGCAGGTAACTCGATTGTTTTGCCCTGGACCCCTGCCCCCTTTGGTGCTCGTCATCAGGTACAGGAGTCCAAGCAGCTCAAAACATTCGCAATCACTTTGCACTTCCGAACGCAGCCCTGCTGTTTTGTATTTTCTTTCAGAAGAAACCTTGGGTCATTAGCTGTCAAATGAGGGCACAGCAAAGTCTCAGACAGAACGCATGCCCAGTTTGATCTGAGGCTTCGCTGGGCACACAGGTCTAATTGTTAACTTTGTCATGTGCAGACTCAATTTATATTTTCTTTCATGCAAATATATACAGGACCGTTTACTCAGCAGGACCTCGGTCGTTAATTCGATCCCTTTCATTACGCGGAGTTTTGCCGCCTAGCGAAAATTAACACTGACGATGTGAGACCACTCGAAGATTTAGTACATGTAGCTCTCACTCGCATAAATTTATGCTTGGAATGTCCTATTACAAGATTATTATCTTATCGACAGATTTTGCTACGTTTTACATTGAGCAAGACTGAACTATATATATCTAGTCACATCGGTTATTAAAAAAAAGAAAGAAAAAAAAAGCATTTTAACGTTGAACGACGACTGTATATAGAGGATATTTACTTTTTTGCTGTGAATACCATAAATATTGTCATCGAGTGTAATGAAAACATCAGTATTTTCACGAGTGCGAAGGACGAGTGAAAATTTGAATGTTTTCAGTACACGAGATGAAAATTGTTATGGTAATCACTGAAAAAAAAGTAAATTTTCTTTTTATTTTATTGTTTACACGACAATGTGCGCTTCTGACGTCATAACTAACGTCACCAAAACAAAACATGAACGTCATGGCGTCGACGTTCAGTACTTAACATGTGAAGCGCTGGGGAGACAAAAACAAGAAGTTTCGGCAAATCAAAACAATCTTGATACCAAAATGTTCCTTACATTCTAAGAAAATGCATATCAACACTTGATAGTTTAGTTCAGAAACAAAGAAGTTAGAGGTGTTCAAAAATCTGAAGTGGCGATAACATCCACTTCTGAAACAATGAAGAAAACCGAAGTCGTCCAAAGCGAGGAGTGAAAATATAAATCGTATCAGTCACAAGTGAAATGATACGATATCATTTCACTTGTGATTGATACCACTTTTATTTTCACCAGATATACACTGATTTCACCGTTAACAATAAAATAATATAAGCTTTCTCTATCAACAATATGAATTTGGAGTTTAGTTGTCTACATCTTCGCCAATTAAGCCTCTTGTTTTCAAGAGGTTTAAATATTTTCCATTTCGTTTTCCAGACTAAGTGCAATAGATGTAATATTCGCTTGAAATATTTGCCTTTCTCCGACATCAGGAATAACATAAAAAAAGCCTGCCTTCCGACCTCAATGCAACATACCTCCGATCATTTAAATAACCATAAAATGACACAACCGTAATTAATTTGCAAAATAAGAAGTGTCTTATGAATCTTTCGACCATTACAGGTCTGATATAATCAAGGTGTAAGATTGCAACAAAAAAGGGCTCTTATGCAATCAGGGAGACAACGCAGCGTCTGCTCAGCCTGCGAATTCGCGCAGTCTGATCAGGGCCGTATTAACCGCTTCAGAATAATTGGATTCATATGTAAGAACTCATGTCATAAAAATATGGCTGTTGTTACTCGTAGAACAGTCTCTCGAGGTTGTACTCATAAAATAAGGAGTACTCATAAAATACTTGGATAACAAAAAGCATATACCCAGAGCGGACTGTGTGGCCTCTCTCTCTCTCTGTCTCTCTCTGGTCTACATAAAACAAACACGACCCTTTTAATTCACTTTGACGATTTCCACCTCTGTAAGTAAATACCCATTCTGAGAATACCACTGGCAAGATTTACCATGCGAAAGAAATTATTATTTCACTCGCACCAAACTGCAAGATTTTTTAGGCTTTATTGTTACTATTTCTAAATATATGAAACCTCCTAAATTAAAATCAACCTGGTGATATATGCGACTAGCGTCGACTCAGATCAGCATGTGTATCCGCGTAATCTGACGAAAGTATACACTGTTTACTATTATCGTGTGTGGACCTCAAACAATCTTTATTAACAAATAGCATATACCCAGATTGGACTGAGTGGAAGGACAGGCTACTGTAGGGGCTACGCAAGTCACACATGTCATAAGTTTGTGGAGCGACTCATATGATGACAGCATTCAGTTATATATATATGTAGCAAAAACCTGTAATAAATAAAGTTGCAGATTGAAAACGAACCACACCTCTGTTGCACTCAAAAAAAAAAAAAAAAAAAAAAAAAAAAAGGAAAAAAAGGACAAAATATCAAAGTGAAAATAAAACTAAAACTTTAAAAACTAGAACTTTAGTGCCAAAGCAAATAACCCTATTATTAAAAGCGAATTATGTCACGCACTGCTTATTCCTGTGGATTTTTAATGACGATCTCAGGTAAAATTATGCATGAGATTCGTGTCGCAATGTTGGATAGATTAAACAATAGAACGGCATGATAACTTTTGCATACTCGATCTCAGACTTGGTTTACGCTGGTTCGTTTGCTCAAGTTCTTACACGTCAACGCTTGTTTCATTTTGTGTCGTCTCCTATAGAAATGGATAAGAGAGACAAAAAGCTAGTAAACGAGAGGAAATGGAGAGTTAGAAGAGGATGAGGTAAAACGCGAATGGCAGTGTAGAAAAAGAAGAAATACTAATATGTCCTCTCACTTCCCCTACCTCCAAATCGTTTGTGGAGGTAAAATTAACATCAGCATGTAATACTCCTCATAGCATTGTGATACCATTAGGATATAGAGATCTTACATGAGTGGTCATTTAATATGAAATTTATGAAATGAGTTTGGATAATTTTGGTATTTTGCGAGCTTTAGCGAGCAAAATACCGAAATTACCCAACGAGTTTCATAAATTTCATATTAAATGACCACGAATGTAAGATTCTGTTTATCACATGGCCCTTCCGATGACAAAATATGCAAAAAATATATTTTAAAGATAACGGCTTTCCATAGCTAAGCGGAACAACTCACTACCAAGGATTAAGTAGTACTACGCAACAAATATAGTACGCACAGATTTTGGAAATACAGCGTTATCCTACGATCTATACGAGGACAACGAAGATGCAACCTAACTGTTAGCTTGTGAATTCGGTTTCTTTATAACAAACGCTCAAAACTTGACACATGCACACACACCTGCACGCGCGCATGCCAATGGGCTTGAATCATTCACCTGATCATTTAGGTGTCAATACGCAAAGAAGTTAAATCGCGAGATGGTAATCCCAGCTTTCATCAGGCTGTGTCATAGCGTAACAGGTAGCGCGTCTGACTGCTGATTCAGGGGTCACAAGATCGATCCTAAGCTTGGCCATATAACGTTCGCTGAGAGTGATCTTGAAATAATTTTTGTGGTCATTCTCCCCTCCCGCTGAATCAAGAAAGATAAGAAAGATATGTCAGCTACTTGTTAACCGTTTGGAGGACCCAGCCTGCCTAGGAAAGGTATGAGTAAGTGCTGACCAGCTCGACATAACCTTTACAGTATTGTCTGGGCCGTAAAACTCCAAATCAAAAAGTCAAGCTGCTTCTATTCTTAGGCTGATCTTCATTTTTCTTGTTCACATGTAGCACAATGGGTTTCTATAAATGATTCCGAATTTCCTACCGTATTTACTCTACGTATACAGACAGACAGGCCTGACTAAACAGTGTAGACCCAGAATAGACGCCACAAAACGTGGTGTCTGTTCAGGATCTTTACTGTTTCCAGAGAAATAAGTTACTTGTTCAAATGTAAGTACAAGTAGGGTAGGAAGTTACCCAGTAGGCATACAATGTTGAAACAACGTTATATGTTGAATTAACTTTAAAACAACGTTGTTCCAATATTACGGCATTCCTTTCATGTCTCTACATATTATGTACCCAGTAAACAATACCAGCCTTCATGAGGCTGCATATACACATACACCCAGGCCGATCTTGCTTTTTCTTGCTCACATATTACACAACAGGGCTTTCTATAAATGTTTCAAAGTATTGTCTTCAAACTAACTACCGTATTTACCCTACGTATTTGGACAGACAGGCCTGAACAAACAGTGTAGACTCTGATCCAGCAGTTTTAGACAGATCAACAGCTTTAGAAAAAAGACTTGTTCAAATGTGAGTTAAAACGGCATTGTTTCATCATTGTGGGTCCCCTGGGTAATGTCCCAATGTTACGGTATCCTTTCGACATCTATTGGTAAAACGTTTTTGTTGCGTTTTTTGATTTTCGTGTGTTTCTTAATGATACATTCTTATTGTGACTGACAACATCTTATCGGACGATTCTTTACCTTTTGTGTAGCTTTGTTCCATCTCAAATATATACCCTAAATTTAAATTAACGGTGACATGGTAAACAATGTTGTATGAAAAAAAAAACTTTTTATACGAAATCATTTTGCGCTGGTTTTTAACTCTAAAAAATGTGAAAATTGTTAAAATATCAGAACTTTAGAACAAGGGAACCTTGCTTCTAACTTTGCTACAACACATAGAAGACTAGTAGCTCGAATGGTCCATGTAGATTATTTCGTTGTTCCTCACTCCATGTACTTGTGGAAAAACGCCACAAACGCATGACAATCTCTGTTGTATTAGAATAGTCTGTTACTAGCACAAACCAGAACATTTTGAGATTACGAATTCACGAATTCAACTTCATGAATTCAACAGTTGAATTCGTGAAGTTTAATTCATGAATTCGTGAAGTTGAATTCGTGAATTCATGAAGTTGAATTCGTGAATTCGTGAAGTTCAGTTCGTGAATTCTTAAAGTTAAATTCGTGAATTCATCAAGTTGAATTCCTGAATTCGTGAAGTTGAATTCGTGAATTCGTGAAGTTGAATTCGTGAAGTTGAATTCGTGAATTCGTGAATTCGTGAAGTTGAATTCGTGAATTCGTGAAGTTGAATTCGTGAATTCGTGAAGTTGAATTTGTGAAATTGAATTCGTGAAGTTGAAATCGTGAATTCGTGAAATTGAAATCGTGAATTTGTGAAGCTGAAATCGTGAAGTTGAAACCTTGAATTAGTGCAGTTGAAATATCACTACCGGTCTTTCGTAGTTTTGTCACAGAATGATTAACTATTTCATCCCTGAGTTTCTGAAGTGGGTTCTCCAGTGTTTGAATCTAGTCAGAACTATCGCTCCAAATGAGCTTCTCAGTCTAAAATCAAAACAGAATGAAAAAAATGTAGATCATGATGAGAGGTTCATTATGAGCCTTCCCATTAGGATCTACACTGTTTCCAGAAACTATTTATGTCTGCAAGGCTGAAAGGAATGATGCAGTAGAGAATGTACGCTACATGTCCAGTTGATATTAAAGTATATAGATGGCAACCCATTAAAACATTCTTTCGTCATCTTTCTTGACATGTACACGTCGGAGATTTTATTGTCCGAAATAAAAACCATAAACGGCCACTTAGCTATTATGATTTGCATACTACTCCTCACCTGTCATATCAGTCACCTAGAACAGAGACAGCTTTTACTTGAAATATGTCAGTTTCACGCCATCTCAGCAACTGCCCCTGACAGAATCTGATTGGTCCAAACATCCAGTTGCACAGTTCACCGCTCATTATGTGTATTTAACTTTGATTCCCTATATCATTGCCTTCAAGTGACCAGAATCTTGCACGGGCTGTCTTGACATCTGCTATTGTGAGGAAAAGTAACTCTCAAAAATGGCAAATCTTGGATTAATGGCCCTGTGCATATGTGCATTTGGTAAGTCGTTATAATTATTAATAAACACATAGCAGACTTGGTAAAAATTTCAGCAGATGACATATATAAATATTTTTCTTATTTTCCCCAGAAAACAGGTTTAACATTTGATGTCAATTGTCTATAATTTTCATGAAATCACCAACTTTTCTCTGAGAAAAGTAAGAAAAATATTATCAATATTGGTCTGCTGAACTAGCACAGAGAATGGTAAAGTTTAATATGTTTTTCAATATTGCTGTTGAAACCTGAGTAGAATTATTGTTGTTTAACATTCTAACATTGCAACTCCTGACCCTACTGGTCTTCAGTTTTGAATGAGTCCATTTTACTACCTGCTGGTTTAAACATATTTTATTTCACAAAGTATACATGGGTACAAACATTATGCTGCGAGAATACATGATATAGGATCAGAACGAAAGCAATGATACTTCTTTAGTTCTTCTCCTTATTTTACTACCTGTTGATGTGAAATACTGCGGTATCTGATATGGGTCTATACTGTTTGCTCAAACCTATCGACAGGTAGCGAAGTGCACGTGTTTGAATTTTAGGACAAGTACGGTAAAGAGATAATGTGTCCGAATAATGGTGATAATAATTATTATTAAAATAATCGAGTTATAATGACAGTCATCACGTTACTGGTGCTAGCTACACTTGTTAGATTTTCCACCATTGTTTACCAGGGAGACAACACGTGTTCTACACAAGTCGCTTAGGGAAAACGGGTCTACTCTGTAATGATAGAATGATAGAAAGGGAGTCCATTCTTTTCTTATCAAGTAGACCCTTTTTGTAAGTGCCAAAAGCAATTTTAGAATCATCTTATCTGAGTGTGTATCAATTTCCCTTATGCACAATTTATATTGCAGTCAGATTTAAATAAGCATGTTTATCGTGTAAAATACATGTTTTTGTCTAAGAATGATGAATTTAAAATTGTAAATATATGAATAAGTCACATGACTTGGTACGTTATACAATCAACCCGCTTTACACCGACAGTCAATACAACGACAAAATACGTTATAATGATGATTGGCCTGGCATGCAACTTTTACTCAAGAGGTGACAATTAATCAGAAATTACGGAAGAATATTATATTTAATACTTCAAGAAACAAATGTTTTTGATATTTGTTTGAATCGCTTCAGTGAGGCGATTCCAACAAATATCCAAAACAATATGTTCCATGAGAAAATCAGAATAAAGGAGGTCTCTCTTACATATCATTCTGCTCATTAAGGATTCTTTACAACAGCAAATTTATTTTAAGGGCAGCGTCTTAGGGAACATATGATGTCGTTGTAACGAGGGTTCACTGTATTTTCACCTAATATAATGGTTTCGGAGAGATTCCGTACTTGACTGCTTAGAGCGTTTGACTGTGGTGCTGAAGATTGTGGGTTCGAGCCTAGCTCATGCCAGCGACTGAAAACTCTCTCTCTTCATTCAGCAGCGAATGGGTACCCTTCGGGGAAGGTTAACCCTTGTCCTGCTGAACCCAGATATACCCTGCCTTTGCAAAGACTGTAGAGCCAGATTAGTTGGCTTCTGAAGAAGCCAACTGATTTGGATCTGCACTGTTTGCCTTTGACTATGTGAATTTATAGTAACAATCCAGATCAAGTAATCTGATTGGCTGGAAAATTAGAAGTGGGTGTAGCATCTTAATCTGTTCAGCAGGACAAGGGTTAAAAGCAACGGAAAGAGAGGATTGGGTCCCGTCGTTCACGTGCTGGGGCCCATGACATGGTGAGCTCTTACTTCCATCGCCCTTATGAACGCAAGCTATGGGACATATTTACCATTATAACGTCTTCCAAATGATTTCAGGACCTTGCAACATTAAGCAGGTTTGAGAATTTTCCTATACTTCGCATATATTTTAATCGATGGAGGGAAGTAACCAAGCGCTGTTATAAATTCTTCAAAGACTGGTTGGAGCCATTTTTTTGATAGCATCTTATATATTTTACTGACAGAAATTGCATTCGACTATCAGGTATCTGTAGATATAAATAAATGGAAAATCTTCTGTAGTAAGAAGATGTAGTGTTCTATTACTTGTGGTAACTGAGGTACACACCAAGTTTATTGTAAACAACCTCTACCTCGTCCAATGCCTAACCTTTATCACTCTCTTAACTAATTCAGCAGACGGCAAACTGATAATATTTTTCTAATTTTCCAAAACATTTTTTTTCTGATTTAAAAAAAAAAAAAAAAAAAAAAAGCTATGACATTTTGACATTTCACGCAAATTGAATAAGACATAGTGTAAAGGATGCGATTCGGACTATATGATGGATGAGCTAGCCTCTGAAATCCTAAATCGTCCAGTTGACTACGGGTGCTGAGTGATATGGTGGGCTGGGTACATTATCTTGATGGAATATGTTCCTCATGCTATCGATCAAAGAAGGTCTCTTGTTTTCATACAGCATGCACGGGGTCTATCTGAAAATGTTTTAATGATCAATCTCGGTCTCAAGAGATTCCTAACCTATTTTCTTGTGAACATTTCCATAGAGACTAATTTAAAAGTTCCAGTTTCTATGCGCGCCGCTTCAGGTTGTACTTTTTTTCTAGGACAATCCTAACCCTTACCCTAACTCGAACCCTAACCTAAATTGAAACCTAAATCTAAACCTTAGCTTACGAAATAAAACCCAGTTATAACCTATCCCTAATGTAGTCTAACCCTAATCTTAATTCTAAATCTAACCCAAACCCTAGGCTAATCATTACCCTAATCACTTAACTTACTCGAAATTATCGTAACACTAACCTAACCAAAGCGTAACCATATGCGTAACCTGACCCTAACCCTAACATTACTCTAGCTGAATTCTAGTACTAAACTAGTATCTCTTCCATATGACATCCGATAACTTGTGCACGAGACTTCCATCCTTAAGAACGGCCGTGTTTAATACTATATAACCTTAGTAAAGGACCTTATGCCCCTTTCCCATGTCGTAGGTTCCAAACTTAATCATTTAAAAATGTGGCGGGGTATACCTAAAATTCAAAGGAAGGGAAAGAATGTTGGAATAGGAATCATCAGCATGTGTAGCTCTGATTCACCCCAAACCCGTGTATTGGAATAGGACAGTTTAGCGCGCGCGCGCGCGCACACACACACACACACACACACTTTTTTCCAGGGCACATACATCAGAATTGATCCTCGTCAGAAATGAATAACTTTACAAGTCATTTTTAAGTATGTTGTTGAATAGTGTTCGTCTGTCTAAATATAGTTCTGGTTCTCAGCTCGAACAAATCAACCCCGGATAAACTCCCGAGAATATCGGTCTCGTATTAACGACATAGACAACAGGAGTCCAAGATAGAGTACACGAACGATGGGCATAGTCATATCTACTCTTTTTCGTCTACTAAAGATAAATCTAAACAAACCTTTCCTCGCAACATTTTCACCATGGAAGCTACCGCAGGATATTCCGGATGTGGCGTCGCTAGCAAGTTTACCAAAGAGAGAGAGAGAGAGAGAGAGAGAGAGAGAGAGAGAGAGAGAGAGAGAGAGAGAGAGAATCATTTTATCAGACTGTGAATCGAACATCGTCCACAACATTTTTCTTACATTATATCTCCACAGACTGGTGCTCAGTTGCTGAACCAGTCAGGATGTGTCACTTGTAAAATACCTGTCACGTGCATGAGTTAGATGATGATATACAATTAAATGACAGACATTCTTTCATTATTTCTCTGAAGTGCTTTGGTTCTATACGCTTCACTTGCAGAAACAAGTACGTAGAGAAAGTCTCTTGTTTTAATATAGTTATGCACAGGCCCAGTATTACTGCTGAACACACAGTTCATTGTGAGATCTGATGGAATAGAACGATATTCAAACATGTCGATGGTGGCGTACACGAATGTGAAAACGAATGTTGTGTTTAGTGGACAAAGTTTGATGTATGCTTTTCCTTTTGAAAAATCCACAAGCCAGCCAAGGTGGAACATATCGTAAGGGTATCTCTTCTATTTACATGACTGGATACACTTTCAGGGGAAGTATCTCAGTCAACCCTCTTTATACCGACACTCGATACAACGACAAATTCATTATAATGACAATTTGAATGTCACGAAACCCTCGCTCAATCACGGTTAATGAGAAATTATGCAAAAACATTGCATAAAATCTTCAAGCAACATATGTTTTCAGAGAGGCGATTCTAACAAATATCCAAAACATATGTTCTATGAGGAAAAAAAAAATAATAATAAAACAGCAATTCATAATAATGGCAACATTTTTTGGGAACAAATGCTGTCGTTGTAACGAGGGTTCACTGTACTTTTAGCCTCACTTTTGAGAAGGATTCTATTCTAAAAGAAAATACAATTGTCCTCTTTTTCTTTTAGAGAAGGCCCATTTTGCTCAAAGTGCAGGAGACAAATAGGAAGTTACAAAAATTATCTCCCTTGCAAGAAATGGGAACAAATCTACCATATGTATCCAGTGACCTTAAGAGTGAAGAAGGCTGACCTCAGGCTCAGGCTTATAGTAATAAAGAAGCATGTTTTATGTTAATCTCTGTCCGAACATTCAACTGTGCGGTTGTCATTGAGAAAGATACTATTGTGTAAATAGTTTTATTGCATACTATCCACAGGCCAAAAGTCCATTTGACACGGAAGTGACTTCAAGTCATTTCTTTATTTCGTGTGATGTGAAAATATACGCATGACATTTATGGGATTGCTACACGTGATGATGATGACCTGTAGCGCATATGCGGGGCAATGTTCGAATGTTATTCCAAAACCAAATATTGAAATGGGGAAGCCCAACGTGCAACTGACTGAATTCGCCCTAGCACCGTTAAGGTATAAACTTTTAGGGGAGATAACTCCTTCTGAAACGGGAGCAAAGTTTTTCCTTTTAAAGTTAACCTCTTTTCAGAAAGGGCTTGGTATGCAGGAAAGTAAACAAGAATTTACAAAAGTGGTCTCCCTTGTAACAAATGGCGGAAAATGTACCTAATGTATACGGTCCCGCGGTAACATGAGTTCGGTCCCAGCATTTTTTAGTAGTCGTTGAAGAGTAAAGCTACAGAAATGAACTAAATGCGACATGGAAGCATTTTTTTTCTTAAATGATTCTCCTCCACAGGATCCCACAGGATCGGGTTTCACCACCGGTTCTGTGCGGGCAAAAGACTGTTTCCACATGAAAAAATGCTTAGAGTAACCATCGATAATAATATGAATATCATCATGTGTCATTACACTGCATAGAAAACAATTTCACAAATTGGAAAAATCGCTTATTATAAACAATTTCTGCAATACTTATGTTTTCATGAATTGCCTAATGAATAAATCTCAATAAACACTTAATCTATTACCAAACAATACCGAGTTCTATTTAAAACATTGCATGAAACTGAGAAAACGCTAATACGAACATGCCAATTCGCCTTATCCCACGTTGTTTTCTACCCTATCTGTCAACTATTGACTTTTAGTTGTACTAATTTTACTTTTAGTTGTACTAATTTTACTTTTAGTTGTACTAATTTTACTTTTAGTTGTACTAATTTTGTTGTCAGCATAATCTTTCAAGAATTTAAAATTCCTAGTTTGGTAATAGATTAAAGCCTTTCCTGCATCAGGAATAAATGGTATAACGAGTTACAGACAACAGTTGCAAAGACGGATAGATGGGAACCTCGCCATGACACAAGGTCATGTGGCCAGTTTACCAAGAAAAATCTTGCCGCCAGTGTGAATTAAACATAATCATAATTATAAAGACCCTAATCAGTAATTCATCCTATATCCTATACAGGGAAAACAAACACCATTAACCTCCCCCCAACAAAAAAAAAAAAAAAAAAAAAAAAACTCCCTTTCCCAAAATAATTATCAGATTTTCTCCAATTTACAGAGGGTTCAGTTAAAGCATTTAATGACAAAATGATATAGTGATATAATAAAAATCAAAATGAAAAAAAAAAAAAAAAAAAAAAAAAAATTGGATCCACCGGAATTAGAACCCACGACCCTCATGTTGTAAATGACTATGTTGTCCACATGTTTATACAATGGAAAATTCAAAATTTCAATTTTTTTTTTCCAAAACTATTTTACGGATTTTTCATTTTCAATAGGGTTGACGCCTATGATGATACAATCTATGCGAGTTTCAAAAGCACTGGATAAAAAATGTGGACTTTATCGCGTAAACGACGAAAAAATAATCCAAATTTGAAATGGTTCCTTTTCCCATCATGTTAAAGGGATTTTCTTCATTTTCAATGTGGTTGATGTCTATGACGATACAACTTATCTATGCAAGTTTCAAAGGAATTAGATGTAAAAATATGGACTTAATCGCGTAAACGAGAGAGAGAGAGAGAGAGAGAGAGAGAGAGAGAGAGAGAGAGAGAGAGAGAGAGAGAGAGAGAGAGAGAGAGAGAGAGAGAGAGAGAGAGAGAGAGAGAAATAACCAAAATTTTAAAAGGCCCTTTTCTCATAATGTTTGACGGAATGTTTTTATTTTCGATAGGATTAGTTCTTACAATGGTACAAACAATATTTATGTTTCAAAACAATCTGATGAGAATGTGGTGTTTATCGCGTAAACGAGACTAAATAAATAAATAAATAAATAAATAAAAGGATCTTGTTCCCATAATGTTTGACAGATTTCCTTCAATGTCAATAGGGTTAATCCGCAAAATCATACAAACAATCTGTGCAAGCTGCAAGAGAATCGGATTAAAAATGTGGATTTTATCGTGTAAACGAGAGAAAAGAAATTAAAAGGGCCCTTTTCCCATAATGTTTGATGGAATTTTAATCATTTTAATAGGGTTAATCCTTTCGATGACACAAACAATCTATACAAGTTTCAAAAGAATCGGATGAACATTTTGGACTTTATCGCGTAAACGAGAAAAGTAAACGGACGCACGATCAGACGGGAACCACGCCATGACAAAAGCTCTTAAATATCGGTTGCCTTTCTTTCCATGTGTGTGCGTGCATGTGTCTTCTTGTCTTCTGGGGTTTAATTTGATAAGTCTATGCATTTCAACATTAGATTAAGATACAAATCGTGTAAGTATTGAAAATTCAGTAGTTATAACACTTTGATTGCTATCTACTCTCCTTTCAATATCTTTCGGAAAGTCGTGTTTTGCCTAAAGTAAATTTTGCAAACTTTTATTATGATAGAATATAAAACCCTTTGTCTTATTAAACTACATCTACACAACAGTTTTATTCAAGTGATTGATTTAAAAAAGGCGAACGTTTTCATTTTCCCCTATGGCTGCAAATTATGCAGACATCGGGAGGGTAGGTACACTTGGAACAGGTTTTCGATAAATTCCTCTGGTTTAATTTTCTTGAAACTTCACAATATTGTCGTGAAACATAAATAATTAAAATCACCGAAGAAAGCTGAAAGATATAGGGCCTTTAGGAAAAGATATGACGTCACCAAAAGTACATTTGCATACTTTACTGTAAAACCAGGGCCCAGTTGTTCAAAGCGTCGTTAGCTTAACGAGCTCGTTAAGGGTTATTTCGTTAACTGTTTAAGTGGATTCAATAGACAATATTCTGATATTTTTGCTGAAAAAATGTGAGTAGCTTTTGCACTGCAAAAGCTACTCACATTTTTTCAGCAAAAAAATTTCAGCATATTTGCATATCACTCGATGTAAATTTTAACGAATCGTTAACTAACGACATCGTTATCTTTGAACAACTGGGCCCTGAAGACCAAATGAGCTGTGACCCATCTGTAACTGCAGGAACTATTACAGATATAGCTGAGCAGTGAGAAATTGCCATTGTGTTATATGTAAATAGTGAAGGCCCAGATCAGTCTATGCATCTATGCAGTCTGATTAGGGCATTGTTCTACAATATCAAATGCTTCTGTAAGCCGACAAGGAAACCCTAATCAGACTGCGTGTAAGGACAATAATCTCCTGACATAACTTATTAAACGCCAGGATGCTGGATTTTTTTTTTTTCTTATTTCAATTTTTCCAGAGAACAAGTTTTGATATTTCATGCAAAATGCCTCTTTAGGAGACAATTTACATATCAAACCTGCTTCTGAGAGAAAAAAAAGAAAAAAGAAATATATTTCTAAATATCGTTGCTGAAATTTTGACCAAACATGCTATGCGTTAATAAAGCATTTTATCATATAAATGTACCTTTATGACATCATCCAATAATTTTCAAAATCTGCCATTTCCTTAGACAACAAAAATAAAAAAAAAAAATGCCTAACGGCATTATGAACATTTTTTTTCTCCACTGAAGAAGAAAGGTAACATATCACTTTGAAATAATAACCATCAGAAGAGATGACAACTCCGCCGACCAAACCGCCATTTCTATTCTAAATTTAATGTATATTTCAGTCAGAATCATTGAAATACTGAAACAGAGTAAACTAAAAAGATGTAAAGATAGTATATGTTCTGACCAAAATAAAAAAAAAAAAAAAAAAAAAAAAAATGAAAACAATAATAGGTGTATTGTAAATGATTTGTTTTACATGTTCTTTATTATGCCCCCAACTTCGAAGAAATTGGAGGGGCATATTGCTTCTGGGGCGTTCGTCCATTCGTCAGTTCGTCCGTCCTTCCGTTCGTCACGCATGGAAAAATAGCTGACACGTATTTTTTTCTCGACAGGATTATGCCCCTTTTCTGAGTTATTACTCTTTGAAAAAAATCTGGATGCAATTTTGTCAGCAAAACAGCTTAAAAAGTATTGAACTAGAGTCTTGAAACTTGATGAATAGACTGGAAGTGATGAATAGACGACCTGATTAACTTTTGAATAAATAAAAAAAAAAAAAAAAAAATAAAATAAAAAAATAAAAAATACTTAATGAGTTATGGCCCTTTGTAATTGGACACTTTTACCTTGTCACCAAAATATCTTAAAAAAATTCGGGAGCTAGAGCCTTAAAACTTGGTGCATTCATTGGTAATGATGAGTAGATGACCTGGTTAACTTTTGAATAAATTCTGAAAAATATTTCAAGAGTAATCGCCCTTGTAAATTTAGGCATTTTCCCTTATCAGCATAGTATCTCAAAAACGGTTGGAGCTAGAGCCCCATAACTTAATAAATAGATTGGTAGTGATGAGAAGATGACATGATTAACTTTTGAATAAATTTTGAAAATTATTTCAGGATTTTTGGCCCTTTGTCGGTTGGGCCTTTCTTTACCTTATATTATCTTTAGAGGCAAGCATATGGTTTTGGGCATAGTGTTTTACAAACACAGTTTCTAGATTTTTTTTTTTTTTTTAGTTTTGTCAAAATTCATCTGTAGTGACTTCTGACGTGATTCTGATATACTGGATACACAATATTTGCAAATACTTTGAATTTGTGACAATACATATTCAGAAATAATAGCAAAAAATAAATGCCTTTTAAAGGTAAAGGTATTTGCTGTATGTGTATTGGGGTAAAATGACAGAGCAAAAGATATCCTCCTCACATGCGACACACCTACTTGACCTGATATATGGCCTATCAAAAATTATCAAATGATCACAAACAGAATGGGAGTTAAGGCCTGCACGAGATTTCGGCATCAGGGTAGATAAACAGATGATGAAGAAAGTGCGATTATTCTTGAACACGACATGTCTACAGGTCCCTATGCCTCTACCAAACATTATTAAACTATTTCAAACCTCATACACAAGAATTTGGTTTAGGAAGTCATTCAGTGGAGGTAACTAGGAAACAAGCATAGCAGAGGTTGTCCTACTTGCATGCGACACTTCTATTTGTCCCTATCTATGCCTCTTCAAAATATTAGCAAAATATTTCAAACCATTAAAAAGTCATTGAGTGCACAAGAACTTAGCTTAGAAATTTATTCAGGGAGTGTACAAATAAACGAACAAAACAAGAGTTGTTCGTCTTGCATGTGGCACTCCTACTTGACCTACTATATGTCCCACCAAAATATTATCAAGTTATCTCAGGCAGTATGTGAGTTATGGCCTGCACAAGATTCCTGCGTCAGGGAAGATAAGTACATAACAAAAAGTGAGAAATGTCTAGCTTGCATGCGACATGCCTACTGGTCCTTATCTATGACTCTATCAAATATTATAAAAATATTTCAAACCATTAAAAAGTTATGGAGTGCACATGAATTTGGCTTAGAAATTGATATAGGGGAGATAGTAAGAAAACAGAACAAAGCAAGAGTTGTCCTTCTTGCATGTGACACTCCTAGTTGACCTGATATATGTCCCCACCAAATATCATCAAATTATCTCACATAGAATGGGAGTTATGGGCTGCACATGATTTCAGCTTCAGGGAACAAACGAACATACTGAACAAAGTGAGAGTTGTCTGTCTTACACGTGAAATGCCTACTTGTCCTTATCTATGCATGTAAATATTGTTATCAAACCATTTAGAATTTATGGAGTGCACAAGAATTTGGCTAAGAAAATCATTCAAGGGAGATAACTAGAAAACAAAACAAAACAAGAGTCTTCCTTGCATGCGACACTCGACATGATATATGTCCCTAACAAATATTGTCAGTTTATCTCAAACAGTATGGAAGTTATAGCCTGCACAAGATTTTGGTTTCAGGGGAGATGACTACGTAACGAAGAAAGTGAGAGTTGTCTTTCTTGCACGTGACACCCCTTCTGGTCCTTATCTGTGTCCCTACCATATATCATCAAAATATTTCAAACCATAAGCAGTTATAGAGTGCACAAGGATAAGGCTTAGAAATTCGTTCAGGGGAGAAAACTAGAAAAAAAAAAAAAAAAAAACAGAACAAGAGTTGTCCTTCTTGCATGCGACACTCATACTTGACCTGATATTTCTCTACCAAATATTATCAAATTATCACAGTATGGGAGTTATGGCCAGCACAAGATTTCTGCTTCAGGGTAAATAACTACATTACTAAGAAAACTTTCATCTCTTGCACGAGACACGACTACTGGTCCTCCTCTACAAACCTACCAAATATTATAAAATTATCTCAATCATTATGGGAGTAATGGCCTACACAACATTTTGGTTTCAGGTGAGATAATTACATAACGAAGAAAATGAGAGTTGTCTTACTTACACGCGCCATGTCCACTGGTCCCCTTCTTCATTCCTACCAAATATTATCAAAATATGTCTCTTTGTATCAAAGTATGGCATATACAAGGACGCGTCTACCGATTTCTGCTTCAGGGAAGATTCCTACATTACGAAGAAAGTGAGAGTTGGCATCTAGCACGCGACGCGCCTACTAGTCTATCTCTTCATCCTTACCAAATATTATTAATTTATTTAAAAAGGTATGGAAGTTAAGGCCGGAATAAGATTGCGGCTTCAGGGGAGATAACTACATTCCGAAGAAAGTGAGAGTTGTATGTCTTGCTCGCGACACGCCTATTGGTCTTCCTTTTCATTCCTACCAAATTTTATCAAAAGATGTCTAAGGATATCAAAATTATGGTGTTGCACAAGGATGCGTTTACGGATTTCTACTTTAGGGGAGATAACTACATAATGAAGAAAGGGAGACTTGTTTATCTTGCACCCGACATGTATACTGGTCCTCTTCTTCATCCCTCCCAAATATTATTAAACTATCTCAATCATTATGGGAGTAATGGCCTGCACAATATTTCAGATTCAGAGTGGGGTGGGGGTGGGGGGCTGGGGGGGAGGGGGCGATAACTACATTACGAAGAAAGTGAGGTCGTCTCTCTTGCACGCGACACGCCGTCTGGTCTTCCTCTTTATTCCTATCAAATGTTATCAAAATATGTCTTAGGCTATCAAAGTTATGGAGCGCACATGAGTGCGTCGGACAGACGGACAAATGGGCACGATACTGATCGTTATATCCCCTGAACTTATCGGTGATAGAAAGGTTAAACAAAAGGTAAACCTCGGACGACGCCCTACCGCCCGTACATCACTATTTTAAAGAACGGAATTTTTCTGTGAAAAAACCCGTCCAAAAATACACTTTTTGTCCTAAAAATGCTGGTTACTGATGTGGTCACTGGTTAGTTCATAGAAGAGGCTCATACACTGAAGCTACAACCAGCGTTAGTAAAAAAAAAGTCAATTTTTCCCCCAAAAATACTGGTTACTGCTGTGGTCACTGTTTAGTAAATAGAAAAGGCTCAGCCATTGCATATACATGTGTATTACAATCCATTGGAAAACATGAAAGGATGCGTTTACGGATTTCTACTTTAGGGGAGAGTTAAGGCCGGAAGTTAAAGCACTTTTGAAGCTTTACATTGAAATTTGCATACATCTACTAAAAATTCTATTTTGAAACCAAAATTTAGGTGACTGATAGAGTCACTGGTAATGAGGTAACAGTTCAAACATGGAAGCAATCTATAGAAGAATATAGGAAACACAGCAATTTGAAAAAAAAAAAAAAAATGTTAAAAACAGGTAAACCTGAAATGTGTCGAAAATGGCATTTGTTTTGAACCAAAATTTTGGTCCTTGGTGCCATTAATGGAGAGTATATGAGTATATGAAAGGGGCCCCTCCAATAAAGCAACAGTCCTAATATGAAAGCAATCCACTGAAGAAAAACAAAAGGTAACACATCACATTGGAAAAAAAAAAAAAAAAAACAAAAGAAAAAAAAAACAACTAAATAAATAAATAAATAAATAAATAAATAAATAAATAATAATAAAAAAATAATAATAAAAGCCATCAGAAGAGATGGCAAATTCCCTGACCGAACCCCCACTTCTAAATTTGATGTATATTTCAATCAGATATCATGGAAATATTGAAATAGAGCAAAGTAAAAAGATGCAAAGATAGTATGAAATGTGACCAAAATAATAAGTGAAAACAATAATAGGTGTATTGTGAATATTTTATTTTTGCATGTTCTTTTATATTTTTCTTTTGCCAAAATCATCTTTAAGAGACTCTTGATGTGATTATTGTACATGATAATGACTTTTTGCAAATGATTTGAATGTGTGAGTGTACATATTCAGAAATAATAGCAAAAATAAATGCCTTGTAATTTTCTGAAGTTTTTACAACATTGTTATGAAACACCAATAATTGAAAATCAGCAAAGAAAAATAAAATTATTTTCTTAGAAAAACAACAACAAAAAAAACAAAACAACAACAACAAAAAAACAACAACACAGGAACAACAACAACAACAACAACAACAAAGAAAAAAAAAAAAAAAAAAAAACAACAACAAACAAACAAAAAAACAAACAAAAAACACACTTTACTGTAGAGATTGCATAGGTCAGACCAGCTGTTGGCTATAAATTTAATTTTATGTTAATTACTTGCAATCAAAGTACAGAAACAGGAAAGTCAAATGGTTTCTGATATGGTCAACCAGAACAAAATATTTTCATTTAAAATAAAACGCCAAGCGAAAAACGTCTTTCCAAAGGATATCGAAAGCACAGTAGTGCTTATAAATATTAGACCCCTAAAAAAGCGGTGATCAATATATTAGATGCAGCGACGTTTCCACATGCCGAACAAACGGACCTCGAATTTCTGTTGAAAAGAGATCGCCCTCACCGTTGTCTTACAAGCAGATAACAGATGACGCTGTCTGCGAGACAACAGCCAGAAATAGCTTGGTTTGACTGCGTGTAATTTATTGTTTATTTATTTCTCATTTAAATTTGCTTTGCAACCCGTTTAAATGGTGGAATACGTTTTAGTAATGATAACACCTATCACATATGTATGAAGAAACATATCGTTTGCATTTATTTCTGTATTAATGATTTGGCTTTCTTCTTTTTCTTTTCAGTAATTGTGGAGACATGTAAGTATTCTCGTACTATTGTATAGTTTTAACCATTGTATTTATCTAAATGATTCGGACTGTTATTATTATTATTATTATTATTACTATCTGTTTCATTTATTATAAGTTCATTTTGCCTGTGGGGCTTTGTGGTAGCTGCGGTGGTGGGTGAGGATAGTTACGACTCGTAATGTGTTTGTTTCGAATGAAAGTAGTACTTAATCAAACATCAGTAAGTGCTCTCTGAATCTTTTTTAAAAATAACATCTAACAAACAAAAATAAGTAATGCAGCAGACAATGGGCATGTTTGCTTATAACAATGAGTACCGTTTTGTTAAATATTTCACCATCAAAATACTTAACAAAGCGCTCGATATTGCTAAAGTGCCTATATTTTGTCTGTTTGATTTGTCGTTTAAATCTATGTGCCTATATTTTGTACGTTTGATTTGTCGTTTGTTATTATTATTATTAAATCATCCACACAGCCATAGCGCTCATTATGCACATTACGTAAGGAAAAATCTTTGCACAAAGAGAAAAATATTTTCTTCATCTATCATAGTGGTTGGTCTTTAACGAAAAAAATCTTTCAGTAGCAACATCGGTGGAAGTGATGCCATGGATGATTGTTTTAGCCCTTCCCTGGATATAATTAAAGGTAATTCCGTTCTGGCCACGCTACTGATCCAGAAACTTCATTTTAGGTGTGTAGATTTGTTTCAACCGAGATCAACATTATAACATATATTTGCCAAACCATTGGTCTCACCTACTGATACCATTTAATACTAATCAGTATGAACTTAAGACATACCTGTGACCATAGACTTACAAGTAACTATTTTGGAACACACCGTATTAATCCTAAAATTGGAAAACCCAAACTCCATTCTATAATTTGAACAGCTCCATTAAATAACCTGTTGATGTGCTTAAAAAAAATTCTGGATGACTGGCGAACAGTGTAGACCCTGATCAGACGCCGCGTTATGATCTGTGTCTACACTGTATGCTCAGGCCTCTGTCCCAGTACTTAGGGGCACTAAGGTAACAAAATAATGCTTTTCAGGTTTTGCTAAACTTCTTAATCAGGGTTATCGGTATCATAAACTACGTAAAGCCTTTTCTAAGTTTTATAGACGTCATTCCGATTTAGTTTCAACATTCACTGCTGGACTAAAATCTCTTCTGCAACAAGGCCTATCGGAACCCGAATTTTATGATGGCTTAGTGTATAAATTCAGAAAAATATGTGCTTGCAATGACTTCAGTACCCACTTTCGTAAAATCATTCTTCGATATAAAAAGATTTTCAACATAAATGTTATACGACAGACTGCATGTATGGTTGTTAACTCAATCACGGTTAATAACTTTGCTTCCCTCTTTAACTGCACGCCGGCGGGTTAGGCCTCAGATTCTATGATGGTTCAAGCGTAAATGCTTACTTGAAATTTAATTTTGGGTAATGTTGGTTGGTACTTGATGCGCTATCTTTGGTCGGGCCCACCGGAGTCTAACTGTTGGTTTTCTTTTGCTCCAGCATTTCAGTTGTTTCGTGCTGTCGAGTCCTCCTCGTTGTTTCATCTCTGTAATTAATTGATTTTTTGTGTTCTCGGAGATGTAGCACTGATGAGTTAGGAAGCCTTCATGCGGATTGAACAAATTATGTGTCTAAACCGCGGCAGAAGTAAGGGCGAGGATTGTGGCCACGTAAAATCGATTTAAGCCCCTCAGTGAAATACTTTTCACTGACCGTTCCAAGGCGGTTCTTCTGTCATGGTTTATTGTTATAGTCCGTCTTTGAATATGTGTGTCGCTTACATCTTTTTGTTTTGGATAGCCATTTGGCCACTTTGCGGGAAAGTAACTGTCCGTTTGGCTTTCTGCTAGTGATGTTTCCATTAGGGTCTAGTTAATTCGTGTTTGTGTTTCTTTCACTTTGATGTCTCTGATGGGAAGTGTGGAATAATTGTATCGATTCCTGATCATTGCCTTCCCTTCTATTTTGGGCATAAATATAAAGCAGTTCAAGTATATTTTGATGTTATTCCTTTCCGGTGGTATTCATTTTACCAATAATAGACTTAATAAACATAATGAAGACATTGATTTAAAATTCCGAAACTCTGAATTACCTCTACAAATGGAATAACGTACACACATATAGCTAGAACCCACCAACAACAGTTTTACCTATCTGTGTTAAACTGAGGACTGTCAGAACTCGGATTAAAGTAGACGAGCATCAACTCCAGAAAACGTATCTTCGGAAACGTGCACCCAGCGAAGATTCAGACAACCCTACGCTTTTGCGCAGTCTAAACAGAATCTTCACTGGACGCGCTGCAAAATTTCTTTATGCGGACAATGAAGACGCTGATTAGACTGGGCAAATATGCAGGCTGATCTGGGCGCACATGTCAGAAGGTACATTTTCTCACGTTGCAGCTAATACAATCTGTTCATATAAATGAAGGCATACTGTAATACAAATATCAAACTGATGCTTATTTACGACTTTTAACTCATGTTTAGTAAAGTATTATTTGTTAACAGTAGCACAGTATTATCATTATCCAAGTTTTTTTTTCTTGTAAAAACCTATAAAATGTCATTGAATAGTCATCAGATAGAAAAACAGTAGTCAAGTTGTCCACAAATGTCACCTCTTATACCAGTAAGGTTTGTTTGCTAGGCAAAACAAAATACCGATCATTAGATTAATTGTTTTGTTTTTAATTTTTTTATGAAAACAAACAAAAAAAATAATAAGAAAGTTTGAACAAGAGAGGAACACAGAAAACCGAGTCATTGACCCTGCCTTGGACAAACGCATTTTGTCGGTGTTGTGATTTCACCAAAGATTGATGGTTATCTGTGACTAAGAATTACTTCCAAATAAAGATCATAAATAATTCATGCTATGCACAGCAGGCCCTGAACAACAATTAATGTTTTCCCCCTTTTTTTTCCATACAAGCACCTCTTGGAATAACTCTGCTCATTATATCATCCCAACTGAAACCCTTACTTGTGCTTTTTTTAAACATGTCTTTCATTTAAATGTATCCGATCCTAACTCGAGGTTCACAGGATCTGTTTCCTGCTATAACATGTCAAATCAAAACAGCTGCCAGTTAAGTCCAGTTACAGTGCTTTTAGTTACACTAACAGGGTGCTTTGGTTCACCTATTTTTCTGAACTCAGAAGAAACCGGAACAAATAATAATGTTTCAAGATCTTCACATGTAGCTGATTCTGTGATGCTCTGATAAGCAGTCTTTTCGGTCATACTACCACGAACGTATGCGAGTGTAGGACTATTTCAACGATTATATTCCCTGATTATGAACGAAACAGGGCAGCTAATTGTGGCCCTGTTCCATCTGATTATAGTAGGGCAATGAACCGTTCCATTTAATATTGCCAAACGCTCATGTAAAACATGGGTAGCTTCATTGCAGTTTGCATATCACATGATAGATCAACTTATGCTAGTAAGATATGTGATAAAGTTTCCTTATCATATGTCAGACGACTAAGACTGTGTAAATTTAAAGAAGCATCAAGACAGAGTTACTTTTCTTGGAGTTTGCAGCTTGTCTATTAGTACTAAAAGGTATATGACATTTCATGATAAAGTATTCGAAAAATATGAAATAAAAAAATAAAAATAAAACAAGTCAAATTGCCATCTGGTTTATTATTCTGTTTTTCTTTTCCAAATTTAAACTATTTTATAATTTTACTGAATCTCAAAATACTTGCCGAAGTTATGAGATATTCTTGATTCGGCAATTTCCTGGCATTAGTCTACATTCCTCTGACTTTGAATACTGAAACTGAACACTTGTACATATAAATTATAAAACAATTCTTTACATGATATTTTCATATACATTGTATAAAGAATAACGATTGGAATCAATGTGTGTACATGTATTTCATTGCTTAATTCAGCTAAATTTCTTAATTCAAATTCCGAAATCGGAAATCAGAAATGGGATATTAGAATTAAGAACAGGGAATTTGGAAATTAGAGCTAGAAAAAATAAGGATAAGTGGTAGCAGTATATGCTTATGGAGTAACTGTAGTATTAGTCATTAGTTATAATAGTAATTAATTGCTATTCTTATATTAAATCGTCGTCACCCGTCAACATAATAAGTGCCGTAATACTTAGTAGGCCCAAGGCGCATCGTAATGGTATAATCTGGATCAGTACAATAATTACCATGTTACGTTCCTTATGTCGTGTTAAATCCTCACGCCTATTTAATATTTATACCCTAAGAGGCTCTCGCCTTGACTATTACCCTCTCCTAATCGTAAGTTCAATTCCTATTTTATATTTACATCTTTAAGAGGCTCTCACCTTGACTTTTACCCTCTCCTAATCGTAAGTTCAATTCCTATTTTATATTTACACCTTTAAGAGGCTCTTGCCTTGACTATTACCCTCTCTTAATCGTAAGTTCAATTCCTATTTCAATTTTATTTACTGAAGAGCTTTTACCCCTCTGAAACGTAAGTTCAATTCCTATTTTATATTTATACTTGAAGAGGCTCTCGCCTTGACTGTTACTTCCTCCTAGACGTAAGAACAATTCCTATTTTATATATATACCATGAAGAGGCTCCCACTTTGATTATTATTTCCTCCTAAACGGAAGTTCAATTCCTGTTTTATATTTATACATTGAAGAGGCCCCCGCCTTGACGTTTACCTCCTCCTAAACGTAAGTTCAATTCCTATTTTATATTTATACTTGAAGAGGCTCCCGCATTGACTCCTAAACGAAATATATTTGCCCACATGTATCGAGTAACAGACGATATCCTAGATAGTTATATTATTTCATATTTGTTTTATTATCTTTCTCTCTTCTATAGGAAAACTCCCGTCAAAACTTCCGTACTCTCAAGATTTGGGCTAGCTGCAATCTTGAAACGTAAAGATGATGTAGACATGACATCTTGTGTCGTATATGAGACAGTGACTTGCTTTATTTGTTCTTTTTATTCCCTTTTCTTTTTTCTACACATAGGAACATATCCACAGCTCGTTGCAGGTGTGCAACGGAGGAATAGGCAAATCGTTTTTCAATTCCATACTTTTAACAAATGCGACTTCTATTCCAGAGGATCATTTTCTTGTTAAATTCTGATACCTTCTCCATAGTATGCGAACATGTTGATGGCATGGTAATCAATAAATACCTTCGAAATGAATAGAATGTGAGTTGAGTACTAACTGTTGTTACTTTCTAGATGGCTACGCCCCTCACAGACCATTCCCTGGAAAGAAGTCCTTAATAGGCCCCATGAAAAGGCCTCGTATGTTGCCTCCGTTTAGACGTAAGTCATAACTAGAGTAGCATGATGTGATGCTCTGTGTCACGTGGTGGATGTTTCCAGATCTCGTGTGATCCTGAGAAACTGAAACATTCATGAGACTAGACACTGCGTGTCAGATCACCATACTGTAGCGATAATGTCTTTATTATGTATCTTGAAAATTAACCATCAAAGCGACATTCAGATCAAAAGCAGACTTCATTCTAAAATATGTTGATTTATTTTCTCCAGAAAACCAGGAATGAAATTTCATGTGAATTTAAAATATCAAGCCTTATGTTCTAGGAAAAAATGACTATCGTCCGCTACAATTTGGAATCACTGTCGTCGACGTTATGAACTTAATGTAAAAAAGCGTCGTTTAGGAGGCTGACGGGGAACGGAAAATAATTGAGACTCAACACATCGGTCTTTTCGGGTGTCACATAATTAAGTAATTACGTAAGCCAGATTCTTGGAGATTGCCATTATTATCACGATTTCGGAAAAAAAATGTATTTAAAGAAGAATTTAATATTTGATTATTGTACAGATCAGCTGATTAATAATTTAGTAGAATCCATTCTGACTGACCAATTGTACAGTGCTTTTCTTTATCTCTGGCTGTCAGTGTTTGAGATGGTTGCTACGAGTCCTCGCCTTTGTTTAATCACAGTGATCTGGCTATACCTCATTTGTAACTTGTCTTTGTTCCATGATTCTGGCCTTCCTTGAATGTCTCCATATGAACTGTTGTTCTTCATTGCTTTCTGATATTGGTTCCATTTAAAAATAGCAGTTAAACTACTTACCTTTACAGACCACTCTGTTAGGGTCGGAAGGGAGCAAACAGACTAATTGTTATGGTGGCATGAGCAAGTATGAACTTTAATATTCTACAAGGTTAAAGCCTAATATTACGAAGAGGTACATACAGATGAAATGTGTTTTGTAATATTCACAGACTGATATGCATAAAGTTGAAGTTGCCAGCTGAATATTTATGTCAGTAAATTGGTCTGTTTTAATTACTGGTTCTTCCTTTCATTTTCATTAAAAAAGATAATCTATATAGTGAAATAAGCAAACGTAAATGTAATGTTGCAGATTCATTTTATAAAGTTAGGTAATGTAATAAATTATTTAGCAAACTTATCAATAGCAATTAGCAATTGTAATTTAAGAGAAATTGGCACCGGGTCTGATGACGTATAAAGCCCAACGTAATACTTGACCCATTTGAAACTGATCACGGATTTGTTTTTTGCCACATAGATAAAAGCAAACATTTCTTCTTGTATTAAAGGCATGTTTAAGTCGTTTGAATATTCTAAAGTAACGTTCACATGATTTTCACCTAGATTCTCTCCTTCACAAGTCCTTTGTTGGAACATTTGAGCCGAGGCACAGCAATTCCTACAATTTTACATGTGTGCATATCAAAGACTCCGATCAGCCTGTGCATCAGCGCAGTCTGATCAAAGTATTCGGTGACCGGATAAAGCTCAGCTGTCTATCCAGCACACAGGAAAGACTATGATCAGACTGTTTGGATGCACTGGCTTACCTGAATCTTCAAAAGCGCAGATGCAATATTGAAGGAAATGCTGTTACCCGGCTGATGTGTTAGTGTGATGATGATTGTAATATAAGATATGTATAGGTAATACCAATAATATATTTTACTTCAGATTCCACGGTACCAGTTTTTCGAAAGAAGTCCTTATTAAAACCGAAAATGTATTTAAAATCTATTCCAAAACCGGGACCAGTCATAAAGCCACAACAAAAGTTTATTGTAAAGTCGTTCTCGAAGCCAAAAACATACTTGAAGAAGCCAATTTACATGAAGAAAAAACCAATTTGGAAACCGAATCTTTACATAAAGAAAAGACCAGTGTGGCAGTCAAAGCCATACACGAAGAAAATGCCCGTTTGGAAGTCTAAACCATATATGAAGAAAGGACAAACTTGGAAACCAAAGCCATACATGAATAAAAGGCCAGTTTGGAAACCAAAACCTGTTTTTAAAAAGAAACCAGAGATAAAACCATATTTTGGAAAGAAGTTCACGAAATATGGAGGTAAGAAAACTTACTGTAATAAGAATTTCTATCTTATATTAAACGTTTTTTGTTTCCATACAGGGAAATATTTAAAAGGATATTTGTTTTCAAAGTATAAATCAAAGGTAAACTTGTCGGCATTAGTGGAGTCATCTATGGTAAGGCGCCACATTATGTTCCTCCCAGATTATTTTATCACTTATTTTTTTTCTTTTGGAATGTTGCCAGTTTTCATTCTGTTTGTATTAAGTATCCCACACAGATAACAATAGACTCAAAAACAATAGTAACCGCTTCACAAGCTCATCATTATCATCAAAATACTCACGAGGTAATCACAATGCAAGACATGACTCACAAAACACAATAATAGAACAATAAACAAGACAAAACCTGGAACAAGCCCACAAGGCCTGCAAAAGAACGAACAACACTTGAAACACCGTATTAGAGCGGTCTGTATAAACACTGCATGACATTTAGATCGATTTTACTGGCGCCATATTATCACCCTTGGTTCAAACGTTGTTAAATACAAAACAAAAATGCCTCGGCTGGCATAATGGCAACCAAGTACAAACAAACACACTGGAAAAGAAACAGAAAGAAACAAAAAGCAAAGTGGGCGGCAGTGGTAGGTAAGGTGATCGCAAATTTAGCAGCAGAATAAGAAAAAATGACGCGGGAAAACAAACCAGAAAGCAACGTAGGCAGCTGTATAGCAGATGCTGCACATCATGCATCAAGGCCATTGGCCTTTTGGTTCCGGAGAAGATTTTTTAGCTCGCCTTTACGAAAGTAAGGGGAGCTATTGCCATACCCATGGCGTCCGTCGTCGGTGTCGCCATCGGCGTCCGCATTTGATAAAAGTTTACCTTCTAGCTCTTATTTGTTCTGTTTTACAAATTTATACTCAAAACAACTCAACAAGGTGGAAAATATTATTTAACGTATACTTTCTTACTAATTGTCCCTATTTCTTTGCTTAAAATTAACTTTTTAAGAAGTTGATAATTGCAGCTGTATTACCCCCCTTGGTTAAAGTTTACCGCAAGCTCTAAAGTTATTACATTTGATAAATGTTTACCTTCTAGCTCTTTATTGTTCTATTTCACAATTTTATTCTCAAAACAACTCAACAAGATGAAAAATATTATTTTAATATTCTGTCTTACTAATTGTCCCTATTTTTTTTTTTTTTTTTGTCTTAAAATTGACTTTTAAGAAGTTAATAATTGCAGCTGTATTACCTCTCTTGGTAAAAGTTAACCCACAAGCTCTAAAGTTATTTGTGTTATCTCCCTTGGTTAGCTCTCCAGTTATACAAGTTTTGTCTGGACTATTTCTCGGTAACAACTGGATGGATTGTTCTTAAATTTTGGGATATGAAGTTTTGATATGAAGTTTTGCAAATAGTCCTTGGGTGAGTGGGTAGGTGGGTGGGGGTGATGCCCCACCCCCCTTATTCTATACAAGGCCATAAGAAGTGAATGGGGTGGGGTATGTCCCGAGGAACCCCGTTGACCCCCTGTCAGTGTCATTGGATGCGTCTTATCATAAGAAACAAGAATATATATGGTTTATGATAGGGGTTCTGAACGGTTTTTTATATAAGGCATTTTGTGAAGTTGTGGGGCATGCCCCAGGGAGACCCTTGCTTGACTCGCGGTCCATGACATTGGATGTGTCGTATCATAAGGACGAAGAATATATATGGTATAGGGGTGGGGATCTGATCAGATTCTGAAACATATGGCCTTTTATAGAATAAGGGAAGTTGGGCATCCCCCCACCCCCCCCCCCACCCAAGGACTCTTTGCAAAACTTCATATCAAAACTTCTTATCCCAAAATTTAAGTACAATCCAGCTGCCTGAATAGCGTCGTCCACTATGATATACAGACTGGTATCATCTGCAAAGAGCCTTATGGAAGAATTAATATCTTCGACAATATCATTTATATATAAAAGAAACAATAGAGGACCAAGAATAGAGCCTTTAGGAACACCCGCTTTTATTGGTGTCCATGCAGAAGAACCACCTGGCAGTACAACTCTTTGGAGTCTGTAATTGAGATATACCTGCTGTTTCGAGTTTGTAAAGCAATCCTTTATGCCATACTCTGTCAAATGCTTTGCTTATATTACAGAATATGGCACGGATTTCTTAACCCTCATCAAAAGCCTTACAAAATGTATTATATATGTCGACCAATTGGTTAGCTGTCGAATCCCCAGGGACAAAACCTGATTGTAGAGTTGTAATGACATGATGCGCATTAAGGAAGTTGAATAAATGTTTATGAACAATTTTTTTCAAGAACTTTGCCCACTGTACTTAGGAGGGGGATAGGTATATAATTGAATACACCGGATGGGTCATTTTCCTTATGTATGGGTGAGACATAGATTGGGGATCCGCGGGGGTATGCCCCACCCCCTCTATTAATAAAAGGCCTTACATCCAGACTGGGGATCCTCCGGGGGAGGGGACATGCCCCGCCCCTCCGATTAATAAAAGGCCGTATATCTCAGAAACCATGCAGCTTCCCGCCCCTAAATCATATAAGCATATATATTATTTGTCCTTCTGATAAGACGCATTTAATGACATATACTGAGGATCATCCGGGGGTATGCCTCACTCCCTCTAGTTAATAAAAAGCCTTACATCTCAGAAACTGTTCAGATCCCCACCCCTAAGCCATATACATTGTTATTCCTTATGATAAGACGCATCCAATGACAGTGGTGAGGGATCCCCTAGGAGTATGCCCCACCACCTCCAGTCAATAAAGAGCTTATATCTCAGAAACCGTCCCCAGTCTTAAACCATACTAGAAAAGGACCCGCGCAAGTGCGGGTATTATATTATATTTTGATTCATCGAACAGATTGAAAACTGAAAACTAGAAATGTATCAGTATGACACAGATGCCCCCGCCCAGGGCCATCCTCACCCACAGGTATTTTGCAAAAAATGAAGTTGAAAAAAGGGCCATACCTCTCATAATAATCGGCAGCTTTTACCCTAAATTGAACTTGACCATATTTTATGAATATATACCTGGGTATAAAATATGAATCCAATACACAAATCAATCTTTTTTAAAAAATATCGGAAGGAAAACATCTTCTGAAGGTGAAAAAGGGCCATAACTCCCGTAATGATGGGTTGATTTTACCCTGATTTGGAAACTGACTCTCTTTTTTTGTATTATATACCTGTGTGATAAATATGAATTCAATACACTAATGTTTTCAAAAGATATCAAACTGAAACTATTTTTCGACGTTGAAAAAGGGCTGTAACTCCAAATATAATTGGTGGATTTTACCCTAAATCAAACTTGACCTATATTTTGTAATTATATGCTTGTGTATAAAATATAAATCCAATTCACTAATCTTTTCAAAAGTTATGGAATGGAAACCATTTTTCAAAGTTGAAAAAGAGCAATCTCCAAAAATAACGGTGAATTTTACCCTTAATCCAACTTGACATACATTTTATGATTATATACCTGTGTATAAAATTTGAATCCAATACACTAATCTTTTCAAAAGATATCGAACGGCAACCATTTTTCAACTATTTTTCAACATTGATAAAGGGCCGTAACTCCAAAAATAATTTGTGGATTTACCCTAAATCAAACTTGACCTATATTTTATAATTATATGCTTGAGTATAAAATATGAATCCAATTCACTCATCTTTTCAAATGTTATGAAAAGGAAACCATTTTTCAAAGTTGAAAAAGGGCCATAACTCCAAAAATAATTGGTGGATTTTACCCTAAATCGTACTTGACCTACATTTTATGATTATATACCTGTGTATAAAATTTGAATCCAATGCACTAATCTTTACAAAAGATATCGAACGGCAACCATTTTTTAACTATTTTTCAACATTAATAAAGGGCCGTAACTCCAAAAATAATTTGTGGATTTTACCCTAAATCAAACTTGACCTATATTTCATAATTGAATGCTTGTGTATAAAATATGAATCCAATACACTAATCTTTTCAAAAATTATGGAACGGAAACCATTTTTCAAAAATTGAAAAAGAGCCATAACTCCCAAAATAATAGACAGATTTTACTCTAAATCGAACTTGACCTACATTTTATGATTATATACTTGTGTACAAAAGTTGAATCCAATACACCAATCCTTTCAAAAGATATCGCACGGAAACCATTTTTCAAAGTTGAAAATTTTTCAAAGTTGAAAAGGGCCATAACTCTCAAAATAATTGATGGATTTTACCCTAAATCAAAATTGTTCTATATTTTATGATTGTATGCCTGTGTATAAAATTTCAATCCAATGCACCAATCTTTTCAAAAGATATCGCACGGAAACCAAAAGTGTTACGTACGGGACGGACCGACGGACGGGACGGACAGGACGGACGTATGTACGGACAGCGGTGATACTATATGCTCCCCCCACACCCCATTGAAATGGCGGGGTATAAAAAGTTCGAAGGTTATTTTTTTTATACTATTTAATTCTATCTGTGTTCAACGTCACGATCTTTTAGTCATATCGCGACGATGTCTTTATATGACAGGGAGCTCAACATTCACCTTTACAGTGCTGCATCACTAAAATATCCCGCGCCAGACACATGCCGTCACATTCCACCCAGTCACGTTATACCAGGCCGACCATTTCCATTTGCTCAATGCTGATCGCCAAGCGAAAGAGCACCTGCAGTAATATCATGTTTAAATTCTTTGGTATGACTTGTCAGCGGATCGAGCAGACAACCTCCGGAACGCAAGGCGGGCGTTCTATCAACTTAGCCACTGCGCCGGTAAATTGGTTGGTAATCGGCCTGCTGATTTCGGACGGTTTAACCATATGAGCCAGCGCATGACAAACCCAACAAAATGACTTGGCTACCCAGGGGAGAGTCATGTTAACATGGATATTCACCGTTTAATCAGTCTGGCTGCGCACTCGATGGGTCCAAGGTTTCTACGTCTAGACAGTGAAGATGGATCAGACTGGGCAGATGTACAGGTCACTGCGCGCGTGGTACACATGTCATTTTGTTGATAGCTCGAACCCGATGGTATTCAATTTGGGTTCGGACTGACCCAGCGGTGTTTGAGATGGTTCGAAGAGTGAGTACGACGTAGCCTGCTTATTCAACAATTCACGTATGCCATTACATTCTCGAACTTTTTTCTTTCATTCGGTTCACACCTTTGTCGTTTACAGAAGCATCGCTGCAATGTATAAATTGACTATTACGCCACAGGGAAAATACCGAACGTGAAATAAATACGCACCCGTCTATGCTAAGATGACGTCCGATTTATTTACAATGTGCACGTATTTATTGGTGGTAATTCGGGAAGCTACTTTGGGAGAATTTGAATAAAGTATTGTCTGTTTCCCCATAAAAAAAAAACAACAAAAAAAAAAAAAAAAAAAAAACAACAAAAAACAAAAAAAAAAAAAAAAAAAAAAAAAAAAAAACTGGAAAACTCATTAAAATTCCGGAAATTAAATATAAAATTTATCAATAAGAACAATATCGTTATTAATCTAAACCAACCAACCACAGCAGGTTTTTACCGTTTTCTAGTTTTTGAGGCTAATTCGTTCTTTTAGTGATATAGATAACCATATATATTGCTGTTCCTTATGATAAGACGCATCCAATGACATAGACTGGGGATCCCCGAGGGGTATGTCTCACCCCCTCTAGTTAATAAAAGGCCTTATATGCCATAAACAGTTCAGATCCCTACCCCTAAACCACATATGTTGTTGTTCCTTATGATAAGACGCATCCAATGACATAGACCAGGGGCACGCTCCACATATATTGTTGTTCCTTATGATAAGACGCATCCAATGACATAGACTGGGGATACGTCAGGGGTATGTCCCACCCCCTCTAGTTAATAAAAGGCCTTATTTGCCATAAACAGTTCAGATCCCTACCCCTAAACCACATATATTGTTGTTCCTTATGATAAGACGCATCCAATGACATAGATTGGGGATCCCCCAGGGGTACGTCCCACCCCCTCTAGTTAATAAAAGGCCTTATATGCCATAAACATTTCAGATCCCTACCTCTAAACCACATATATTGTTGTTCCTTATGATAAGACGCATCCAATGACATAGACTAGGGATCCCCCAGGGGTATGTCCCACCCCCTCTAGTTAATAAAAGACCTTATATGCCATAAACAGTTCAGATCCCTACCCCTAAACCACATATATTGTTGTTCCTTATGATAAGACGCATCCAATGACATAGACCAGGGGCACGCTCCACCCCCCCTTTTTTTTTTACAAAAGACCTTTTATCGCAGAAACATATCAGATCTCCACCCTAAACCGTATATATTGTTGTTCCTTATAATGACGCATCCAAGGGATCCCCGGGATATGCCCTACCCGCTCCAGTTTATAAAAGGCCTAATATCTTAGAAACTGTTCAGATCCCCATCCTTAAACCATATATATTATTATTCATTATGATAAGAAACATCCAGTGACAGGATTTCTTGTTCAGTGATTCTTAGGGGTACTTTTTGGTCTCTTTCAGATGCTGCAGTTTAGTTTGTTTTTTGCTAAGGCAAATGTAATTTATAAACGTTAAGGTCACTTAGCACTTAGACTTTATGTTTGAAGTTTAGCTGTCTGCATTTGGTTAAAGTTTACTTGCAAGCTCGCATTATCCATAATTTGCACCCCTCCAACTTGGCGAGCTATGTTGTCTACTGACAACTCTTGTTAAAGGGTTTCTACCATATATGAAACCCAGATGCGGCGAACAAACTTTCGTCTCCCCGGCCCATGGAGACTCCATGTGAAAGTTGGCTTTGATTGGTCCAGTGTTTTTTGAGAGGAAGTTGTTTAAAGAGTGTGCACTGCGGACAACGACGGACGGCCGACGACGGAGGGGCGGACGAACGGACAGACGACGGAGCCTGCCTATACTATAAGCTTACTTATGATCCTTAAGGCTCAGGTTAGCTAAAATGGCATAAATATATGAAGTGGATAGTCCTTCTACTTTCTGTAATATCCTATTTGTTTGCGTTTCAGGACCCAACCTGAAGGAATTGTCATTTATTGAAAATAAGCCAGGAGAGATTGTGAAGAAAATACCGTATATCAAGAAAGGTAATTTCTCGTTTTTCGGGTTAGGGGGACTGCATACACGTAGTAGATTTCCGGCCATCTTTTTACAAGGGTCACAACTTTCACTTCGCTTTCCCGTGCCCTAAAACGTGCTGAAAAGCAGTCTGGGCTTAAACGAAAGAGCTCATTACCAAAGGATCAAAGTCTTTCCATTTAGAGTGTACATCGTTTCAGAAGAAAACCGATCTGACAGTGTACCCACACTCAATCCCGCCCCTCACACCACAGCTACCTTAAAGTGTATTAATACCCTATTGTTGATTAGCAGGGTCTGTCATTAGTATGACAGACAGCACGCAAAGAGATACATATACGAACAGCAAATTTCTACTTCAGTCTATGCGTTCTTTGCGTGCATGCCTACTAATCAGTAGATTTAAGAGCATACCACGGAAACAAACACTGTGGGAGTAATTTCTCCTTATCTTGTAGAGGAGCCTCTAAAAGCAGCCAAACTACTGCTAGGTTAATGGTATCCCTTGGATATCTGAAACACCGGCCTAGTGGTTGCCCGCTATGATTCCATTATAACGTTAGGATTATGACCTCCACGCGGACCTAACAAATGTATATTTTTACCATTATGGAAGCTGAGGGCGAAAGTTGAGATCCCGTAAAACTAGCTTAGCTCCCACAGTAATTTATTTCATTGTCGTACTTTTTGTTTAAGCTTCTGTAGTGTTTCACTTACAAATGTTATTTTTTTTAACAATTATGTAAGTTAAAGATAGTCAGTTGTGTTTGGGTGACATAGTTGTCACCTCTTTAGGAAAGGGTTACCAACTCTGCTTACCATCTGTTCTTTCTGAGGATGTTTAATTGTATGTATCTGTCTTTCCCTTTGATTTGAGAACTTGATATGGATCTGATTGTATCAGTTCCTGAGTTCAGGACATATTGTTTTTAGTGTCCTTGTCGGCGTCGGCGTAGCCTGTTGTCTGCACTCTATCTCCTTAATGAATGGATATGTTTTGGCCAAACTTACACAAATTTTGGTAGGGGAAATGCTGATTAGATTTTGGTGACCTTGACCCTATTTTCAAGGTCACACGAGGGCCTAGATTGTTGGAAAATGGCTTGTCTGCACCCTATCTCCTGAAGGAATAAATAAATTTTGACTAAACTTGCACATCTGTATTGCTGTGTCATGTAAAAGAACTAATTAGATTATGGTGATCTTGACCCCTTTTTCAAGGTCACATGAGGACTTAAATTGTTGGAAAATGGCTTGTCTGCACCCTATCTTCTGAATGAATGAATGGACTTTGACCAAATTTGTACATCTACGTGTATATTGTTGAGACATGGAAAAGGACTGATTAGATTTTGGTGGCCTTGACCCCATTTTCAAGGTCATAAAAAGGCTTTAATGATCGGAAAATGGATTATTTGTATCCTGTGCCCTGAAGAATGGGTGGATTTTGACCAAACTTGCACAGCTATATTGTTGGGACATGAAAAAGAACTGATTATATTTGGTGACATTAACCCACTTTTCAAGGACACATAAGGGCTTAGATTGTTAGAAAATGACTTGTTTGAATCCTATTTCATGAAGAAATTGATGGATTAAGATCAAACTTGCACAGCTATATTATTGTGACGTGGAAAAAAACTGATTAGATTTTGGTAACCTTGATCCCATTTTCAAGGTCAAAGGAGGGCTCAGATTGTTGGAAAATTGTTTGTCTCAAAAATATGTCTTTTCCAACTGGTGGGGGAACATACGTTTTCCTCAGAAAACACTGTTCTAGTTTACTTTAAATACACTTAGGGTATTATCACTATTATAGCTTAACTTTTTCTGCTTTGTTATTAAAGGGACTCTATCGTGTTTTATTGTGAACGGGACTTTATTGTGTTTTATTGCGTATTGCACTTTATTGTATTTTAGTGCGATAGAGACTTTATTGCGTTTTACTGTGAAAGGAACGTGATTGTGTTTTATTGCGAATGGGACTTTATTGTGCTTTGTATTGTTATTTCATGTCACTCAACATCGGACTTGCTTCCTTTGTTGAAGTGATGTTTCGTATTGTATTTTAGTACGGACTCCAGTACTGAATTTTTGCTAACCCTAGCATCGGAAAGATATACGATTTATTCCGATATAGGACGAAAGCCTGGACATGTCTGTATATAAAACAACTGTATAGCAGATATGCATACATTGCATTTTGCGAAAACTTGCATATTTTTATGGAGGACAAGTTTATACTTAGCAAATTCTAAGTGTACAAAACCTTGTGTATTCAGGGAAGAATCATAGAAAGGAAAGAAAAATGCTCAAAACAGAAAACAGAATGTTTATTTCCTCGTGCACATATGCAAACATGATGTCATTAGTGACACCTCGGCTTTTTTCCGCATTTAAGGGAGAGGTCCCCGTTTCTGACATCTATTTTTAAATTTAGTATGCAAACTGCGTTTTAAATTAATCTTCTACCGTTTTATATAACCTTTATTAGAAGGTATACTGAAATGGATTAACACCAAAAATGTTCAATGTTTCGTCCAATATGGCCGCTACAATAAACCCGTAAAAAATGTTTAATTGCAAATGTTATGATACCATTTTGAATGACACATTTTAAATTTTACCAGATATCTTTCGGGCGTTCGTGCTCATGTTTTTTTTTTTTTTCAATAAAATATATTCATATAGAATGCTGTATTGTACATATGTAAGTCTTAAACATGCATGTTGAGGGGAATCGCCGCACACTTCTTCATGTCCATAATTTCAAAACCTTTGTTGACGAACTATACTGGGTAAGAATGTATGCAGACCAAACATAATAAATGACGTAAATTCCGCAAACTAAAATGTTCACCAAAATTTCATAAAATACACGCCGTTTTACAAAACGCGATAAGAATTTTAAACAATAAGTGCTAATTTATATTCAGACATCAACAATACAGATTAATTTATCGCGAGTTGGGTGTATATTAGGTGTATTTTACCTGTTAGTATATATTTTCTGCGCAAAGTAAGAAAATTGTCTTGGCAAAGTAAGAATTCTCACTTTGCCGAGCGAAATCGGGACAAAGTGAGAATATCTATCATTGTACACGCATTTGTAATTAGTTTTTCTTATGGCAGTAAATCATACTTTTGTAAACCTCTTTTACATTTGAAAATATAATAAAATGATTAGATCAGATTTTTCCTTTCGACCTATTTCCATTCTCTTGCATTTTTTTTTTTTTGTTAATAACGACTGAGATAGAGTTGCCAACCAGTTCACAATTGTGAAATGGAAGACAAATCAGTGTCATCTGTCGTTTTCAACCATGTTTTCAAATCAGGGCGTTTGGACATCTTCGAAGCTTACTTTTCCGCTTGGTGCCATTAGAGGGTTATGATTTATGATTATGGCTTTTCCTGTGCATCTTCTCTGTGTGATTACCAATCAAAACGCGTGTACGCATTCAACATCATGCAGTCAGCATTACGTTAAGACGCCTATGCAAAATATTATGTTTCTGCTAATATCGCGGGTAACCTTTAGAACTGTCTCATTATCAAAGAGTTTCTAAGATTATGTCCAATCTATAACCAACATAGATTGCGGGTACTCATGGAGGTGGTTTACTACGAGTGCCCACAAACTATGTTTTAGCGGAGAAAAAAAATGTTTATCCCTGTAAACCCAATTTTTCTCAATATGAAGCTGGGGGTCTTCAATGAATGGACTTGTTAACGTGATGGGACGCCTTGGTTAAACAAAGAAAGAAAGACTGAAAGAAGAAAAGAAAATTAAGAGAAAGGAAGAAAGGAAGGACATACCTCAAATAGAAATCGGATTCTACCAGTATATAGTGTGGGGGAGTTTATTCAGTCTAGAATGCGTTAAATTTATTTATTTTTTATCGTCGTCTTATCATGCAGATAAGGTTCATCTTATCCAACGCACGATGCTTATTCATATTATCCAACGCACGATACGTAACTTTAAACGTTTAACTGCAGTAGACGACAATTATTTTTTTTTTAATTTTCAGAAAAAAATAAGACATTGTATTTTTCAAAGAAAAAATGACATTTCCAAGTGAATCATCTGCCTAGCAGCTGAATCACATGAAATGTCAAGTCTTTTTTCACTTAAAAATGACTATATCAAAAGAATGCTTTGCTCTTTAATGGTTAATGTTCTTCTATGTCGTAAGTCTTTTGACTCTTAGCATGCTGAGTAAAATTGCAGCAGACGACATTTTGAAATTTGCACGAGACGACATTTTGAAATTAACTTCCTTATCTTGCCAGAAAATAGGATTTGACATGCAAACTGTCTCCTAGTCAACTAGCGAGAAATGTCAAAACCCATTTTGAAAAAAAAAAAAAAAAAAAAAAAAAAAATAAGAAAGACAATTTGAATGAATTGTCATTTTCTAGAAAAATAAAAAAAAATGTTTCAAATGTTGCCTACTGTTTTTTTTAATACCCGCATGTTTCTTATTTCTCCACCAAATCATATGATGTGGATATGCATTAAAAATGTCTCGTTGAGGCGCTTCTAATGAGAAGCGACAACATAAGTTTCTATGGAGATATAAGAAAACTATCATGTGGATATCCCGTCTTATCTGCAGCTGTCACTTCATACAATATCAAAAGTTGGGTTTAGTATTTTCATTAACATAAATATTATTTATTTTTTGTAGTTTATTAATATTTCAAAGAAATAAAAACAGAAATCAGATATGAACAACTAACATTTATGCCTTTCGTTTGTGGGGTTCAGTATTTTCATTATTATTAGTAGTATTTTGTAGTTTATTAATATTTTAAAGAAATCAAAAATAGAAATCTGACAAATTTCAGATTTGAACAACTAAATAAATAGAGCCTCCCTCTCTCCATGGATATAAGTCATTTACCCATGTCTTTTACTACAGACAGTCGTTTATTTAACTTGACAATTAGACATCTTCGTTGTACATGTATATTAGCAACTATTGCCGGCCGTCAGTCACTTATTTTCTTATTGGTTCTCTTGACCGGAGTAATCGCCACCTGACATGAAAATGCGACAAATAATCAACGCCATGCCCCGCCTTTAATTGTTTATTGGTCCACCTGTTATGAGCGGATTAATTCGTGATATTCCAGAAGACCATTGCGCGGTTGAACCGAAAGTAGAAAAACAATACTGATAGTGTTATGTTGACTGCTTTTTGTTTGGCTAAAGATGAATTATTTTCAAGATTTTACATTAAAATAAACAATGGGAATACTTTTAAGCAAACAGTTTAGATGGAAATCAAATAATGCCGACCAGTGGGTTTATTTTCTTACTAATTACCAGGAGCTCCGGGAAAAACCGCGGGGTGGTGGGGGAGGGGTGGGGGGGGGGGGTGCGGGGGTGGGGGGGTGGTGGGGGGAGGAACTTGTGGATAAATGTGGTACGGGTATGCGAGCCAGTATTTCGAAACCTACCCCATTCATATACATGGCCTTTGAAAAGTAGACTCATTCATATACGAGATCGTCTGAAATGTTGACCCATTCATACACTGCCCTTTGATATTTTGTACCCATTTATTGCTGGTTTTAGACAAATATCACTGTCAATTCAATGAATACCAAGAGAACAAGTAGCCTCGAAAAATCCCTGCGCGAAAATTATATGCATACACCGGGATGTCAGAAATGTGGGGTCTTTTATATACCAGTAAAGAAATATTGGGTAAGTCATATACTTTTTGTTGAAAAAAGGGGCCTAATCATATAACTGGCAGCGCTGAAAACGACGGCCATTCGGCACGCACATCCGTACCATGCCAGATATAGGAAGTTACCCCCCCCCGACCTTACCACCACCACCACCCCCACCACGAGGGAAAACAAAGTGCATGATTATTGTTATTAATGACTAGATCCCGACATTACTCAATTTATACCCGCCGTTTGGAATTGTTTAGAAAATGTATATTTTCACTATATGAGATAATAGAATAAATATTTATATCCCAGATATAAGTTTCAGTAAACTTTACCCCTTATAAACAAAAATTGGACTCTATGCTGATATTGATTAGGTACAAATTGAAATTTCTGCAAGCAAACTGTGGAGACCTTGATCAGACGCCGCTAACTGCGGCGTCCGCTATAGATCTTCCTTATTTGCCTACGTCCAAAAATTGGACTCTGGGCTTATATTGGTTAAGTACAAATTGATATTTTTGCAAGCAAACTGTATAGACCCTGTTTAGACGCCGTTAACTGTGGCGTCCGCTCTGGGTTTACATTCTGGGTCCAAAAATTGGATATTTCTGTAAGCAAATTATGGAGACCCTGATCAGACGCCGCTAACTGCGGCGTCCGCACTGGGTAAAAAATTGGACTCTAGAATTATATTGGTTAGGTAACTGGATTATTATTATTAATCCATGTAGTTAATTAATTAATTATCCGTAACATGACTGATTTGTTTTTCTCGCGTCCTTGTTCTTTCCGAATTCTTTAATGGCATAGGTCAACAATTATAGCAAAATAAAGCATTAAACATGTCTTCTGAAGTATGCCGATTTCTATCTATCTATCTATCTATCTATCTATCTATCTATCTAAGTAAGCAAGAAAAAAAAATAAATAAAAAATAATAAAAAAGAAACTAAATTCGTCACCATGGAACATTTTGTTTCTAGAATTATGGGTGTTGCTTGTGAGGAAGAATTCTATAATTGTAGGGGCGTTGTTGTTATAGTTGGTGGAAGGATGCGTGTCCTCTTTTTATCAATTGAAGCTAATTCTCGTTCCATCTTTCCCCTAAACCAAACTACTAGTTTGATTTATTCTCACTTTGTCCAAACTATTGGCACTTTGCGCAGGCACAGTTACCTTATCGATCAACTACAATATATCTTGCGCAATTCTAGATACAATTCCGGAATTGGCGGACAAAGTAAGAATTCTTACTTTGCGCAAGACAATTCCGGAATTGTACTAATCCTTACTTTGCGCCGAACAAATACATGTGTACTACACGCTTAATAGAACTTACAGTTACTTGGCAAAACTCTAAACAAGTATCATGTATCATGCGTTTCTCCAAAATGTAATTGGTTTGGCATTGCTATACAGCGGTTTTGAATGAACCAATATCCAACCTTTATATCTCTGGAATAAACTTAAAAAAGATTGCCTTTGGAAACAAAGAACACAAACGGATTAGAAAATGGGAGTATCGGTTTTATTGAGACTCTTCATAAGCAGAAATGAAGACGTTTTTTTTCATGCTTCAATACTATGAAAGTGTATATGTAGTAGGTACCTTGTGAGTGCAACTCCTCCTACAGTTTTATACCATTCCCAATGAAACTATACAGATGTTTTAACCATAGTCTGAAGATATGCATATGCTTTTTACAGAATCTTGAAATTACTTATTTTACTTTTTTCACATTTTAAACTTTTAACATAGATTTTTTTATGCTTCAATATTATGAAAGTGCATATAGTAGTTGGTACCTTGTGAGCACAACTCCTCCCACAGCTTTAAGCAAACGCTTCTGTAACTTTACAGACATTTGCTTGTGGTCTGAGGATATACATGTGCTCTTTGAATCTTGAAATTATGTTTTTTGATTTTTTTTTTCTGATTTTTCCTACATTTTAGCTTCGTTTTTTCCCGCTTCAATACTTAGGTAAGTAATACAGGACCAATGGTCCTCTGGTTAACTCACTCATTTTTAACAGCTCAAGTAAAAATAAGGCGGGGACATAAATTCCCTATGGAATTTGCTTGTTTGTCTGATAATTTCAGTGCCTCAGGAAATCTGTGTTTTGTACAGCCTTTCCCGCGTTACTTCAGTTAAGGTCGTGTTTTGTGACTACAGCCTCGGAAAACCTGCCTCAAAAAGGCTGTAATCACAAAACGCAGCCTCTACTCCTACCGTAATTAGCAAAACACAACAACAATAATTGACTACACAACGATGCACCTATTATTGCCACGGAATCACAAACAGGATCAATCAAACTGCTCATTTAGGAACGTCGTAATCTGGATTTGGGTTGCACCTCTGAATGTTTGGCTAAATTTTATATTAGATGCAGTACAGGGGATCCATTTATGACAAACAGAGACTATGCTTTCTTGTTTGTTTTTTATTTTCAGTGCCTGTCGTTACAAAATGTAAGTACATATCGTATATATTTAATTCAAGTGATTGAAATTTTATTCAAACAAGTAATGATATAATAGAAAATGTTATAAACTATAGAATTGTTTGCTGAATTTACTATGATTACAGATCAGTGAATAAGTTTTGTTGACAAGATTCCTAAACTAACAGATGAAGACGATTTGTTTGTTTGTTTGTGTTGAGGTTTTACGGCCCAGTCAACCCAATGGGGTCATGTCGAGCGCGGTCAGTTTACCTAACCACACGTTTACTGGGCAGGCTTAGTCCTCTAAGCGGTTAACCAGTATTGTGCACATTCTTTCGCCAGAAACTGACAACTGCCCTTCTTGAATCAGCGGAAGGGAGAGAATGACCGTAGAAAATATTTCATGATCAATCTCCATGAAAGAATGTTGCCGACCTCGGCGGGGTCGAACCCGCGACCTCCTGGTCTCCAGTCGGACGGCGCATCCAACTGAGACACCGAGGCCGGCTATGAAGACGATTTGAATGCCAATATTGGCAAACATACTCAGGTTGACTGGGATAACGTTTGTGGGTAATTCTGCAATGGTAACACAACTCAAAAGAGCGCCGATGCTCTTAGAGTTTGCCGCCATTAGTGAAACATGTAACTGAAGTCGCATTCAAAATATATGCCTGTCAAAGTTCGGTCAATACTTAACATTCCTGAGCAAGGTACTGTTGTGTCATCTCTGTCATTCTTGGATGCAAAATCAATTTAAAAGCAACTGAAAAAAATCGCTTTAAAATTCATGAACAATTATTGAAAGGGAATCGGCAGGGTGTATTAAAAAGTGTCTAAATTCTTGAAGAAACATGCATTTTGGAGCAAATTGGATCAAAATCAAATGAAAAGTAAGTTATCCAGCTTAAAAAATTGCTTTATGGGGCCACCATACTGGACATTTAAAAAAATTTTATGATGCCATAGAGTCTCAATTAAATATGCAAAAGCGTAATAATATTTACAGCAATAACTTACATTTGTATTCACGTAAGTTACCTCTTCTCTAGATAACTGCACTGTTTTCTTTCAGAAAGATTTTATCTAATAGTTAGAAATGTTTAGAACCTTATTTTACATTCAAAATGGTGGCGTGCCGGACAATAGTTTGACAGTTATAAATGCCATTAACTTTCTTAGATTGCATGCGATGTTGATCAGATTTGCATCAAAATAAATGCCTTATCAAGCTCTTGTATTTCAGATGCATTCTTTCTTCCCAACATGACTTTTTCTTTAAAACGTTCCTATGGGTAGCAGTTTGCCAAGTGATTCAACTCCTTTATTTAGTTTCCAGACTGCCTACTGTTTTGCACATAGGTTTCTTGAAATCGCCCTTTAACCTTTACCACTTCCTGGACAAATTCAGTGGACGACACATTTTTTATAGTTCCCAGAAAATAAGCTTTAACAGTTCATAGAAATTGTCTTCTAATTTTTCCCAGAAAATATGCTTTGACATTTCAGGCAAGTTGAGGAGACAGCTTGCTAGAAATGCCTATTTGATTTAGAAATATTTAGAAATTTGCCTATTAGCTTGCCTATTTTCTAGGAAAAATAAGAAAAAAAAAATCAAAATGTCGTCTGCTGAAATTTTTACCCAGCATGCTTTGCGTTGAATAAAAAAAACCTACAGAGAAAATGTGTCACACTACATATGTAGAACGTAACTTTTGCGGCATTACTGATACTTGACAGCTATGCTGTATACTAAGATGCTAATATGAGTCTGATTGGTAAATGAGTTATATAATATATTCTGTTTTGTACCTTCGGTCCAAACAGATCGTTAGACATCTGTATGCAAGTTTGACCAATTTTATACACTCAGTAATAGCAGATACTCTGTCTTATACATCCAATTATGTTATATGTCTATCTTATATATTCAGTCTTGTCATATGTTTATTTTGATTTATAATTCAGTATTGTGATTTGTTTATCTGATACATTTAAACAACATTTATCAACATATTCAGTATTGTCATATAAGTATCATATACATTTAATATTGTCATATGACTACCAATGTGTTCAATATTCTCATATGAGAATCTTGTATATTTAATGTTGCCATATGAGTATCATATATATTCAGTATTGTCGTATGAGTATCTATATGTTCAATATTGTAATATGAGTATCGTATATATTCAACAATGTATTCAATATTATCATATGGGTATCTTATATATTCAATATTGTCATATGATTATCTTATGTATTCAATCGTGTCATATGAGTACCTTATATATTCAGTATTGTCATATGATTATCATATATATTCAATATTGTCATATGAGTGTCTTATATATTCAATATTGTCATATAATTATATTATATATTCAATGTTGTCATATAAGTGTCTTATATATTCAATATTGTCATATGAGTATCGTATATATTCAGTATTGTCATATGAGTTCCTATATGTTTAATACTATCATATGAGTATCTTATGTATTCACTATGGTCATTTGATTATAATTTATATTCAGTATTGTCATATGATTATCTTATATATTCAATATTGTCATATGATAGTCTTATATATTCAGTATTGTCATATGAATATCTTATACGGGAATATTGCCATACGTTTACTTTATATATTCAGAAATGTCCTATCTTTACCTTATATATATTTATGTTATCCTATGTTTATCTTATATATTCAATATTCTCATATGATTATCTTAAATATTCAGTATTGTCATATTTCAATCATATATTCATCTGATATATTTTATTTTATCATATGTTTAATTTATATACATTCAATATTCACAGATCCAGTTTTCAAGACTGTGCTTGTTCCAAAACCAGGTAAATACTGTGTTAGGTGTGTGTGTGTGTGTGTGTGTGTGTGTGTGTGTGTGTGTGTGTGTGTGTGTGTGTGTGTGATTTAAGTCCCCCAAACCAGGTATTAAAGTACATATCGCTTTTTTGTTTTAATATTTTCTTTTCACAAAGTTGTAAAAATTAAGATTTTTAAAATTACGGTTAGTAGTTGTTTACTCACAAATATCTATTATTACAACTTCTCAACCTTCAATGGAGTTTGTTCATTTGATATAGTGGTAGGTCATCTTATTTTGTATCTTTCTTTATGGATTGAGCCGCAACGTAAGGAAATGTGTCTTCTAGCATGTGCTCCCAACGAAGACTGAAATCAGCATGTACATCCACGCAGTATGATCAGTCTTTGATATCCGCATATGGAAACTTTGTATTTTAGGTTATCCAAAAATGCATCCAGTGAAGGTTCTGATCAGACTGCGTGAATATAAATCTTCCCTGTGCGCACATGCCCGGAGGAACGTTTTCTGACGTTGCGGCTCAATTGTATCTGTGTAAACATCTTTTTCTTGTGTCTACTTTTTGGTAAATTAATGTATTAATTAATTTTGGAAAAAAAATCAATGTTTTTATTTTCTAATAAAAACAAATGACGTCAAAATAACACCAATTTAAAACAGCATTTCAATTTCTTTATTTTGCTATACAGCATAATGAAATTAAGACCAAGTAAACAGCGTAATGGCAAGTAACCGTTGACTATATTGAACATGCCAATTTAATTGATAGGATGTTCCGTTCTACAAAGACAGTTTGAATATATCATCAGGGTAGAATAACATGATGTGTAGTTTTGCCCCGTCAAAGTTGGTAGAATTCCGCTACAACCCTGTTTTTTCTGTCTTGTGTAGTCATACAATGCCAAAATCTATGGTTTCTCACTGCGTCTTTGAGAGTAAGAAAGTAGTACAAATAGAAATTAGAGAAAAGTTCTGTATCTTGATAAAGACACATCAGTGTTTCCTTTAGAAGCAAATAACACTAAACTACACGACCCTTAATTCCGTTTAAGTCTAGAATATAGCCTCAAACAAGACAATCAGAGCCATTAAATGAAGCAATGTAATTTCTTTTTCAGTTATCAAGACAGTAATAAAGAAAGGTATGTCATTTTGTTTAGTTATTTCTTCTGGTGAAGGTACTGCGGTCCGTTTTTTATTTCATTTTCAAGTAGGATATCATATAAAAAATAGACTGATTTCGCGCAGTGCGCTCAGCTTTTATTCTACACACACACACACACACACACACACACACACACACACACACACACAAAAAACAAAAAACAAACAACACCAACAAAAACCTGTCTGTTGATAGACATATTAAGGGGACTGTATACACTCAGTACTTTTCCCACCATGTTTAACAAATTTATAAGGGAGACAACTTTTGTGACGTTTTATTTGCTTTCGTGCATATTAGTTCTCTTCTAAAAGGGTTCTTCTCTATAAATAAAACAAAATTGCTACTAGAATAGAAACCTTTCTAGAAAGGGGCAAACACCACAATGTCAGAGTTTTTTTTCCCTATAATAGTATATCAGTTTCTTTTAAACGTTACTGGCGAAAAACATAAAAAGTACATGTAGGTGCAGAGATAGAGGATATTACTACTGAGAAATAGACAATTGACCATGTCGCAAATGAAATAAAAATCGATCAAAGAAGCTAAATTTCAAGAAAAATATATTAGAGCTAGACTATCATTCCAGTTTCTTACGGTTCCTTTATAAACACTGATATAGCCACTCAGCATCCATAAACTGTGTCTGACAAAGCACGCTTTCATTTTACTAGAGAAACATGCAGCTTTTGTGACTTCTGCTGCATGTTTCTCTAGTAACTTCTGCGCACGAATGAACCATCATGTTAAGGGGACTAGATTTGCTACCTTTTTTAAGACTTCCTGTTTGCTTTCCTTCGAGGCAAAGCCCTTTGGAAAAAAAAGGTATATTCTTTCATTTTGGAGTAGATCCTTTTTCAGAGGGGAAACTAATCAATTTCGAGAGAATTATATATAAACAATATCAAGAGAGTTATATCCTCTGAAAGTGTATCCATTCACCTTCAATATATTGAACGAATTCGTATGACATATTCAAAGCAGTCCGGGCGGAATTCTTTCTATATTTTCGTTTAAACCTTTATTTGGCTTTCTTCTTTACATATCATAAAAAAGGAAATCGATTAATTCTATCTATCTTCTGTCTATTTATTTTCAATAATGCTTACCCACTGGTGGGACTTATAGCAGGTAGGCTAAGAAAGGCAAAGTTGCGAAGGTTAAAGGAAAGTAAAAGCGTGAAAAGTTAAAAGGATCTATTTAAAAGATTAAAAGCAAGGCAGTGGTTGATTAAGGCGAGATACTAGCTGACTGCTCTGTTATACTGATCAACATTGGGCTGGGTGACTACTACTGAGGGAGGACTTCCAATGTACAAAAGTTCGGGGAAAAAAAGAATATTTATAATTTTACAATAGGGGACTTTTTATGACACAGTCTCATCTCATATGCTGTTAGATTCATGTACTGACTTAGCAATTAACCAGGTTAGACATTTTATGAAAGCCTCATTCATTAATGATCGATATGCTAGTAAAGTTACAGATAAACCAATGCATTCAGCTATACCCTATACCAGCTTATTTCAAAACATACTGATTCATTGACTGTCTGCTGCAAGTTTAATAAACCTATTCGTAACACAATGTATAAGTTTTATAAAACAGTTTCGGATCCTGACATTGAGCCTTAAACTCCAAGGTTCGAAGATTGTATAAATATAAATGATGCTACCAAATAAACTCCAAGGTTCGAAGATTGTATAAATATAAATGAAGCTCCAAATAAACTCCAAGGTTCGAAGATTGTATAAATATAAATGAAGCTAACAAATAAACTCCAAGGTTCGAAGATTGTATAAATATAAATGAATCTACAAATAAACTCCAAGATTCGACGATTGTATAAATATAAATGAAGCTACCAAATAAACTCCACGGTTCGAAGATTGTATAAACATAAATGGAGCTACCAAATAAACTCCAAGGTTCGAAGATTGTATAAATATAAATGAAGCTACCAAATAAAAGCCACAGTTATGAAGCACAGTCTTTCCGAGGCAGCAAAAGAAGATGAGATGAAGAAAAAACAATGACAAGACACAACGGCACATTTGCAATACCTGACATATAAACAGGGAAGAACTGCAACAGAGGAATTGCCTTGTATCTGTCAGCAGAAACAACTAGGCGTGGTGGTTGAATTGGGGATTAAACTTGCTTTACGCGATCGAAACGGGAAAACTCAATATATAGTTAGCACGTGGCTGGTCTTGTACCTTGTTATTACTGCTAATTTACGACAAACGTTATTTTTGACCCCCCCCACCACCCCTATTCTTTCACTTATCGATTCCCCTACAGGTTTCCTAATCACATTGACTTTTGAACCGTTTGAATCTCAAACTTTTGAACATACACTATTTGAACGTAGGATTAAAATTTGTTAGCAATAAAATCGACTGGCTCCGCCACCTCAAAATTTTACTACTGACCGTTTATTCCGATTATGACGGTCACAGGCCCCGTGATGAGCTGCCCCAGCCAAACGAATAGATTCAGATAATATATACTCGTATACATCACAGGATCGCCATCAAAAAAAAAAAAAAAAAAAAAAAAAAAAAAAAAAAAAAAGAGAGAGAAACAGAAAATTCAAAGTCATTCTGCTTGTAATTTTGTTTATATCGTTAGATATTGATATATTTAAATCCAGAAACGGAGCCAGAGTATCAGAAGCATTAATTTTATTTAGCTAAAGGAATTTTATATATATAAAAAAGAAAGTCATCTAAATATCGAGAAGTTAAACTGAATGCTCCAATAACATCGGCTTCATTTTCGTAAGAAAAAGACAATATAAAGTATCTAGATTCGAGTTTATTTGAAACAGCTTAAGCATATTAAATTGACGAAAAGAGGCTTTTACAAGATCTAATATTTTACTTGTATTCTTGCATTTAATGACATGTTTGATAGCAGTAAGACGAAAAAGTAATAATTTTCGGATTTCTTTCGTAGTGGATTATAGATGATATGTGCTTTATTTGGTCTTTTATGGAGCTTCGGTTACCAATACAACGTAGAAAGCTTATCCTGGTTCTCTTTAATATTTACTGCTAACTTGATTAAATATGATTAACTTATCATCTTTGGTAGTTTGCATGTATATGTTAGTACTGCCAAGTTCTATTTATAGCATTGTCATTGTTAAAAATGTCACACGAAGGTTCGAAGATTGTATAAATATAAATGATGCTACCAAATAAACTCCAAGGTTCGAAGATTGTGTAAATATAAATGAAGCTCCAAATAAACTCCAAGGTTCGAAGATGTATAAATATGAATGAAGCTAACAAATAAACTCCAAGATTCGAAGATTGTATAAATATAAATGAAGCTACCAAATAAACTCCACGGTTCGAAGATTGTATAACATAAATTGAGCTACCAAATAAACTCCAAGGTTCGAAGATTATATAAATATAAATGAAGCAACCAAAATACTCCAAGGTTCGAAGATTGTATAAATATAAATGAAGCTACCACATCCAAGGTTCAAAGATTGTATAAATATAAATGAAGCTACCAAATAAACTCCAAGGTTCGAAGATTGCATAAATATAAATGAAGCTACCAAATAAAACCCAAGGTTCGAAGACTGTATAAATATAAATGAAGCTACCAAATAAACTCTAAGGTTCAAAGATTGTATAAATATAAATGAATCTACCAAACAAACTCCAAGGTTCGAAGATTGTATAAATATAAATGAAGCTACCAAATAAAACCCAAGGTTCGAAGATTGTATAAATATAAATGAAGCTATCAAATAAACTCCAAGGTTCGAAGATTGTATAAATATAAATGAAGCTACCAAAATAAAAGCCACAGTTATGAAGCACAGTCTTCCCGAGGCAGCAAAAGAAGAAGAGATGAAGAAAAAACAATGACAAGACACAACGGCACATTTGCAATACCTGACATATAAACAGGGAAGAACTGCAACAGAGGAATTGCCTTGTATCTGTCAGCAGAAACAACTAGGCGTGGGGGTGGAATTGGGGATTAAACTTGCTTTACGCGATCGAAACGGGAAAACTCAATATATAGGTATCACGTGGCTGGTCTTGTACCTTGTTATTACTGCTAATTTACGACAAACGTTATTTTTGACCCCCCCCCACACTATTCTTTCGCTTATCGATTCCCCTACAGGTTTCCTAATCACATTGACTTTTGAACCGTTTGAATCTCAAACTTTTGAACATACACTATTTGAACGTAGGATTAAAATTTGGTAGCAATAAAATCGACTGGCCCCGCCACCTCAAAATTTTACTACTGACCGTTTATTCCGATTATGACGGTCACAGGCCCCGTGATGAGCTGCCCCAGCCAAACGAATAGATTCAGATAATATATACTCGTATACATCACAGGATCGCCATCCAAAAAAAAAAAAAAAAAAAAAAAGAAAAACGAAAAATTCAAAGTCATTCTGCTTGTAATTTTGTTTATATCGTTAGATATTGATATATTTAAATCCAGAAACGGAGCCAGAGTATCAGAAGCATTAATTTTATTTAGCTAAAGGAATTTTATATATATAAAAAAAGAAAGTCATCTAAATATCGAGAAGTTAAACTGAATGCTCCAATAACATCGGCTTCATTTTCGTAAGAAAGAGACAATATAAAGTATCTAGATTCGAGTTTATTTGAAACAGCTTAAGCATACTAAATTGACGAAAAGAGGCTTTTACAAGATCTAATATTTTACTTGTATTCTTGTATTTAATGACATGTTTGATAGCATTAAGACGAAAAAGTAATAATTTTCGGATTTCTTTCGTAGTGGATTATAGATGATATGTGCTTTATTTGGTCTTTTATGGAGCTTCGGTTACCAATACAACGTAGAAAGCTTATCCTGGTTCTCTTTAATATTTACTGCTAACTTGATTAAATATGATTAACTTATCATCTTTGGTAGTTTGCATGTATATGTTAGTACTGCCAAGTTCTATTTATAGCATTGTCATTATTAAAAATGTCACACGATGACAACATTGTCTGTCGCATTAACAATCGGAACCATTTCTATCGTAACTATTTCCTATGGAAGCCCTGGATAAGTTTCTTCTTCCTCTTCCCATTATAGCTCCTTCCTCGGATAACCAGGTATTATCGAATTGTGTGTCTATGTTCATGTGTCTCCGGAGACGGATTGCTAGTACAGTTTAAAAGCAGTTATATACAGGTTAAAATTTGAATGAGATCTACATGTACATGGTGTTGGATGGCAGCTGGTCTCTGAAGGTCTCCAAGCTGGCAGCTGAGACTAGAGATGGCGGCAGCTGGTTCCAGATACGGGTGGCATTTGGGAAGAATGAGTAGAGATGCGCATTCACTGTCGACTGTGGGATGAGGAATTTCATGTTGTGACCTCTTAAATCTCTTACTGGTGTCAGAAATGGTGTGACGGGGATAGAAACTAGTTGATGAACGACTCTGTATAGCATCACAGTCTTGCACTGCATCCTCCGTTGTTGGAGTGTATTCCACTGGAGATCAGATAGCATATCTGTAACACTACTGTAGTCACCATACACACATCGTGCTGCTCTTTGCTGTACCATTTCGAGATTGCTGATATTGCGTTGGGTTGTCGATCCCATACGCAAGAAGCAAATCTATAATAGGCCGGTACCGGTGATATGTAGAATTTGTCCTTCATTGTTGTTGGACAGCTGTGGAGGTTCCCTTTTTAAGAAAATCATGCTTGTAGTTGCCTTCTTTGCTGTGTTGTCAACATGTTTGTTCCATGATAGGTCAGAACTAATGGTCACACCAAGGTACCTCGCATCTATGACTATTTGCAGTTTGGTTCCATGGATGTAGTACTCCAGTGCGAGAGGATTCTTTTTGTTGGTAATCCGTAATTTGCTTCAGACTTCGAAAAGATTTACCGACTGATTTGTATTATTTTAATAAAATGATATACATAATCGAAAATAAAATATCTAATTAATAGTTATTTAATGCGTTGACTAATGACGTTCTCGTTTGCACCAACGGTTGAAGTCATGTTAGTCTTCCGCAATCTGTCCGCGACGCAACATCTATTTAAATCAATATGGTTAGGGAATCTATATCAAGACCCTTTAGTTAGAGATAAAAGATCGAATTCTTTGATCGAAATAATTTTAAACTGCCGGAAATAACGTGACCAGCTGCTGGAAACAGAATTTAGAATCTTTACATTCTTAGAAATACAAAATGTTGATTTCTTTATCAAGATCAGAAACAAGCTTATTGGAATGTTATTTTACGAATAGGTGTGTTATACCCATAGCAAATAATTGGTGTTTCAGTATTTAAGAACAAAGCAGGTATGAATAAAACAACAACAACAAAAAAAAAAGCTACAAAAAACAAAACAACAACAACAACAACAAAAAACAACAGCACCCTGACTAAATCTACATGGCTTGTAAATGATTTCAATTTCCTTGTTTATTTATGGATTTTTTATGATATGTCTATCGGAGGTAATATAGTGCCGAAGAGCATGCTGGATGTAGCTTCGTATGAGAAGAACCACTACATAAAAAGTTCAGCCTTCTAGAAAAGGGATTAACTACTAAGGGTAGCAACTGGTGTTCAATGAAAGAGACCCTTTACAGAAGGTAGGAAAAGTCAGTTATGACAGTGCTTCCTCCACTTAAAATGTGCCGATTCCCCTTAATGTTGTTAGAACTAGTACCACGGACTAATAAATTCTACTTATTCACGCCGGGCCTGTGTATGGTTTATTACACATATTTTTTATTTATAAACATCCGACATGTGTCCCTACTTGTCATTAATGTTGTTAACAATCGTTTTCAGTACCGGTTCTTGTGAAGTCTCAAGGAGGTGGTGGGGCTGGTTTTGGAGGTGGTAGGGCTGGTCTTGGAGGAGGGAAATCTGGTCCTGGAGGCGGCGGTGTAGGCGGAGGAGGCAGAGGAGGCGGAGGCGATGGGGGCAGTTTTGGTCCTCTTGGTCCAGAGGTGCATGTTGTCGGCGGAAGTGGACAAGGAATCGCCCTGGAAAACCCAGCTGGAAACAGTAAGTAACCGCGACCACGGATGCGCCATATTCTTGTGTCAAACAAAGCATCCATATAACTTGATACTTGTTAAATAAACATCTTAATCAGGGCAGCCATGGTTATACTACATTTCCTTGCAAAGACTATAAGTAAATTATCATCTGCGTATTGCCCCAAAACTGCGAGAATGGTGAGACGTTAAAGAATATAAGCATGAAACGACAAGAATTGTATGAGCCTCGTCATGGGAAAAGAACTGTTATGGTATATGCGAACAGCAAAGATTCAGGCGAGTGCGCATCCAAGCAGTCTCGCCAGAACCTACGCTATTCACTCTCGTAAGTGGTAGGCGAAGGAAAAACAAGCCAAAGAACAAGACATGTGACCTAGATAAAGGTACAGTCATGCGCAATGAAAGATTAATTCGACGGAAAGTCCTGAGAGCCTTTTTCTCTCGACACGGCTCGATGCAGACAACGTTGCAGATACGTTGCAGACAAAGGAAGTCCTCCAGTAGACGAATTGCAGTTCTAAGCGTCTTAGAGCAATTTGCTTACATTTCCTTGGAATTTTCAAATATGTGTAGAATGAAAATTTATAGCAAAATATTATTTGAATTTATTATTTGAAAGTATTATATTGAATTTTGAATGTATTTATTATTGAGACGTTCCCGTAGCACAACTTATTTAGCGTTAGGCTGTTGTCTCTCTTTCACAGATCCCGCTCGGGTTTGAATTCTCGTGAGTTTCATCATGAAGTCTCCATCATGACATCACATTGTCAGCATTTATTAAAGCAAACTAAAGTGGGACCGTCAAGAATGGCAGCGCTTGTCTACGTCTGCGCGATTTGTATTTTTGTATGAAGTCTCAAAAATGTGTCATTAGAAGACACAACTATGTTCCTCTATATATCTCGCAACATTTTTATTGGAGTCGTGTGGTAAAACACTAGACATGATAAAAATAGCAACACCCAGCAGTGACGTTAACTAAAACGTGTTTAGAATAAACAAAATTATGACACTTTACATTACATGAAGTATAAACGTTTAGTTAAATCAACCCGGTGCCAAAAATATTAGTTATAGGGGATTAAAGCTGTTAGGCCTGTTACAACTGTGCAAACTCTTGTTACTATCCGATATCTGTTTAACACTTGGGCGTAAAACCTGTTAAATACTAAGAACGCTTTTGAGGATGTAATATAAGACATCATCTTCAGAGTTTATTTTTTTGCAGTTGGTGCGGGTCCTGGTCCAGGTGTGACTGTAGTGGGCGGGGTTGGTTTTGGAGCAGGAGGATCGGGTGATTTTAGTCTAAGTGGAGGACCCGATCTGGGAGCAGGATTTGGTGCAGTCGGAGCAGCATTTGGTGCAGTTGGAGGTCAGGGAGGAGGAGCTGGAGGGACTGGAGGCGTAGTTGGAGCGGCATTTAGTGCAGTGGGAGGTCAGGGAGTGGGATCTGGAGGTACTGGAGGCGCAGTTGGAGCATCGGTTTCTGGTGATCTTGGTTTAGGTAACGGATTTGATCTGGGAGGAGGAACTGGACCAGGTCTAGGACTAGATATTGGAGCAGGCCTTGTTTTAGGCGCTGGTGATGTGGGCTTAGATGTTGCAGGAGAGATAGCTCCAGATTTTGGAGCGCTTGTTGACCTCAGTATGATACCCTCTGCTTCTACTGGGGGAGCTATAGGTGGAGGAGGTAAATTTTACACAAATACCATACAAAGGTTAATTATACTGAAGACAACCCCAGCTTTTTAAATCTAATATAACTGCATAATTTTTGCTCTGGAATTAAAGAAAAGAAATTTGAAAATGCTGTACACTTACACATTGACTGGATGTCTGTCAAGCATTACTGAGCTTTTCTCGACCACATGTATCATTGAATCAAAGTGTAGTTAAATTTAAAGCTAAACTTCCCAAACCGTAATATGAACACGCCAGACTAAAACTGTAACTAAGGTGAATGGATACAGCTGGAGATTTTGCCGCCATTTTTTCAGAAGGAAGACACTTTTTGTGACTTCCTGTTTGCTTTCCTGCACACGAAGTTCATTCCGAAAAGGTATCGATCCTAATTGGAAAGAATTTACTCCCCATTGGAAGCAAATTCTTTCCTTTCGGAGTAGATCCCTTTTCAGAAGAGAACCAAAACAATTTTGAATAATTGTATCCTCTCTCCTCAGCTACTAAGACAGCTGCCTATTCTAACACACATGAGACAGACGTGTTAGAATAGGCAGCTGTCTTAGTAGCTGAGGAGGTGGTGGGGCTGGTTTTGGAGGTGGTAGGGCTGGTCTTGGAGGAGGGAAATCTGGTCCATTATACTCCCGGCATACGAAGTATATGGGTATATAGTTTTTGTTTATTTTTCCGAAACAATATTAGTCTGTCTGTCTGTGTCCGTGTGTAAACCTTTTTCCGTCAAAGATTTTTCAGGAACTACTGCACGTAAGATTTTGAAGTTGGATACAAATATTGGAAATGACTTGTTGTATTGTTTAAGATAGAATTAGCATCCTCATGTTTATCATTCTATTTATTTGTCCATTTTGTTTCCCCAATACTTTTTTTCGGCACAGATTTCTCAGCTCCAGTGAGAGCCAGAGTATTCAAATTTTGTATACACCTGCAAAGGGTTGACTTATATTGTGTAAAAGAAAACAATGATGCTGAAATTGTTTTTGCCTTTTTGTAGGTTTTCCTGTTGTTTTTTTTATCTCTCACTCCAATGTGTGTGTATACTTTTTCTGTCAAAGAAACAACGGCACCTAAACTTTGAAATATGTATAAATATTGGGTATGACTTGTTGTATTGTATAAGACAGAATCACCATCCTCATGCTTATCATTCTTTATTTGTCCATTTATCTTTTTCTCCAATATTTTTGTCAAAGATTTCTCGGGAACTACTGCACCTATGATTTTGAAATTTTATACAAACATTAGTAATGACTTGTTATATTGTGGAAGAGAGAATCAGCATCCTCATGCTTATCATTCCATTTATTTGTCCATTTTTTTCTCCAATGACATGTTTCATCACAGACTTCTCAGCTCCAATGAGAGGCAGTATCTTCAAATTTTGTATACATCTACAATGGGTTGACGCATATTGTTTGAAAGAAAACCGCGATGCTGAAATTCATTTGTCTTCTTTTTACCGTTTTCTTTTTTCCAAATCTCATTCCAATGTAATGCATAGGGACATTTATGTCAAAGATTTCTTAGGAACTATTGCACGTAGGATTTTGAAATTTGGTACACAGATTAGGTACGACTACTTGTATCGTGTATGCGAGAATCAGCATTTTCATGCTTATCATTATCTTTTTCGTCCTGTTTTCTTTTTTTCCAGTTTAATATTTCGTCAAACATTTCCCAGGAATTTCTGCACCTAGGACTTTGAATTTTTTACAAACATTGGATAAGACTTGTATATTTTGCCTTTTCTTCATTTTTCCCTTTTCCATCTGTCACTCAAATGTAGGACAGGGAAATTTGTGTCAAATAGCAGCTGTAAGACCCAGGTTTTTGTTAGTTGTCCCCCGCCTTTTCGAAGAAAAGTGGAGGGACACTGTTTTTGGTTTTCCGTGGGGCGTGGTGCGTGGTGCGTGGCGCGTGGTGCGTTGTGCGTGGTTCCGAGTTTTTAGTGGGTACTTTGTCCCCTTAACTCCTCCCACAGTTTCTGTTCGATCCTTTTGAAACTTTACAGGTGTTTTAAGGATGGTCTGAAAATATGCATGTGGTTTTTTCAGAATCCTGAAATAATTTTTTATCACTTTTTCTGCATTTTTAACTTAGACATTTTTTGAGTTCTAATATTACAGAAGTCTATAGGGAGTAGGTACCTTGTCCCCTTAACTCCTCCCACAGTTTTTGGCCGATTATTTTGAAACTTTACATGGGCTTTTAGGATGGCCTGAAGATATGCATGTGGTTTTTTCAGAATCCTGAAATAATTTTTTATCACTTTTTCCGCATTTTTAACTTAGACATTTTTTGAGTTCTAATACTACAGAAGTGTATAGGGAGTAGGTACCTTGTCCCCTTAACTCCTCCCACAGTTTTTGGCTGATCCTTTTGAAACTTTACGTAGGCTTTCAGGATGGCCTGAAGATATGCATGTGGTTTTTTCAGAATCCTGAAATAATTTTTTATTACTTTTCCGCATTTTTAACATAGACTTTTTTTGAGTTCTAATACTACAGAAGTGTATAGGAAGCAGGTACCTTGTCCCCTTAACTCCTCCCACAGTTTTTGGCCGATTCTTTTGAAACTTTACAGGTGTTTTAAGGATGGCCTGAAGATATGCATGTGGTTTTTTTAGAATCCTGAAATAATTTTTTATTACTTTTTCCGCATTTTTAACTTAGTCATTTTTCGATTTCTAGTACTACAGAAGTGTATAGGGAGTAGGTACCTTGTCCCCTTAACTCCTCCCACAGTTTTTGGCCGATCCTTTTGAAACTTTACATGGGCTTTCAGGATGGCCTGAAGATATGCATGTGGTTTTTTCAGAATCCTGAAATAATTTTTTATTACTTTTTCCGCATTTTTAATTTAGACATTTTTTGAGTTCTAATACTACAGGAGTATATAGGGAGCAGGTACCTTGTCCCCTTAACTCCTCCCACAGTTTTTGGCCGATCCTTTTGAAACTGTACAGGTGCTTTAAGGATGGTCTGAAGATATGCATGTGGTTTATTCAGAATCCTGAAATTATTTTTTATTACTTTTTACACGTTTTGAACTTAGACATTTTTTGAGTTCTAATTTTACAGAAGTCTATAGGGAGTAGGTACCTTGTCCCCTTAACTCCTCCCACAGTTTTTGGCCGATCCTTTTGAAACTTTACGTGGGCTTTTAGGATGGCCTGAAAATATGCAGGTGGATTTTTCAGAATCCTGAAATATTTTTTTATTACTTTTTCTGCATTTTTAACTTAGACATTTTTTGAGTTCTAATATTGCAGAAGTATATAGGGTGCAGGCACCTTGTCCCCTTAACTCCTCCCACAGTTTTTGTCCGATCCTTTTGAAACTTTACAAGGGCTTTTAGGATGGCCTGAAGATATGCATGTGGTTTTTTCAGAATCCTGAAATAATGTTTTACCACTTTTTCTGCATTTTTAACTTAGACATTTTTTGAGTTCTAATACTACATGAGTATATAGGGAGCAGGTACCTTGTCCCCTTAACTCCTCCCACAGTTTTTGGCCGATCCTTTTGAAACTGTACAGATGCTTTAAGGATGGTCTGAAGATATGCATGTGGTTTTTTTCAGAATCTTGAAATTATTTTTTATCACTGGTTTCCTGCTTCAATACTTAGGTATTTGATACAGGACCAGTGGTCCTCTGGTTAACTTTACCATTTTTAACACCTCAAATAAAAATTAGGCGGGGGACATAAATTCCCCATGGAATTTGCTTGTTTTTGCGAACATTGGGTTTGACTTTTACATTGTATAAGAAAGAATCAGCATCCTCCTGCTTAGCATTTACTTTATTTGTCCATTTTTCTTTCTTTCTCGTGAATCACAGGTATCTCACCTGCTATTAGTCAGAATGTACCAATTTTGTATACACCCTGACAATGAAGAAGTATGTTGTGTAAGGGAAAACCAAGATGCTGAGATTTATTTCTTTCGCTCATCTCTCCCATGGAATACTAAGGGAAATTTGTATCTAAAAATTGTTTCAACAGACCTCTGATAGCTATGGCCGGGGTGTTGGGGGGAATGGGGGGAGGGTATGTGAGCTTTGCTCACTATCAGCTTGTTATATTTTAGCGAATATTGTTGATAGTCTAACATTTGCAAAACATAATTTTTTTCAAAGTCTCCCTGTTTAAACATATAGTCAGTAAATATTATTTAATATTACTATAAATCAAATCATGTTTACTGTCGTGTCAAAGGGATACATGGGGAGAGACAAAACATATTTTGTTAGAGAGTTCGAACTCCCGACCTGCACAGCTCCCAGCTCAATTTAGTCCAAAACTTTCCTTCTAAGCTATAAGTCAATGTACATTCGAAAAAGCGAGTGTGAATGTATAACTGGAACTGGTACAGCAGCAAATACCGACAATTGAAATTTATTCCCGCAACAACCTGCTTTACCTTGACCCTGGACTAGTATTATATTAGATGTACATTGACACGACTGTCAGCTAGCTTCAGTCTATAAATTCATTAACGTAGTTCACTTATAGAATAATCTTATCTTCTCCACCGCTGTTCAAAGATTTCGTCAGATTTCAACTATTGCTGTTTGAAGCAGCAAAGATACTGATATTAAGGTGACGACAAGTATAATTGAATACTAAAACTAGTGACATAACACAACTTTCTTTGCACACCTATGTCAGCTTTGAGGAATATCCCATGATCTAATTTCGTTTCTCACCTATTTCAATTTTCTTTTATTTGTCCAGCTTTATATCAAGTATGGCCTGTGTATTCACACATTAGAGGTACCAATTGAAAATATAACCGAAAGGAAAACGAGCATAAATATAATCGTACCATTTAAAGGTGCTGGAGGAGCTCTTTTGTTTAATTAATCCATTTATGACGAGTGGACTCTTCTGCCTCAACTGTTTGAACAGGTCAATTTCTGATTGAAGGGGTGTCTGATGTTTACATTATTACCATGTTTTAAAGTAATTCCTGTACTTAATGTAATCAGAGTAGACCACGATCAGACGGCGGCGTCTGATCTTGGTCTACACTGTTTGCCAACGTTCCTTTTAGGGGACGATAGGATAACACGTTTTCCAGAACTTATTTACCGCCACTTCATCTGGTGCTAAATACTTGATGGCTTAGTTATATCTATCTGTCTATCTGTCTATCTATCTATCTATCTATCTATCGTAAAGTGAAATAGCACTTTTCACAAACTGTAGCCACCTGCAGCGCAGAACTCTCTACTCTCACAACTACACAAAATGGACTCATTGATTCTGAAGCTCAGAAAACATAATTACACTGTACCACAAAAATCTGTTTGTTTTTTTGCCAATAATGATCTATCTTTCGTTTGCCGTCACATTATTAAAATTGTCATTTGAATGTGCATAGAGTGTATTTTGTCTTGTTTTCCAGGAGGCGTGGCTGTGGGAGGAGTTGGTGTAGGGGGCGTTGGTGTAGGAGGTGTGGCTGTAGCTCCAACAGAAACTGTCGTCTGTGAGTACAACGTATAAGTTTCTCAATTTAGCATTCAGCAAATTCCAACATTGAGTTGCAGTGGAATCATTTGAACATCAGAGTAAATTTCCTTTTATTAACAATGAATATGATGAAACAAAGTTGATGACGCGCTGAAGTCAGATAAAAAGAAAGCCATGATGGGACCACATGATAAACCACAGACACAGATAGGTTGTCAGTCGGCTACCAACCTTCTCAAGTAGATTTAGGAAGGAGTAGTCATTTAGTTTAAGGCCCAAATGACCGCCTTACAATACAAGAGGAAAGAAAATTTATCAACCATGATTACTATGCATTCAGTTTGTTACAGAAGTTGTGACAGAACATTAATATTGTAAATTGCTACAGAACATTCATATTGTAATTTGCTACAGAACATTGACATTGTAAATTGCTACAGAACATTCATATTGTAAATTGCTACAGAACATTAATATTTTAAGTTATCTTTTTGTAACGATAAGCAATATTTTCAATCGTTCTGAAGAAGTCAATATTACAAACAATCCTCAATTTCTGTACTATGTCTCAGTAAATTCAGATTACGACAGTCCGTCTTATAGAAGAGTTAATAGAGCATTAGGTAACAGAGATTTTGTTTGTGTTGAGGTTTTACGGCCCAGTCAACCCAATGGGGTCATGTCGAGCGCGGTCAGTTTACCTAACCACACGTTTACTGGGCAGGCTTAGTCCCCTAAGCGGTTAACCAGTACTGTGCACATTCTTTCGCCAGAAACTGACAACTGCCCTTCTTGAATCAGCGGAAGGGAGAGAATGACCGTAGAAAATATTTCATGATCAATCTCCACGAAAGAATGTTGCCGACCTCGGCGGGGGTTGAACCCGCGACCTCCTGGTCTCCAGTCGGACGGCGCATCCAACTGAGCCATCGAGGCCGGCAGGTAACAGAGATGCCAAATACTACAAGTATAGAGTAGTTATAAAATTGATCATTTAAATACCATACATCATTTAAGTATTATATATGTTTCTGTCTTTTCAGCCAGCAACATCCAGATTAGTAAGTTGAAATTCTTAACTTCCATTTACAACCAAAAATGAACCATTTAAGTAGACTTTGCTTGAAACTGGTGAATGAATGATTCAACAAAATAATGGCTCCCCCGACAATCACATATCTATGGCGAGACAAAAGCAGTCGCATTCAGACATTGGGCAGAAGGTGCATCCCGCGAGCACACATCCGCTATGGTCCGCAACACATGACAAACGAAGACATCATGTGATTATGCCCCCAGATTCTAGGAGGGACATACTGCCTTTGGGTCGTCCGTCTGTTCGTCCATCACGCTTTGCAAACGGTCAAGAACAGTAAGAGATAAGATCTTGTAATTTTATATATGGAATAAAGATGGAACCAGTCAGGATGGTCCCGTATTTTTTTCTATATTCCTTCGGACTTGAAGTTCCGGGGTGATACCCCTTATTCGATGTATGCATTTTAAGCTCGTGGGACGAAAGTTGAATGCCTGGTTACCTTTTGAACAAATTTTCGAAATATTTTGCCGGAGTTATGCCCTTGTGTAGGGATGGGGGCACAGTGTTTTACAAATACACGTATCTAGTTTTAAATAAATATTTCTTTGATGATTAACATAGATATACCCCGGAAAGGTCATACTCACGGAACACCAGTCCTAGCTCCCAATAGGCACGGGATAAGGGTTTTATTACACGTATGACCACTAAAAGAAGGACCTTATCAAAAACAGGACTGCCAAACGAAGATAGAACAGATACACTAAGAAGACTTGCATTTTGACGGTCAACAAAAACTGTTATATCTAAGGGGGAGGGGATGGCTGGGTGCTTTGGCATGGTTTTACTAGCGCTCAACCTCACCTTTATCTTTTGAACATCTCCAAACATTAACATAAAAAAATCTACCGGGCGCAGACAAGACAGAAAGCCAAGTATTTTTCAGTGGTTTCTTTGAAACAAAACATATGGGCAGCGCCATGCAAAACTTTGTCTTCGGGCGTATGCGCTGTCTAATAAGGGCCTTCACTATCCGCTAACAGAATCATTGGCTAGTACTGAATGTATGAACGGAGAACAAAGTCACGGATGATACTTTGTGCATACGCAGTATGATTTGAATCCGCATTTTGCGCATGCGCAGGTTGATTTGAATCTGCGCATCTTGCGTATATTCGAAGACACTTTTTCGCTTGACGCGACCCAAACATTCTTTTGAGGGATTTCACTAACTATTAAACATTTAGCCCCAGGGCATATATACCATCATACGCGAACTCGGTTATGGTACTTCCGGACTTACATTAGAATATCTAGTTGATCAGGTAAGCCATTTAGGCCCTTTATGACCTTTCTTTATTGTATATATTAATTCTACTTACACCTTCTGAACCGTCCAAAATATTGTAATGAAAGTAGATAGATATAATGTATTTTTATTATTTCTGAAAAATCGTTACTAACATAACCTTGCCCTACTTCATTTGACGTATCCAGTCATCATTCTTGACTGTCTCCTGATTAACTCCATTTCTGCTAGAGCTTTGTGCAGGTATGGCAGCCTGCTTGCATGGGTTGTTCTGCGTGACATGCTCTGCGCTACGAAAAGAAGTGATGGTGTTGTACATTTCTGTATCAGTTGTTCATATATCAACTCTTTCATCCTTGAGTTTCCGAATTCGTGTATTAGCCGTTTCATTCCGAGTTTCCGGTTGACTCCTCTATCTTAGAATTTGGATTTTCCATTGGTACGAATGGGGATGTTAGATAGTTTCAAAAGAATCCGTCTCGGTCTACATGGTTGAAAGGGTTAAACATGTTATAGTTTTCTCCTAACATAATCACTACAAGATTTACCTTATTTATATTTCAGACGACATTGACCACGGTAAGTAATATATTTCTTTTCTGTTCATCGAGAAGTATGATAATGAATTGCATATCCTTTAGCGTCATTCTTATATTTCCTGTTTTTGTACGGCTTGACTTGACTGTGACAACAAAATTCAATCATTCTATCTTTACGTCATTGAAGCATCACTCATATATAATTAACGACTTATTCCTCGAGTATAATGCATGAGGCCAAGTCTTGAAATTATTCTATCTACTCAACTGGATCGTAGTGACAAGTCGGTGGTTTAGGTCAGTGGTTTAAAATTTGTCATGAGTGTAATAATTCTCGACTATTCAGCGACACGTTTCCACCTGTGATATAAACCCTTGTCTGTATGTTCATGTTCCAGTGACCCCCATAACACACTATTTTATTGTAAGTAGATACGCTTCTTGCCTCTTGTCGAAAATAGAGATAAGTAAAACAGGCGGAACATTTCCCTGTTAAGAGAAAAGGACACACATTTGGTGGAGAAAAGTAAAACAGGCGGAACATTGCTCTGTTAAGAGAAAAGGACACACATTTGGTGGAGAAAAGTAAAACAGGTGGAACATTTCTCTTTTTAGGGAAAAGGACATTTATTTGGTGGAGAAAAGTAAAACATGTGGAACATTTCTCTGTAAAGGGAAAAGGACACACATTTGGTGGCGGCAACATTTTCAAAATTTCTTGCTTCCATTCTGAAAAGGAGGTCGATTGTTAAAAGGAAAGAACTTCCCAATTGGATCAGATGCTTGCCGTTTAGAATTGACTCCATTTCAGAAGGGGATTTGTGTGTAGCAAAGAAAACACAAAGTCACAAAAGTTGTCCCCCTTGTAAAATGGCGGAAAAGCTACCAAGTACACTTAAGATAGTTACATGAGCTTTCATTTCGTCAAATTTCTGGCTTCTGGCATATAACTTCTATCGCCTCTCTATATTTTGCAGTTGTGGCAGGTGTGACAACCAACGCCGACACAAGTCTAAACACTCGAACCTCTCTAAAGTCAAATGTTAACATCGCAGACGCAGACTCAGGTTTGTACAGTTACGTCGTATCTTTAATGTTGATGTATGATAAATAAACAATGAATACTATGATACCGGACAGCTTACAGGAACTAGAACACATGAAAGAGAAACATCTAGTGAACAAAAATTTAAACAAAAGGGCCAAATGGCCCTGCATCTCTCACCTGATTACTAGACAATTTTGTAGTCAATAGGCGTTTCTTTTCAAGCGAAGAAGTTCAATATAGATGTTCAAGATGACAGTCATCTTGGATTTCCTATCGGAACATTATTAGCTACTTTTGATCTACAAGTCAACTTGAAACCTTCATTGAAATTTTGAGTCAGTTTGCCTTTCGGTGCAGGAAAAAAAAAAGAGTTCAAAATAGAGTTTCAATATGGCAGCTATCGCAACCACCTTGGATTTTCGATCGAAAAAAACAATAACAATTTTTATCTTCAAGTCACCCGATACGTCCTATGAAGTTTCGAGTCAATTGGCCATTCCGTTCAGACGAAGAAGATCAACATTGATTTTCAAGATGGCGACAACGGCGGCCATTATGGATTTCCGATCAGAATAATATTAGCTACTTTTGATCTTCAAGTTGCCCCGATACTTCCCACCAAGTTCAGAGTCATTTGGCTTTTCGGTTCAAGAGAAGAAGCGCAAAAAACATTTTCAAGATGGCGGCTAAGGCAGCCATCTTGGATTTCCAATCGAGACGATTTTAGCTAGTTTTGATCTACAAGTTGCCCTGGTACTGCCTAATAAGTTTCGAGTCAACTGAGCTTTCAGTTCAGGAGAAGAAGCTGAAATAGATTTACAAGATTGGATTTCTGATCGGAATGGTTAAGCTATTTTGATCTACAGTAGAGTGCACTTGTTGGGCACTTGGGGTGCACAACACAAATAAGAAATGATAAGGAATTTTGCACTTGGGGTGCACGACACAGATAAGAAATAATAAGGAACTGTGCACTTGAGGTGCACACCACGTGCACAGAGGGTGTAAACGTTAGTTCAGACTCTACTGTACAAGTTGCCTTAATACTTTCTTCCACGTTTCGCGTCAATTGGCATTTTGGTTGAAGAGAGGTGTCATGGTGGTCATCTATGATTTCTGATTGGAACAATCAAGTTTTGAGTCAGTTGGCCTTTCGGTTCCGGAGAAAAAGCGCAAAATATATTTTCAAGATGGCGACCATGGCAGCCATATTTGATTTTCGACCGAAACGATTTAGCCTTTTTTGATTTACAAGTTACCCAGATGCTTCCTACCAAGTTAAGAGTCAACTGGCCTGTCAGTTCAGGAGAAGAATTGCAAAACAGACTACATAACGGCCACGTTGGCGGCCATCTTGGATTTCCGATCGGAACTGTTTTTGACTGACAAGTTACCTAGATACGTCCTACTAAGTTAATAACCATTTCGCCTCTCGGTTCAGGAGATGAAGCGCAAAATAGGTTTTCAAGATGGCCACCGATTTCCGATCAGAACTATTTAGCTATTTTTGATCTGCAAGTCATCCCGACACTTCCTACCAAGTTTGTCAAATGGCCTTTTGGTTCAGGAGAAGAAGCGCCATGGCGGTCATCTCGGATTCCCGATCGAAACGATTTTAGATTCTTTTTTTATCTACAAGTCACCCCAATGCTTCCTACGAAGTTTCAAGCCAATTGGCCCCGGTGTGTAGGAGGAGTAGTCTTTAAAAGCAAATTGTTGACGCCGCACGACGGACGACGAGCGACACACGAAGGATGACGGACATTGACGGATCACAATAGCTCGAGCATTTCGTGCTCAGGTGATCTCATGATGTTATCGAGAAGTCCGCAATAACGAAGCAAAAATTGCAAAAACTATCAAAAGAAAGAGAATTGTGGAAAAAAAAAAAAAAAATTAATAAATGAAAAAAAAAAAAAAAAGGTTTGTAAAACAGAAAAAAAAAGTCATAACTATCAAAAGAAAGAGAATTGTGGAATAAATAAATAAATAAATAAATGAGACAAAAAAAAAAAAAAACAAAAAAAACAAAAAAAAAAAAAAGGTTTGTAAAACAGAAAAAAAAAGTCATAACTCTAACTTGTCAGTGGATCAAAACCAGATAGCGTTGCATATTTTTGTAGATCTCAGTTAAACTGATCCTGTTATTTTCGTTCCTATAGTATGTTTAGGGCTTCAAGAGCTCCACCATTTCAGAAACTATATAAATGACCTTTTACCCCTCTAAAGAAAAACGATAAATACTCCAGTGCAAAGTAAAAACATGAGGATTTGATTAAAAGAGTAAAACAGCTAGGAGAACGACAGTGAGCGCGACCACAGGTACATTTATCAACTATAATTGGGTTAATGCAGATTACCGCAGAGCAGTTAAATTGTCTTTTTTATGGCGAGGAGCAATAATTTTATTTGTTCCGAAAAATATAGTATAACAAACAATCCTTCTAAGAAACTTCCATCCCAAAAATAAAAATGAAGTAACCCAGAAAAGGCCGCAATTACGAAACATAATAGTGCTACATATTTTATCGAATCATTTAAAAGTTTGCAGAGTTTCACCTTATTATGTTCCGCCACAAAAAGTGGCGAGCTATTATTTTATACCCTCCGAAATTAATAGTGTCCGTTTCATGACTTTGATTTTGTTTGTGTTGAGGTTTTACGGCCCAGTCAACCCAATGGGGTCATGTCGAGCGCGGTCAGTTTACCTAACCACACCTTTACTGGGCAGGCTTAGTCCTCTAAGCGGTTAACCAGTATTGTGCACATTCTTTCGCCAGAAACTGACAACTGCCCTTCTTGAATCAGCGGAAGGGAGAGAATGACCGTAGAAAATATTTCATGATCAATCTCCACGAAAGAATGTTGCCGACCTCGGCGGGGGTTGAACCCGCGACCTCCTGGTCTCCAGTCGGGCGGCGCATCCAACTGAGCCACCGAGGCCGGCTTCATGACTTTGATACCGTTTAAGTTATTTTCACGAAACTTCAAACCAATGTAAAGTATTATAAGCCGATGTGCAGAACACATAAACCGTAACGCTGGTTTACCTAATTTTGGAGTTATTTCTCTTTGAACATTGAACATAGCCATTTATACCATCTACTCGTGTCCTCTCCATAACTCTGATACAGTTTGTGGGATTTTTTCATGAAAGGTCATACAAACGTAATACACTATAAGACAACATGGAGAATACATATAACTCTGGTTTGCCTACTTTTGGAGTTATTGCCCTTTGAACAGTGAACATGGCCATTTTCATCATGTACTCATGTCCGCTTTGTAAGTTGGAAGCCGTTTGAGATTTTTTCATGAAATTTCATACAAATGTAAAAAGCACTATAAGACGACGTACAGAATACAATTACCATAACTCTGATAAACCTACCGTTGGAGTAACGACCCTTTGAACATCGTAAATATTTAAAAGCCATTTTTACAATGTACAAGTGTCCACTCTGTAAGTTGGAAACCGTTTCAGATATTTTAATGACATTTCACACACATTTAAAGCTGTACCAGACAGCGTGCACAAGTTTTAAACCGAAACTTTGGTTTGCCTACTTTTGGAGTTATTGCCCTTTGAATATTTAACATAGCCATTTCTACCATGTACTCATGTCCCCTCTGTAAATTGATAACCGTTTGAAATATTTTCATGAAATTTCTCACAAATGTAAAGCACCATAAGCGAATGTGCAGAACACAAGAACCGTACCTATGGTTAACATACTTTTGGAGTTACCATCCTATGAACATAGTAAATATTGAAAAAACAAAAAAAAAAAAAAAAAAAAAAAGCAAAAACAAAAAAAAAAACAAAACAAAAAACTATTTCTACCATGTACACGTGTCAGCTCTGTAAGTTGGAAACTATTTCAAATATTTTGAAAGAATTTCACACAAAGTGCTCAAGATGAGCTTTTATGATCACCCTTAGTTCGTCATACGTGTGTCGTGCGTCGTCAACATTTACCTTTTTTACCCTCTAGAAGCCATATTTTGCTTCAGTCTTTAAGAAACTTTACCAGAATGTTTGTCGGGTCAAATACAAGGTCACTAGGTCAAATTTCTAAAAACCTTGTTCACCCCTAGAGGCCACAGTTTTGCTTTAATCGTCATGAAACTACACCAGAATGTTTGTCTTGATGATATCGTGGTCAAGTTTGAATATGGGGTATGTTGGGTTAAAAAGCGGGTCACTAAGTCAGATTTGTTAAAAACCTTGTTCACCCTCTAGAGGCCTAAGTTTTGCTTCAGTTTTGATGAATTTTCACCAAAATGTTTCTCTGGATGATATCTTGGTCATATATGAATATGGATCATGTTGGGTTAATCTAGGTCACTAGGTCGAATGTCTTTAAAACTTTTTTCACCCTCTCGAGGCCACAGTTTTTCCACAAATTGCCTGGTCACTAAGTCAGATTTGTTAAAAACCTCGTTCACCCTCTAGAGGCCTAAGTTTTGCTTCAGTTTTGATGAATTTTTACCAAAATGTTTCTCTGGGTGATATCTTGGTCATATATGAATATGGATTATGTTGGGTCAATCTAGGTCACTAGGTCGAATTTCTTTAAAACTTTTTTCACCCTCTCGAGGCCACAGTTTTTCCACAAATTGCCTGGCACTTTACCAGAATGTTTTAACTTGATAATATCTCGGTCAAATTCGAATATTGGTCCTGTTGGATCAAACAGTAGGTCACTGTGTCAAATAACTTTAAAACATTATTCACCTCTAGAGGCAAGAGGTATGCTTTAATCTTCCAAGAACTTTACCAGAATATTTGTCTTGATAATATCTTAGTCAAGTTGGAATATGGGTCATGTTGGGTCAAAAACTGTGTCATTATGTCATTTTTCTATAAAACCTTATTCACCCTCTAGAGGCCACATTTTGTTTCAGTCTTCATGAAACTTTACCAGAAAGATTTTAATGATATCTTGGTCAAGTTTGAATAAGGATCATTGCGGGTCAAAAACTAGGTCACTAGGTCAGATTTCTTTAAACCTTTTCCACCTTCTAGAGGACACAGTTTTTCTTCAAACTTCATAAAACTTACCAGAATGTTTGTCTTTATGATATCTTGGTCAAGTTTGAATATAGATTATGTCGGATTAAAAACAAGGTCACTAGGTCAGATTACTTTGAAAACTTATTCACGCTTAAGAAGTTACAGCTTTGCTCCAATCTTCATAAAACTTTATCAGAATGTTTAATTTGATGATATCTTGGTCAGATTTGAACATGGGTTTGGTTGGGCAAAAATCTAGGTCTGATTTGTTCAAAACCTTGGTCACCCTCTAGAGGCTGCAGTTTTGCCTTTATCTTCATGAAACTTTACCGGAATATTTGATTTGTTATCTTGATCAAATAAGAACACGTATCATGTTTGTCAAAAAACTAAGTCAATAGGTCAGATTTCTTTAAGACTGACCTTATAAAGCACGTTTCATTGCTTATTCTAGTCCATGTACGACTACTGTTTTGTCCAAACTGCTAACTTCATGCCTTACTGCTGTTAAAAAACATTGGATTAGATACTATGATACTGTTTACGAAAGGGACGGAATTAACTATTTTTGGTCAATTAAAAATTCTAATGATGTTCTCAATAAATTAAAATCTAAAAACTTTCAGGCTTCTAAAAAAAAAAAAAAAAAAAAAATAAAAAATAAAAAGAAAAATATAGCGTCAGTCTGAAAACACTTCTGCAACAAGGTATATCGGAACCCGAATTTTACGGTGACTTAGTGTACAGATTTAGAAAAATTGTAGGTAAATCTAACCTTTCGGAGCAATTCAGAAAATTTAATAACCGTTATAAAAGAATTGGCTATAGCCTGGATCTTATGCGGCAGACTGCATGCCTAGTTGTCAACCCAATCATTGTTGATGGCTATGCTTCACTCTTTAATTGCACGACGGCGGTTCGGGCCTCAGACTCAATGACGGCCTCTTCGTAAAACTTTAACCAGTGGGTTGGGGCTTGACGATACGTCTTTGGCTTGGTCCACCGTGGTTCAACTATTGGTTTTCATTTACTCTGGCATACAGTAGAATTAGCCATGAGTACTCGTCTTTGTTTATAGTGATTAATTTGATTTTTATGTTTTCGCTTTGATGCATTGACTGAGTTGGGAGCCTTTATGCGAACCGAATTTTTATGTATTTATGTATTAAGAGTAGCATCGGGACCCAGGGTGAAGTTAGCTAGCTGTAAAAGTGCTTTAAACCCCCCGCCTCCCCCCCGGTGGTTTGCTCTACCGACCGTTCTAAGGCGCTGGTCCCGGTGTTAGTCTTACTCTTTGTTGCTTTGTTGTTTGTTCTACGAGGCGATTTGTTGTATGTCTTTCCGTGTGTCGTTTTGTTCTTGTGTTTTTCAGTCCTTTTAGTATTGCGATTACCTCGCTTGTGGAAAAGAGAGCTAAACTTAGTGCTTTTCGTACGTTTGTTCGGTTTGTGCTTGTTTAGATTTGTCGGTTTCCCCTTCCTCTAGGGGTCTGGGAAGGGCTGCGGTTTGTGATTGTGGCACTCCCTGGACTTTTCTCGTACTTTTTTTTTCTAAATTGTCTACATATGATTTTTCTACACTGTATATTACGTTACCTCATCATCTTATAAAAGATAAACTTATTGATTTAATTAACCGAACGTTTATTCGGGAGAATACCCAATATTTAGCTTGCAACGAAGAATGTGCTTTTTTCACTTCTGATGTATATATTATCACAATTTATGTTCGTTTCAAAAAGTCTGTGATGCCCTTGTTTATCTTTTGGATAATATTTTTATTAGATTTGGAACTAAACTTTATAGACAAACTATTTGGTATTCCGATGGGAACTAATTGTGCTCCTCTTGTTGCAGATTTGTTCCTTTTTTGTTATGAGAGAGATTTCATGAAGTCTCTCTCACGTGAAAATCAGGCTGACATTATTGAGGCTTTCAATTCAACTTTAAGATACCTTGACGGTTTATTAAATATTGACAATATTTACTTTGACGAAATGGTGGACCGGATATACCCTACAGAACTCCAATTAAATAGAGCAAAGTCTTCCGATACCGAGGCACCTTTTTTGGATTTGAATCTATGTATATCTAATGGTACAGTTTCCACCAAAATTTATGATAAACGGGACGATTTTGATTTTGATATAGTCAGTTTCCCTTTTCTGGATGGCGATGTCCCCCGGCGTACCTCATATGGGGTATACATATCTCAACTTATTAGATTTCGCCAGAGCTTCTTCAAATCTTAATGACTTTAACTACCGTAATAAAGCCCTTACTGCCAAACTTTTTAGACAGGGCTATCGTTATTTTAAACTTCGTAAGGCGTTTTCGAAATTTTATCGCAGACACAGTGCCTTGTTAGAAAAATATAGCGTCAGTCTGAAAACACTTCTGCAACAAGGTATATCGGAACCCGAATTTTACGGTGACTTAGTGTACAGATTTAGAAAAATTGTAGGTAAATCTAACTTTTCGGAGCAATTCAGAAAACTTATTAACCGTTATAAAAGAACTGGCTAGAGCCTGGATATTATGCGGTAGACTGCGTGCCTAGTTGTCATCCCAATCATTGTTGATGGCTATGCTTCACTCTTTAATTGCACGACAAGGTTCGGGCCTCAGACTCAATGACGGTCTCTTCGTAAAACTTTAACCAGTGGGTTGGGGCTTGACGATACGTCTTTGGCTTGGCCCGCCGTGGTTCAACTATTGGTTTTCATTTACTCTGGCATACAATAGAATTAGCCATGAGTACTCGTCTTTGTTTATTATAGTGATTAATTTGATTTTTATGTTTTCGCTTTGATACATTGACTGAGTTGGGAGCCTTTATGCGAACCAAATTTTTATGTGTTTCTGTATTAAGAGTAGCATCGGGACCCAGGGTGAAGTTAGCTAGCTGTAAAAGTGCTTTAACCCCCCCCCACTCCCCCCCGGTGGTTTGCTCTACTGACCGTTCTAAGGCGCTGGTCCCGGTATTAGTCTTACTCTTTCTTGCTTTGAAGTTTATTCTACGAGGCGATTTGTTGTTACTTTGTGTTATTTTGTTCTTTTGTTTTCAGTCCCTTTAGTATTGCGATTACCTCGCTTGGGGAAGAGAGAGCTAATCTTAGTGCTTTTCGTACGTTTGTTCGGTTTGTGCTTGTTTGGATTTGTCGGTTTCCTCTTCCTCTTGGGGTCTGGGAAGGGCTGCGGTTTGTGATTGTGGCACTCCCTGGACTTTTCTCTTACCTTTTGTTTGTTCATCTTCTGGAGGCTACAGTTTTTCTTTAATCTTCATGAACAGTTTGATTATTGGTCTTATCGGGTCAAAAACTAGGTCACTGTCAAATATACCCTTGTTTACCCTTTAAAGGCCACAGTGCTTCAGTCTTCATGAAACGTTACTAGAATGTTTGTCTTGATGATATACTGGTAACGTTGGAATATGGGTCATGTTGGACCAAAAACTAGGTCACTGTGTCAAATTTCTTTTAACATTGGTCACGTTCTAGAAGCTACGGTTTCAAGTCAATTTGCTTGAAACTTTACCCGGATGCTTGCATTTATGTTATCATGATCAAGTTTAAATATGGCTCATGTCAGGTCAAAAACTAGAGAAATGAATCACATGGTTTCACATCCTTGTTGAGTCTCCAGGGGTCACAGCACAGTTTTGTTTCAGTCAATGAGTTTAAAAGCTAGACTATTAGGTCAAATTTTAAGACTTTACATTTGGAGACAGCAGCTATATCTAAATCTTCATGAAACTTCAGAACATTTTGTCTTGATGATAACTAACCCATTCTGATATCGGTCATATTAGAGTCAAAAAGTATATCACTAGTTCTCCTGAACAAAAAAGAACAAAACAAAAAACAAAAAAAACCCCAAAACAACAACAACAACAACAACAACAACAACAAAAACAACAAAAAACAACAACAAAAAAAAAAAACAAAAAAAAAAACAACAACAACAAAAAACAAAAAAAAACAAACAAAAAAACAACAACAAAAAAACAACAATTAGCTAGACCAGATACTTCATTGACAGTACCGAGTTGACTTGCAGATTCAAAGTAGCTAAAATCGTTCTGATAGGAAATCCAAGGTGGCCGCCATCTTGAAAATCTATATTAAACTTCTTCTCTTGAACCGAAAGGCCAGTTGACTCGAAATTTGTCTGGTAAACAGGTGAGCGACACAGGGACAATTTGGCCCTCTTGCTGATTTTTCCTACAGAGTTACTATTTTTTTTTTACTTTGAGGGTCCGTTCACAAAGCCTGTGTCCGCAATTTCTTCCACATCTTGCGTTGTTTGCAATTCAGACAATTTTCTACCCTGAGTTTTGACTTGCTTACTTTTATCAGTGTCATACCGGTTTCACACATTATTTACATCTCAATTCGAATAAATTCTACCGACCATATATGAGTTTTTCCGTTCGCATTCCCGGCCTCTTAGCGAGGCCTAACCGATCTTTTCCCATAGCGAATCACACATGTGGTTACAGGTAGCTGTATAAAATGTATCACAAATAATTATAACTATAGAGGTAGATTGATATATGTGTTTTGGTAAGATTTTTTTATATTGTTTATTAGTTATCTTAAACCGTAAAGTATATGTTCATTGTTTCTCTCTGCAAGAGGCTTTAGCCTTTCATGTGGATATTTTATTATTTTGCAATATGAGGATTTGGAAAAAAAAGATGAGAAAAGACAATTTTACCGATATCATTTAGATGTCACGTGACATTCGCCCATTGGCGATACACATTCATAAACCAATAAATTATATTCTTATTTTCAGTTAGTCTTGGCGGAGGTCCCCCGACAGAAGTTCCCGACAACAATGCACTTGGCGGACTAGGAATAGACGTTGGAATGTTAGGTCTTGGACTTGCTGGCGGAGCGGCTGGAACATTTGATAACGCTCTAGGGGGCGCTGCACCAGGTTACACTCTGTTTTTGTTTAATGTATTTGAGCCAGAACGTCCGAAATGTGTATTCGGATCTGTGCGCCCAGCTTAGATTTAGGCGCATTTTGGATAGCCAAGAATACAAAATTTCTTCATACGGACAATGAAGACGGTGATGAGACTGTGCGGATGCGACTGATTTGAGTGTTCGTTGTGTGCACTTGTCATGAGGAACGTTAAACTAAGCTGCGGCTAGTTTCTCGTCTTGTTATTTTCTCATCTGGGGAATTTTCTCTGGCAATCAGTCAGCTTTTCTTCTGTCTTATAATCTGTATTGCCTATATTACAATGAGTATTAGATGCTCGCTCTCTCTCTCTCTCTCTCTCTCTTATAATATCTATTTCATTATAAGCATATTTTGTATTCCGGTCCGTATTGAGATATTTTGTAGATGTTGGTTGCTTCAGGGGTGAGGGGGGGGGTGGGGGGAGGGGGGTCAAATAAACGTTGAGCTAACCGCCAGGTCCTCATACTAAAGACATTTTATATGTTTAAATGCATGACAAAATGCTAATAAAATAAAGTTTAAATCAAGTTGCAATCACGAAGCCCAGTCTTCCAAACTACCTAAGAATGTGCAGAGGCTAGAAAATAAAAATGAAGTTATCCAGGTAAGGTTACACTTCTATAAGTACAGCCTCCACGAGGTATCGAATGAAGAAGATTAGACATATTAATGAGACAAAACAAAACAACAGATTTGCAATAACATACATAGGAGCAGAGGAGAACTATAAAATAGGAATCGGCATGGAACCGATATATTAAAAACGCCGCCCATAGTTCTGATGTAATTCCGAGCTAAGCACTGATCTAGGCGTTCGTTGTCCGCTTACAGATTCAGTGAATACTATAGTATATGTCAAGGAACAGAAAATGCCAAGATTAGACTACACGGATGCGCACGTTGATCTGGATCTACGTTGTCCGCAAATTGCATAAGGGCCCTCTTCGTGCGTTGCGCATCAAATTTTTATTTGGTTCGCGTTTGGGTCTCTGCCTCTTCGGGGAAACATCACAGTTAAGTACATATTACTACAAACACTAACTAAACGAAGCAGAGTATTACGATGACCTGATGCGAGAACAAGACAAACAGAGGTAGGATCACGATGAAATCGACCACAAACATCGATAGCCAAGCGCCAGCTTTCTGAAACAGACTGAGGAAGTAGAAGTAGCCGTCATTTAGACTAATGTCCGGCTCGCCGTCATGCAAAAAGAGGGAAGCTAAGTTATCAATCGTAATTAGATTAATAACCATGCATTTTGTTTGTCGCGGAACATCATGTTGCATCCTATCTTTTTTTTGTAACGAACGGCAATGTTTCTTGCTTTGTTCAGTGAAAACAGTGTCATCTGAGCTGGGTCACAGCATTCCTATAAGACTGCATGTACGCCTAGCGAAAACTCAGATCTACCTGTGCATCCGCGCAGTTTGATCATAGTGTTTGCAAGGCACTCTTTGCATAGACAAGGATCCATAGAGTCTTCAGACGGACAGCTCTGAGTCTTCGCTAGGCGTACATGCAGTCTTGTAGGAAACGCTGTCACCTGGTTCTTGTGATAGTGATTGTTATTGCTGGAAAGCGGAAATTGTGATCAGATTTAAGGTTTTAATCATTTCAGGCCTTGCAGGGGCTGGTGGAATACCTTTAATATTAGACACTGGAATTGGAGGGCCTGCTGCAGGATTAACAGCCGGCGGCGGGGGAGCCGCTGGTGCTGTAGCTGGGGGTATCGCTGGAGGTTTTGATGTGGGTTTTCCTGGTGGGCAAGGTACAGGTGGTTCTGCCGGAAGTGGAGGTCTTACTATAGGTTTTCCAGGTGGTTCTGGTGCTGCCGGAAGTGGAGGTCTTGCTATTGGATTTCCTGGTGGTTCTGGTGCTGCCGGAAGTGGAGGTCTTGCTATAGGTTTTGCTGGTGGTGCTCGTGCTGGTGGTTCGGTCGGTTCTGCCGGAAGTGGAGGTTTTGGTATGGATTTGCATGGCGGTTCCAGTACTGGCGGTTCTGCCGGAAGTGGAAGTTTCCAGGCGGATTTTACTGGTGGGTCTGGTGCAGGAAGCTCTGCAGGTGGTGGGGCTTTTGCTGTGGGGTTTTCTGGCGGATCTAGTGCTGGAGGTTCTTTGGGAAGTGGTAGCCAAGGTAGCGCTGGAGGATTAACATCTGTACTGGCAGCTGGAGGCAGTGGAGGAGTGAACGCTCACGCGGGGATCAAAGGGGTAGGAGCCTCAGGTGGAGGGTCTAAGGCTGGAGGTGTACATGGTGGTGGCACGGCAGGTAAATATTATACGGTCAACCCTCTTTATATCAACACTCGATACAACGACGAAATTCGTTATAATGATAATGTGACTGGCACGAACCCAAGGCTCAAGACGTAACAAGTAATCAGAAGTTATCAGAAATTATGCAAGAACAGTGTATTTAAAACTTTCAGAAACATGTGAACAGGATATTTGTTAGAATTGCCTCAGTGATCTTAATGCATCTAGATATTTGGTAAAGACATCCAGTATTAAGGCAGAGATTTTCCTAAAAGTCCAAGTTGAATTTCAAAAGGTGTAATATGAGAGATTTTTGGTCCACTCGTTCAACTATGTATGTTAATTATATAATATCATTTTTTTGGCAGTTCAGATGTCACAAAATGAAGAGATAACCTCTGGTTTATCTACCTACCCTAAAATCAACGTCAAAAACTGGAAAATGAGGATGCTTCAGTAGTTTTAAAATAATAGTATGTTCCACCCCTTGAGCCAGCTTCCCACACACATATAATGTGTGAATAGACCACGATAGTCTAAAGAATAAAGGACTTGTTGGTTCAAGGGGTGAAACATATTTTAATTTAAAAAGTAATGAAGCACCATCATATTCCAGACTTTTTCACCGAAGTAAAGATGCATTTATTTATTTTCAAATGATGCGCAGTCGCAAACAGAAGAAAAACAAAAGTAGATATTTAAAAGTCTATAAAGTCTATGGTGCATGTTTTGATGAATCAAAGATAACGGATCACTATATTTTTTTTATCTCTTTAGTTAAAGGCTCCGGGGAGCTTATAGGATAGGCAGTCGTCCGTCGTCAGTGTCGGCGTCGGCATCGACATTGACGTCGGCGTCGTCAGCATATTCAAACGACATCTACTCTGAAACTACTTGGCCAATTAAAACCAAATAACATGTGGAGCTGTTATGGTGTGGATGAACAAAAGTTTGTACATAATGTCTTGGTCAAATGACCAAGATGGCCACCATGCCCATATATGGTAAAAACCTTTGAAAACTTTGAAAATCTTCTTCTCAGGAATCAAACAGCCGATGACATTGAAACTTGATTTGCAGCATTAGGGACTCTGGTCCTACCAAGCTTGTTTAAATGGTAACCTTTTCCATATTTTACGGCAAGGTCAAATTTGGTCACTTAGGCTTTTGTATGAGAAAAAAAGCATAACTGTAGATTTATGTGAAACTTTTGTAGCCTATGTCATTCAAAGCTGATATATGCAATCACCTAAATGAACTTTTATAACTACCAAAGGTCAAGGTCATTTACTACCCTTAGTCCTGGATGACTCAGATTCAGTATTTTTAACTTCTCCTCTAAAACTGCTGGGCTGATTGAAACCAAATTACATCTGGAGCCCCTGTGGGATGGGGAATTGAAGATTGTTTATGGGATTTGGTTGATAAAGATATTGGCCATGCCCATATATATTAAATACCTTTTGAATATTTTCTTCTCAAGACTTGAAAGGCCGATGACATTTAAACTTGGTATGCAGCATTTGGGACTCTGGCCCTACTAGATTTATTCAAATTGTGACTGTTGGTTGACCCTGACCTATATAAATATGAAAAGTAAGCAACTTGTATCATATTTTATACTGAAAAACAAGACTTTGAAAGTACAAAGTGCAAGTTCTGAGTGTAAAAGGGTTAAGGTTGCTGAAATGGACTTGCTCGCTCACTTGAGCTCTGGTGAGTGTAGTGGACCAAGGACCTTATCTTGAACATATGAGGTGTAAGAATACGTTGATTTTAGGGTAGGTAGATAAACCATTGGTTTACTCCCTATTTTGTGACATTTGAATGCCAAAATAACGGCATTACATTATCAACGTATGTAGTTGATCGAGTGGACCAAACATCGCTCATGTTACACCTTTCAAAATTCGACTTCATCAACTCGATTGCCTTAATCGTAGATGTCCTTTTCGCATCTAGAAAAATATAAGTTACAAAGGAAAGACCACAATCATGAATCACTGACAGAGGAGGTACTATGGAACAACTAATTACAAAACCATACTGCAGAGTTTGCAGTAAGTATCATAGGAAGAATGGGGTACTGTAACAGAGGAAGAGAGGAAGAGCGGAACTTGTCTTAAAGAGTCAGCAGAACATCTGCTGGAAGCGGAACTAAGCTAGTTTTACTCTCGCGAAATTTCTTACATGGTATTTTGTTCTCAGACCTTAATTTTGAAACAAAATATCCGCAGTATTAGTTGTGCAATGTTGACCTTTTTTGACTAAGTTTTGCAATTGGGTCTTTTTTGTGCAGATAGTGTATAGCATTATAAACCATTGGTCATGATGAGTTTCAACACACCGCTTTGTCTTTGATCAGTCGAAAACAATATGTATGTCTCTTTATTTGTGAACTGATATCACAGTCTATATTGTTATGACTGTAGTTCACAAGTAGACAAACGTAGTGTGCCAGCTTGAAAGTTGATGCCAAGAGATTCCAACTTTTGCACTTAACTGCTATGTTTGTCTACTCGTTCTGTTTATAAAAAACGGATAAACTTTCAGGGGAAGCAACTACTTTGTTCCTATCTAAAAAGTGGATCACTTTAGTGATTTTGAAAAAATGCCTGCTCTAAACGGAAAGAGTTTCTCCCCAAGGGGGCTAATTCTTTCCTTTTATGGTAGCCACTCTTCTTCAGAAGAAGATTGATGTGCGGTAAAGCAAACAGGAAGTCATAAAAGCTGTTTACCTTGTCCACAAGTGGTGAAACATCTAATCTTCCATCTTTATCCATTCATCTTAAGCATACCTTTATATGTTTCCCTTTTAGTTGGAGCCGGAGGGGTAGACGTTGCAGCGATATCAGATCTCCTAGCTGGCTTTGCTCCAAGTACCGGTGGAGCCCTCGCTGCGCCTGCGTCACAGGGTCAAAGCAATGGCCTCTTAGAAGGCACGCCAGGTAAGCTCCATGTTGTCTCATTTTCACCAGGACTGTATGAGCTGCTCATTAGTCTTACGAATAAAAAATCATGTTTCTAGATCATGTGTGATCTCCGGACTATAGAGTCAGCCTACTATGTTTATAGGTCATGAATGATCTCTGCACTGTGGGGTCATTCTGTCATGTTTCTAGATCATGAGTGATCCCTGCACTGTGGGGTCAACTTAAAATGTTTATAAATCATGAGTAATCCCTGCTCCGTGGGGTCAGCCTATCATGTTTCAAGATTATGAGTGATCCGTGCACTGTGGGGTCAACCTATAATATTTGGGCCAACCTATCATGTTTCTAGATCATGAGAGATCCTTGCTCTGTGGAGTCAGCTAGTTTCTAGATCATGAATGATCTTTGCACTGTGGGGTCAACGTCAACCTATGATATTTCTAGATCATGAGTGATCCCGGCACTGTGGGGTCAACCTATCAAGTTTCAAAATGGGTCTACCTATTATGTTGCTAGTTCATGAGTGATCCCTGCACTGTGGGGTCAAACTATCATGTTTCTAAATCATGAGTGATCCCTGCATTGTGGGGTCAACCTATCAAGTTTCTAGCTCAACACTGATCCCTGCACTGTGGGGTCAACCTATCAAGTTTCTAACTCAACACTGATCTATGCACTGTGGAGTCAACTTATCATGTTATAAGATCACTATGGTTGACAGTAGCGGCTTCGTCTCTGTTTATTGCATAACATGATGGGTAAAAATTCAACAGACAACTTTTTGAGAAATTCTTCTTATTTTTACTGGAAAATAGGCTTTGACATTTCATGCAAATTGTCTCTTAAGTAGACAGTTAGCATGAAATATCAAAGCCTATTGTCTGAGAAAAAAAGAAAAACGGCATCATTTTGTCGTCTGCTTGAATTGCTTTGTAGAGTGGTAAAATTTAAACAGAGTTTAGTTGTAAGAAATATAACACACAGTCAGCTGAATTTTTGATAGATTACATGAGCCCACAGTTCCACCATCGGACGAACCGGGCGAACATACTTCAAAGACTGGTAATATGAGCACATGGTCCCTGTCAAGAATATAAACATCTTGTCCACTGAAATATATATCTGTGTCGCATAACCTTATTAATCGCTGGCTGAAACGGACACTGACCAGCACGTGATGTCTCTGAACTACTTGTTGTCTACGCCCAATCTTAGAGTTAGCCATTACTCCGGAAGCAGTTCATCAAAGGTCATCAGCTGGTCCAATGCTGTTGTTTACTACTGCCTGCTTAAAGAAAATGGTCATAGAAATCTTTCCTCGACTGCTTAACGTGGACGCAGCCTAACCGAAAATGGGCGTAGACAACCTTAAAAGTCAACATTGCTCCAAAAGCACTTTATGAAAGGTAATGGACTGATCATATGCTATGTTCCGTTGACTGCTTAACGTGATTAAAACCCGTGACTGGCGAAAACACTGTTTCGGCACATCACTCATTTAGACAATCTGAAAGGATACCATTGCTACGAAAACACGTACATAATTAAAGGAAGGTCATGGGATCAAGTTTGTAATTTTAATTTTTAAAAATGGTTGATTATTTATTTATAAATCATATACATAACGGGATAATTAGGAAAAGTCACACAAAGCAAACTTAGTAGTTTTGACCGCAAAATGCAACTTCAACCTTTATAGGACCAGAAAAGTTGATTACATACTCTTACAGAAGGTACTTTTCACACGAAATTCCTACAATGAATATATAATAGATTGCAGTGAGAATTATCATTGTTTCATATATGTTAAAAGGAGGGTAATATTCTCAAGTGTCCATATATTTCTTCTGTTATGTAGAACTAATGCCACTGTCTGTTTAAACTCTCTTTCAGTAGCAGTAATAAGCCTAGATGCAAACACACCACTAGATTTTGGTCAACTCGGTGGCTTACCAGTAGACATTACTGGTCACGGTGGAGGTGGTGGTCACGGAGGAATTGGTGGTCACGATGGGACTGGTGGTCACGGTGGAGCTGGTGGTCATGACCCTGTTGGCCATAGAAGCAGCACCGGGCATGGAAAAGGAGGTGGGGTAATAGGCCACGGTACGTAAACGATACTTATGCTTGGTAACTGTAAAATATTTCAGTATTTCCAAAATATTTGAAACATTCTGTAACTGTTATGAGCCGGGGCACAACATGCGCCCAGAAAAGACTCAGACCAGTCTGTAAGATGAGCTGATAAGTTTGTTTGTGATCAAGTACATATTATAATTCACATTTTGTACTCTCACTGAGACATGAGAAAATACTGAAAGTCCTGGTGTTTGTAATCCCGTCGTTCTGTTTAAGGTTAACTGATATCTTTCAGAGGGATTAACTCTTTCAAAGTTATTGTGTCTCCCATCTGAAAATGGATTTACTCTGTCTAAATGACAGAAATTGCTTTCCGATGTGTGCAGAATAGCTAAACAGGTACTCACAAAAGCGATCTCCCTTGTAACAAATGGCGGAAACTTTATTATATGTATTCAGACCTCTAAAGCATTTTTATTTAACTTTGAACTTGTTTGTGTAATGTGTACCTCAATATCTTAACTAGTCTATGAAATGTGTACCTCAATATCTTAACTAGTCTGTGTAATGTGTACCCCAAAGTCTTAACTAGTAGGTGTAATGTGTACCCCAAAGTCTTAACTAGTATGTGTAATGTGTACCCCGAAGTCTTAACTAGTATGTGTAATGTGTACCCCAAAGTCTTAACTAGTCTGTGTAATGTGTACCCCAAAGTCTTAACTAGTATGTGTAATGTGTACCCCGAAGTCTTAACTATACTGTGTAATGTGTACCACAATGTCTTAACTAGTCTCTGTTATGTGTAGCCCAACGTCTTAGCAAGTCTGTGTAATGTGTACCCCCATATCTTAACGAGTCTGTATAATGTGGACCCCAAATGTCTTCACTAGTATGTGTAATATATACCCCAATGTCTTAACTAGACTGTGTAATATATACCCCAATGTTTTAAACCATTTAAACCTTTATGCCGAGTGGACTCTTCTACAATAACACTTTGGACCGGTTCATTTCAATATAAGGTAAGGAGTGTCTGTTTACTTTTTAATATTATCATACTCCTGTCCTAAATGCAAACAGTGTAGACCCTGATCAGACGCCGCGTTTTCGGGCGTCTGATCTGGGTCTACACTGTTTGCAAATGTCCCTTTTATTGAACGCTAGACATAAATGGGTTAATATTAAGGGGATTTTCAGAACTTTGCAGTTTATAAACCAGCTTTTCATGAAGACCTTATACTGACTTGTAATGAGCTCACTTAAGCCGAAGGCACATAAGTGAGCATATAGTATAGGCAGTCATCCGTCGTCCGTCCGTACGTCGTCCGTCCGTCAACATTTCAAACATCTCCTCTGAAGCCATGTGGCCGATTCTTACCATATTTCACTTCGCTATAACATTTATAAGCAGGGGGACAAATAATTTTTTTTTTTTTATCCCACTCAGATAAGAACTCCAGTTGTTATGGCAACATTGGGATACCACTGGCATATAATGGGAACAATGAAAAGTGGCATTTATTGCTATCTTATTGCCCATATTTTGAAGAAGCTTTTACAGAAATGTTACTTGAGCAGTTCTCAAGCCAACATATCTTTTTGGTTGTAGCTTCTTAATTTCATTGGTTACCATAACAACCAAAAGGGCAAAATTTGCAAAATAAATATATAAAAAAAAATCATCTTCTCAGAAGCTATACAGAGAATCAAGCTGAAACTTTGCAGAATAGACTTGTTTCTCATTGTTGTGCGCGTGCACCAAACTGTCCAGGTTAGACTCGACTCGGCGTTAACTCAGCGAAGGGATAATCAATATGCTGAATATTAGAATAGAGGTCCTCGAAGATAATAGATGGGAACATATCAGTCAAATACAACAAAATAAAATAAACATAAAATCGTCTTCCATTAAGGTGTCAAATTGGATTTTATTGCTTTATTAAAGTAGTATTATTTTGACAGACATTTTACAGAAATATTTGATGAGAGGTCCTACACTAAGCTTATTATTTTCGTCCAAACATCTCACTTCGATTGGTTGCCATAGCAACCGAAATGTCAAACTTGCGAAAAAATATTAAATTAATCTTCGGAAACATTAAAAGTGATAAAGCTGAAACTTTGCATAACTTTTCATAATGATAACTTCTAAAACTATTGGTTTTATTGCCATTGCTCAAATAATAGGGAAAATGAAAATTGGTTATTATTAATTCACCTGAGTCGATTAGGCTCATAGGCGAACTTATAGTATAGGCGTATATCCGTCGTTCGTCCGTCAGCATTTTCAAATGACTTTTCCTCTGAACTATGAAGCCGATTCTTATAACTTCTTTGTCATATAGCATCTACAGGCAGGGAGAATTAATAATTGTGCTTATTTCAATCGGTTAAGAACTTAAAGTTGCGATTTTCTTATAATGGGAAATGTGGAAATTGTCATTTATTGCTGTCTTACTGCAGATATTTTGACAAAAATGTTCCATGAGAGTAGTCCTCTATTTTATATGTGAAGTTTGTTCAAACTGATGATAATCTTCACTGGCTGGCGTGGCAACCGAAACATTGAATTTGCAAAACATATTCAAAAATCTTCTCAGAAGCCTTTAAAGACATGATTATAACATTAACTTCTACAAAAAATGTGTTTTTGTTGCCACTGCTCGTGTGCTTTCGTCCCATTTTCTATCTGTAATGTATTCTTTGTTTCCAAAGGCGACCTTTTAGATTTTTATTCCATAGACTTTCAATGGGGTAAGCGAAAGTAAGCCATTGCAGATATTTTGACAAAAGCTTTTTAGAAATGTTCCTTGAGTAGTCCTCTACCAAACATATGGATTTTGTTCAAGCGGCTGAATTAGATTGGTTGCCATGGCAACTCAAAAAAAGAAATGTATAAATTATCTCCTCAGAAGCCATGTTAGACTCCCGGCCAGATAGCGAATACCTCCCCAAAGGTAGGAAATATTTTGTAGACATGTCCTATCTTAAATAGCAATGCTTACATTGTAAAATAAAAGTTGTTTAGGGCCTTTTTCTGGTGGCTTTTGTGTAGCACGGTTACGTACGTTACAGCTACTAAATTCTTTGAAAGATGTCAAAGTTTGTGACCAAAGAAGAAGCATTTATCTTAATCAACTATCATAAATATGGTATGTTCTATAGGCTTAGTATTTAAGCTCAAAAAGACAAAGGATGGCAAACCCAGATATAAGATGAAACAAGACGGTGACTGGATACACCCGGTAGATTTTCCACCATTTTAACGAGAAAGTTAAATTTTGTGACTTTCTGTTTGTGTTCCGTCTCTTCTGAAATAGGGTCTACTCTAAAATAAAAGAATTTGCTCCCCGAGGGAGAAAACTTCCTACCGTTTAGAGTAGATCCGTTTCAGAGGGCAAACAATTCCGCCAAAGTTGCTTCCCTTGAAAGGGTATCGTTCCGCTTAAGCTTTAAAATAAAGTTGTGGAATTTATTTTCTGGTGACATTTGAAACCATATATATATATATATCCGAGTATATAACGTTAGACATGTTAGATTCCACATGAATATAAGTATTAGGCATTTTCTTTCTCTACTGTCTCTAAATGATTAAAACCTCTTTGTGTTGCAGGGCATGTATAGCAGGACATACCAGGGATCAGAAGACAGTGATCAATCAGTGTTAGTCTAGTGTTATACTAGTATTATCACCGTTAACATGAGATGTTTTTGTTGTACAATTTCAATGAAACCAGATTTTGTTTTTATAGTGTTTTATTTATTTGCAGTTAAACAATAACACTCGCCGTCGTCCGTTCTAAGGTTGGACGAGCTTTGAAATTGTGTAAGGATGTTATTCTTCTATATTTACGCTAAATATCGGGACATCTCAACCCTTTCAGCCTTGTAGACCAAGACCGATATTTTTGCAAACAATGTAGATTTAGATGAGACGGCTCATAATGAGCCGTTTCATCAGAATCTACACTGTTTGCCATTCTGTTCTTGATTTACAACTGTCTTTCTTTTGTCTGTCATCAATGGATGTGTCCAAATACAGGGCTGGAAGAGTCTATTTCAGAAATCCAGGTTGAAAGGGTTAACTCCTGACAATACTGTTCCTGAATAATGAACAAATCCTTTACTATCTATAAAATACTGGATGAGTAAAAAAAAAGGTGTAGACCCGTTAGATACGAATGCAGGTCTAGAGAATTTGCCCAGGCCTGTCTGTCCCAATACTTTAGGTGAATACTGTACTTATTACAAAGTTATTATAATAAAAAGATATGAAAAGTGTCAAACGACTGTTTTATTTTATGATTTCCTATCTACCCCAGTTTGTATGTAACGTAGCTTGACACGAGGACGAACATAATGAGTTCACAAACATTTCGTAATTTACACAACGGCGAAAGATAATAAGGATACCAAATATGTTCTGGTGTTTTATATTCGATCAACCTACTTAAAATAGGGTTGGGCGACGACAGAGTGAATAGGTAATAAACCCCGGACATTACCATTCCCGTATTTTCCAGACTGATAGGCATGGTGGGCGAAGCATGCTTGCAAAGTAAAGCCTACTTTCCATGGACGCATGATTACACCTCGTTTATTTTAGGTCTATGTCTGTCTGAACATTCCTAATTTAATCTTTATGTACATCGACTTTCTGATTTTCGAAAATACGATTTTAGTATGTTGACCCTACCTCATACTCAGTTTTAGCTCACCTGAGAAAAGCTCAGGGTGAGCTAATGTGATCAACCTCTGTCCGTCGTCTGTCGTCAGGCGTCCGTCGTCCGTCGTCCATCGTCAACAATTAGTTTGTTAACACTCTAGAGGTCACAGTTTTTACCCAATCTTGATGACACTTGCTAAGAATGTTTGCCCCTATAAATTCTAGGTCAAGTTTGCAACTAGGTCAGTTGGAGTAAAAATCTAGGTCAACAGGTCAAATAAAATAAAACGTATTGTGAACACTCTAGAGGTCACATTTTTTAAGCAATCATCATGAATCTTGCTCAAAATCTTTGTCTTAATGATTTCTAAATAAAAAAAGTAATAGAAAAGTCAAGGGAGTGCCACAACCACAAACCGCAGCCCTTACCAGATACCAAGAGGAAGAGGAAACAGACAAAACCAAACAAGCGCAAATCGAACAAACGCACGAAAAGCACTAAGATTAGCTCTCTCTTCCCCAAGCGAGGTAATCGCAATACTAAAATGACTGAAAAAACAAGAACAAAATAACACAAAGAAAGACATAAAACAAATCGCCTCGTAGAATAAACCACAAAGCAACAAAGAGTAAGACTAACATCGGGACTACCGCCTTAGAACGGTCAGTAGAGTAAACAACCGGGGCAGTGGGGGTGGGAGTGGGGGTTTAAAGCACTTTTACAGCTAGCCAAATTCATCCTTGGTCCCAATGCTACTCTTAATACAAACATAAAAACTCGGTTCGCATAAAGGCTCCCAACTCAGTCAATGCATCAAAGCGAAAACATAAAAATCAAAATCACTATAACTATAATAAACAAAGACGAGTACTCATGGCTGTATGCCAGGGTAAATGAAAACCAATAGTTGAAACACGGCGGGCCAAGCCAAAGACATATCGTCAAGCCCCAACCTACTGGTTAAAGTTTTACGAAGAGGCCGCCATTGAGTCTGAGGCCCGAACCGCCGTCGTGCACTTAAAGAGTGAAGCATAGCCATCAACAATGATTGGGTTGACAACTAGGCATGCAGTCTGCCGCATAATATCCAGACTATAGCCAATTGTTTTTATACAGTTAATTAGTTTTCTGAATTGCTCCGAAAAGTTAGATTTTCCTACATTATTTTTAATCTGTACACTAAATCACCGTAAAATTCTTGTTTCGATATACCTTGTTGCAGAAGTGTTTTCAGACTGACGCTATATTTTTCACCAAGGCACTATATCTGCGATAAAATTTCGAAAACACCTTACGAAGTTTAAAATAACGATAGTCCTGCCTAAGAAGTTTGGCAGTAAGGGCTTTATTACGGCAGTTAGAGACACTAAGATTTGAAGAAGCTCTGGAAAAAATCTAGGTCACCGGGTCTTGATGACTTCTAGATCAGATTCGAAACTGGGTCACTTGAGGTAAAAAACTAGGTCGCCGGGCCAAATCAAATAAAGACCTTGTAAACACTCTAGATGTCACATTTTTAAGCCATCATCATGATCTTGCTCAAAATGTTTGTCTTGATGATTTCTTGGTCAAGTTTGAAACTGGGGTTAAATACTAGATCACCAGGTCAAATCAAAGGAAAACTTTGTCAACACTCCAGAGGTTACATTTTTTAAATAATCATCATGAATATTGCTCAAAATGTTCATCTTGATGATTTCTAGGTCTAGTTTAAAACTGGGTCGCTTGAGGTAAAAAACTAGGTCACCAGGCCAAATCAAAGGAAAACCTTGTTGATACCCTAGAGATCACATTTTTGAAGTGATCATCATGAATCTTGCTCAAAATGTTTGTCTTGATGATTTCTAGGTGAAGTTTGGAACTGGGTTATTTATTACGTATATTTCACGATCCAGTGACTTTCTTAAGCTTTTCCAGTTAGGTCAGTTTCTGAGTAACTATTGGTCCTACAGTGATATTTTGCACTTGTTAAGTGTTTGTGTTTAGGTCAATTTCTCAATAACTATTGCTCATACAGCCAGTGATACTTAGTACAAGCATACATCTTAGCATAACCTCTTGAGTGCAGTCATCCATATTTGACCTTGACCTTTATTTCACAGTCCATTAGACATGCTACATTGTCTTACTTGTTAATATAATCATTATGAATTTTGGTCAAAATGTTTGCCTTGATCAGTTCTAGGCCAGGTTCTCTAAGTGCTATGATACTCAGGTGAGTGTTACAGGGAATTATGGCCCTCTTGTTATCTCACTTGAGCATGAAGTGCTTGGTAAGCTATTGTGATCAGTTAATGTTCGTCGTCTGTCGTCTGTCGTGCGTTGTACGTCGCGCGTCGTCAACAATTTGCTTCAAAAGAAAACTTCTAAACCCCTAGGCCGTTTGACTCGAAACTTACTAGGAAGTATCGGGGTGACTTATGAATTAAAATAGCTAAAATCGTTGCGATCGGAAATCCAAGATGGCCGCCATGGCCGCCATCATAAAAATATATTTTGCGCTTCTTCTCGTGAACCGAAAAACCCAACTGACTCGAAACTCGGTAAGAAGTATCTGGGTAACTAGTAGATAAAAATAGCTAAAATTATTGCGACCGGAAAATCTATTTGGAGCTTCTTCTCCTGAACCAAAAATCGACGAGAAATTTGAAAGAAGTATCGAGGGACTTATAGATCAAAAATAGCTAAAATCTTTCCGAAAACCATAATGGCTGCCATGGCCGCCATCTTGAAAATCAATTTCGCCCGTGGTCTTTTGAACCGAAATGCCAATTGACTTGAAACTTGGAAGGCAGTATCAGGACAACTTATACATCAAAAGTAGCTAAAATCGTTCCGATCGGAATTCCAAGAAGGCCGCCATGGTGGCCATCTTGAAAAACCTATCAATTCTATTTCGCTCTTCTGCTCCTGAACTGAAAGGCCATGGAAGTATCACTGTGATTTGCAGATCAAAAATAGCTAAAATAGTTTCGATCGGAAATCCAAGATGGCACCCATAGCCGCCATCTTAAAAATCTATTTCAAACCTTTATATCCTGTATGGAAAGATAAATTTACTCGAAGTTTGTAGGGAAGTATCGGGGTGGCTTGTAGATCAAAGATAGCTAATATCGATCCGATCGAAAGCAAAGATAGCCGCCATGGGGGCCGTCTTGAAAGCCTGTTTTGTGCTTCTACCCCTGAACCAAAAAACCAATTGACTAGAAACTTGGTAAGAAGTATCAAGGTGACTTGCTGATTAAAAATAATTAAAACCATGCTGTTGGGAAATCCAAGATGGCCGCCACAGCGGCCATCTTGAAAATCTATTTTGACCTTAAACTTAAACTGACTCGAAACCTGGTAGGAAGTATTGGGACAATTTGTTTGTTTGTGTTGAGGTTTTATGGCCCAGTCAACCCAATGGGGTCATGTAGAGCGCGGTCAGTTTACCTAACCACACGTTTACTGGGCAGGCTTAGTCCTCTAAGCGGTTAACCAGTATTGTGCACATTCTTTCGCCAGAAACTGACAACTGCTCTTCTTGAATCAGCGGAATGGAGAGAATGACCGTAGAAAATATGTCATGATCAATCTCCACGAAAGAATGTTGCCGACCTCGGCGGGGGTTGAACCCGCGACCCCCTGGTCTCCAGTCGGACGGCGCATCCAACTGAGCCACCGAGGCCGGCTGGGACAATTTGTAGATCAAAAAACAGATAAAATTGGTTTGATCGGATATCCAAGATGGCCGCCTTGAAAATCTATATTGAACTTCTTCTTCTGAACCGAGAGGCCAATTGACTTGAAATTTAGTAGGATGTATTACGGTGAGTTGCAGATTTTTATCTGCAACTCACCGTAAAACTAAAATTGTTCTTTGGAAATCCAAGATGGCTGCCACGGGCGTCATCATGAAAATCAATTTTGTGCTTCATCTCCTGAGCCAAAATGCCAATTGGCTTGAAACTTGGTAGGAAGTATTTGGATGACGTGTATATCAATAATAGCTAAAATTGTTCTGATCGGAAATTTAAGATGGCCACCACAGTTGCCATCTTAAAAGTCTATTTTGAACTTCTCCTGATTGGAAAGGATCGAAACTTGACTTGTAGATCAAAAATAGCTAAAAGTAGCTAAATTTGTTTCGATCAGAAATCCAAGTTGGTCGCCCTAGCCGCCATGTTGAAACTCTATTTTGATTTTTTTCTCCTGAACCAAATGGCCAATTGACTCGAAATTTCATTGGAAGTATCGAGGTGACTTGTAGATCAAAAGTACGTAAACTTGTTCTGATTGGTCATCCAAGATGGTCGCCATCTTAAAATATAATTTTGAACTTCTTTTCTTAAATCGAAAAGCCAGTTGACTCGACACTTGTCTGATAACCAGGTGAGCGATACAGGACCAAGAACTTGTGTGTATAACACAGTATATAGTCAGTCACTTGTACATTTTTAGATGTTAGAGGGGCTGAGATTTCCAAGTCTGTTTGACCTATCCAAACCAGCATGCATATATCAGTCTTTAAAGCATGGTACATGGACGTGAGTCTTAAAACAAAATGAAAAGTTAAAATATAACTGAAAATACCCCAAAAAAAATGTCACAATCACATAACAAAGCCCTACCGACCGAGACACCGAAAGAAGGAGATAGTAAATGTTGTCTTTTAGAAAGGGAATGTGATTAGCGATTGTAAATGCAATCCCTGAGGATGAAATAATAACAGCATTAAATATATGTACGGAGAGCCACACAGCGCAAATATGACTGATACCTGAGCTGCTTTTCATATATATCTTCTTATTATGAATATTATTTCCAATGCCTCCCAAAACATCATGAACACTGTTACTGTTGCAAAATTTTGACATGATAATGTAGGCAAATAGTTCTAAAGGATTATAGGAGTGACAGAGATTTGCTAACTCAGTGTTTTCGTAGACAAACCTCTGTTTTATTTTCCACCATTTCATTGATAATTGCTTACCGCAGCTATATATAATCAGAGGAGTCCCCTTCAGCTGAAGCACCAACCAGAGCACCTGTTACAACCAAACCACTTAGCAACCATGTGATACAAACACACACACACACATCAACTGCTGTCAGTTTATTTATGTTACGTAGAGCAACAGATCAGGTAGGTATTTGGTGATAATTCAGGGATTTTTCGTAAGTTCTCTATAAAAATCATATGTTGTAGGTATTCATTAGAAACGAGGGAATTCTAATAAATGGCGAAATAGATAGTCTAAAGGCGAAACAGAATTATCACAACCCCACCCCCACCCCTACCCCGCCCCCAAAAAAAAACAAAACAAAAAAAAACTAACGCTTTATCTGTTTCTCTGATACCGTGTTGATATAATGTTCTTTCTGACATTAACCCTAGTCCTGCTGAATCCGGATATACCCTGACTTTGCAAACAGTATAGATCCATATCAGTTGGCTTCTTCAGAATCTGAATAGGCTAGTTATTGTTTTATTTCGTAGAACAAACTGCAGATAGATTTTAAATATCAGATTTCAAGACACACACACACACCTCGGATGAGGGGGTGGGGTCGGGGGGGGGGGGGGGGGAGTGAAAGGCCCCATTTTTCTGACATCCTGGTATATGCACAATGTTTCGCTCAGAGATTTTTCGAGGCTGCTTGTTCTCTTGGTATTCAATGAACTGACTGTGATATTTGTCTAACAACCAGCAAAAAATGGGTACAAAAATCAAAGGGCAGTATATGAATAGGTCAACATTTTGGATGATCAAGTATATCAATGGGTCCGTTTTTTTCAAAGGCCAGGTATATGAATGGGGTAGGTTTTGAAATACTGGCTCGCACACACGTACCAAAATTACCCCTAAGTTACCCCCCGCCCCCCCCCCCCCTCCCGAGACACACACACACACAAAGAAGTCCCGGTTAAATTTAACAACAACGTTTTTGCGGGAGAAAATCAGCCAATACCTAGTCGTGTTACGAAACGTTCGGCTGAGAGCGATACAAAGCGACTATTGGTGAAATACTGAAATATAAAGGATAAAGGTCATTTACAGAGTTTAAATATCGTAATGAATGGGGTGAAAATTCAGCGCGTATTTGAAACGGAGTGTAATTTGTAAGCGCTGATAGTTGAGCGTATGAACACACTTACGGCCTCGGTGGCTCAGTTGGATGCGCCGTCCGACTGGAGACCAGGAGGTCGCGGGTTCAACCCCCGCCGAGGTCGGCAACATTCTTTCGTGGAGATTGATCATGAAATATTTTCTAAGGTCATTATCTCCCTTCCGCTGATTCAAGAGAGGCAGTTGTCAGTTTCTGGCGAAAGAATGTGCACAATACTGGTTAACCGCTTAGAGGACTAAGCCTGCCCAGTAAACGTGTGGTTAGGTAAACTGACCGCGCTCGACATGACCCCATTGGGTTGACTGGGCCGTAAAACCTCAACGCAAACAATACAATGCTGAAAACAGCCAAAGTGTCAAGTGTTCTGGCCAGACTAACTACTTTCGGCCAATAAGGCGCCATCGATGATCCTCATATCGATTTTTAAAAAGTCCGGAATAGACTAAACGATCAACAAGGACCAGCAAATATAAACAACATATTAGTGAAGTACGGGGAGACGTTTTACGGCCTCCACACGGTATTAACACATTGATCATGAATTGTTATCTCTCTCCCTTCTGATGATTCAAGAAGGGCAGTTGTCAGTTTCTGAAAAGTTTTTGAAAGCATGTGTACAAGTACTTGTTAAACTTTTAGAGACAGTATGACCAGGAAAAATGTTTTTAGGTAAAGTGACCGGCTTGAATGATCTTAATAGTGTTGACAATGCCGTAAAACTTCAACTAAAACAAATGGCATTTACACCAAATGTAGATAACTATATCCTAAAAGGAATTACCCCCTGAGAGCACTGAACACACTCACAGAGCTGAAATCAGCCTTTTTTCTTCTTTTTGCAACCAATATACTCTGCATTATCAATCTGTTTGAATCGCAAGATGTCCCAAGACTTTAGGAATATATTAGACTTTTCCGTCCGAGTTCCTTTCTAGCCAGTATGTCGCATTTTCCCAGTGAGCAGAAAACATCACAGAAAAATCTCAAACGCACCATCATTGCCCCATTTGTCAGAATGAAAATAAAACAAAAATAAATAAGTAGAATGTAGCGGTTAAAATCATAGACTGTCCAAATGCAGCCTGACAAGGAAACACCTGTTACAGTCACGTCACTCTTTCCGGTTCGTCGCATAATACGGATCTTTGGCAGGTTATCCTGAAAGTAAGAGAGACATAAAATTTATCCTCAGTTATTTGTCTTATCAATTCCTAATTTAAATCCAGTAAATTTGAATACGAATTGACGATAAGCTGCGTTATTTTAAATTCTGATATTGCCTTGTTTTAAATTTAGACGCGTGTTGCGCCTGCAAAAAAAAAATCGAGTTCACAAAGTTCACTCCTGGTACACGAGAGGCCGTGCTAATATTTTATTGCCGTCTCGTTGTTAAGTCATAAGTATACTCCAAAGAGGTGAAATCAAAACCAGGAACGGTATGTATTTTATGACAGGTCAAATATTTTATGTTTTTGGCCGTATAACCATTAGCTGCATTAAATAGTAACAGTGATCTCACTGAGAGGACAGCTCCACCGACGTGATCATCTAGAGTTTTAACTGTTCACAAATTGCACAGGTAAGTTTTCTCATCGCGAGATTAAATCCAACTGCCTAAAAATCATCGAGAGAAAGGGAATTCACTCCGCTAACAGGTTGTTTAACAGAACAGCCTGCTTGTGATCGTTTCGGTGGCATACTTTCTGTGCGCGTTTTCCAAAGCCACTGTCTTGCAACACACACACACACACACACACACACACACACACACACACACACACACACACACACTATAGGACCAGATAGAAAAAATGATAGTTCACAAATAAAACGTGCGACATGAAATATGAGACTTGAAATTGCCATAATTTGTTTGCTCTATGAGCTTCAACAATACCATTTCAATAAGTAAAACGGTTCTAGTTGCATTAAGAGAAGTCGTACATGCAACAAACAGTATATGCTTACAACAATTAACCTTCGCACGTCTGATCGAGGTCTCTTCTGATGGCCTACAGAATCATGGCGCATTGTTGAGTCCACGGGAAATAATGAACTCCCTTGTCAGGCTGCACAAATTTACTTACTGTTTGCATATATCATAGGGTACGATTTCTCGCCATAGCATACATCTTGACATCCATATAGTCAGCAAGAAAACAACGGTGCTTTCAACAAAATTTTGGTCATATCGGTCAGTGCATGCATGCACCAGGACTTGGTAAATTATACTGGCTCACCTCACAAACCTGAAGCCGGTACCCATTTCACATAACATGTGCATTCACACTGCTCGACATGTTCCGTTATCTAGATTACCGGGTTTACCCTAAGAATCGGTCAGGCAGGCCTGAGCTAACAGTGTAGACTCAGATCAGATGCCACATTCTGATGAGGGTTAGCACTGTTTGTCATTCCACCACAAGTTTTAAAACATCATCAGGCAGCCAAAGAGACAGTAAAATCTTGGGAGAAGAACTCAATAAGCTTATGTTTTCGTTCTGATCCTGTCTTTTGTGTACGTGTCACGTATGTATGATCAATGTATTTCTTGAAATAAAATAAGTTTAAACCACATCTTGGGAGAAGATGATCTTGGACTTTAGGTCTCTGTAGATTCGGAACTAGCTTAAGTGCGAAAAGTAAAGCTCCAGATCACCCTGTGCATCCTTCACAAGCCTTGACATGTGCGAAGAGCAATCATCCGAACTTGCGTAAGACCTTGCATTGTTTGGTTTGCAAATAGCAAAGGTGTACATCACATGTATACCAGTTGGGTTTCTCGTATTTTGCATAAACACAACCCTACTATCGGAAAGATGTACAGCTGAAATTTTTGTATATATAAAGCCTAGATATTGGATGATATAAAACCACTGTACAGCAATCCGAAACTAATTGCATTTTGGCGAAATACATGCATTTTGCATGGAACTGTTTCCGACTTTTGCCTAGCAACTGTAAGTTATGTTATTCGTACAGTAAATAGGTATATACTGACAGACAAATACACTCGTCTATAGTGCTCGGAGGATAATTTGACAGTGACGTCACGGCAGCTACCACTCTACCTGGTTAAAGAAGGTTTTGCATGAATTATCGGACAGTAAACCCCCTTTACAGTCTCAGCGTCACATTTTGCTTCTTAGTTGCATATGTACGTGAGAAAATAAACCTTCTAATTTCTGTATTGAACGTTACTTTTTCTTTTCTATGACGTTAATCTGAATACACAAGATTTTGTATACTTGGAATTTGTTAAGTATCAACTGGGCCTGCGAAGAAACATGCCAGTTTTCGCGAAATACAATGTATACATAGCTACTATACAGTAGTTTTATATACAGGAATGTCCAAACTGTCTTCTAATATCAAAATAAATTGTACATCTTTCCGATTGTTGGGTTAGCAATTGTGTTATACTGGAGTCCGTACTTTACATCGCACTTAAGTGAAAGACGATACAAAGATAACAACTTCCGTGTCCTTTAACAAGCGGGTGAGAGATTTTGTATGCTGTAAGATCATTTCTAAACACTGTTTCCAATGGAGTTATTTTCCTCAAATCTGTCTGTAACGGATTTTAAGTATAAGGAAATAGCGAGACAGAAAAAGGTCTTTCTGTCATGTACAAGCAGTAAAGTTTCAGATCCTCATGCAGTAGTAAAGATTCAGATCCTCATGTGTGAATATCGAAGAACTAGAGCAGTTCTAGACGTATTTGATCGTATCAGTGCATGCGTAAACAATGCATCACAATTTGCATTTGGTGATTGGGAACATTGACGACCCAGACCATCGACGCATCCGATGCAGTCTGACTAGGTCCTTTATTTTCTGTTTCTAATTATATTCATGTACCGGGACTTAGAAGGACATTATGGTACCCTAAACGGACACATGATCAGAGCATCCTCCCCACCAGACAAGGGACTACTTATACACATAAACGAGTACAGGCGAAAAATAAGTGTCCAGACAGAATGTACCTCACATTTACCACTATTCAGATTACTAGTTCTTGTGCTAACAGCAAAGCTCCAGGCCAGCCTGCATTCCCCTAACAAGAGTTGGTGTGTGCGAACAGTGATGTTCGAGACCAACTGCCCTCACACGATCCCTTGATTGTAGTTTGCAAATTGCCATTACATTGACAAAGCAGCATATTGAAATGATCATGATAGGACTGCAAGGCTAATCTGCACCTGAGCATCCTGCGCATTTTAATGCGATTAGCAAAACACGTTGAATTCTAGCTTGGCTCATCATTTCCTAGCTTTTGTAGTTGTTGTGGTTTTCCATTACGAAAACACCCTATTCAAATATAAAATTTCACCTCCAAAAACTGAAAATTTTCAGATAAAAAACTTTGATATCTTTTTATTTCTGCTCAAAACATAGATTGTAGGTACTCATTAGAGCCGCCTCGGATAGGCGGTTCTAACGAGAACACATAATCTATGTTTTCGAGCAAAAATAAGAAAAATAATGTATATCCAAGTAAACCCCAGTTTTACCATATAAAAGTGGGGGTTAAGGGGTGTTTTCCTGGTGTTTCGTGTTTCTATAAGGTATCTATAAATTGTATCTGTATGTTTATGACGGTTTGATTGTTTTCTTGTTATTCTGATCTAGCAGTTGCTTTTTAATAGCTAAACCACCACACGGGCATTTATTGTGTGCTTTAGTCATTAGGACGAATATGCCGCCAACCTATCCAAGTGGTGTTCTCAACATATAGGTATTTGGACCGTGTAGTTTCAGAGAAAATATAGCCCATAAAGGTTTACGTTTGTTTCTGATTGTTTTTATATCCGCCCAGACTATATGTGTAGACTTATCACCGAAAGTACATCAACCAGTTGAATAAGAGAACATCTTATGAATAAGAGAACATCATCTTATGAAATTATCGTGCACGTGTTGCAAATCAAGTGATTGACATACTGTGCTCCGTTACATACATAGGCCAGAAGAACTTCTTAATAATTTTAGCGTTTAGACAAGTCCCTTTTCTTGCATATAGATCGTATATGAGGACTAAAATTAATAATTAAAATGTAAATATCTATGAGCGTGCCAAAGATTTCACGGATTCATTCGATATGTAGAAATTCGCCGTTTAATTGTCAGTTTCCCGAAATTACTGATGAAACACTGATAAATACACGAGAAACTAGTAGAATCCCAACATGAGTTGTATAGCAGTTTATAGTTTGGTGTCAATGTTTGTCTAGGAATCTTAATCATTAAAAATAGATCAGTATCAATAATGTTTCAACTAGCCGAAAGTGAAGTTTAAGTATAGTAACTGTTACATGTATGTATATGTCCGCAATTGAGAAAGATAACAGAACTTTACAGTTCGTTCATGGCTACTCGTTAAAAGTACATGTAATTATAATTATCATGAGATTTGTTGATTTATTTGAGTCCCATTGCTTACAATATTGAGGAGAGCCAAAATCCGAAACTCGCAAAACCAAAGAAAAACACGAGCGCCGATATAGCCTGTATCGCTCATTTGATTACCAGACAAAATTTCGAGTCAGCTGCCCTTTCGGTTCAAGAGATTTTCAAGATGGCGGCCATGGCGACCATTTTAGATTTGCAATTGGAACGAGTTTACCCATTTTTTATCTACACGTCACCTCGATACTTCCAATGAAGTTTCGAGTCAGTTGGTCTTTCGGTAAAGGAGAAGAAAATCGAAGTAGATTTTCATAAAGGAGGCCGTGGCGGTCATCTTGGATATCCGATTTGAATGATTTTAGCAGTAGACTCAGTACTTCCTTTCAAGTTTCGAGTCAGTTTGCTTTTTGGATTAAAAAAAGAATTTCGAAATAGAATTTCAAGCCGTGGCATCTATCTTTGATTTCCGATCGGAAGATTTTAGCTATTTTTATCTGCATCACCCTGATACTTCCTATCAAGTTACTTGTCCGTTAGCATTTCGGTTCAGGAGAAAAAGTTCAAAATAGAATTTCAGCAGGACGGCAATGGAGACCACCTTGGATTTCCGATCGAAACGACTTAAGCTATTTTTGATTTACGTCATCCCAATATGTCCTATCAAGTTTTGAGTCAAATGGCATTTCCGTTCAGGAGAAGACGCTCAAAATAGATGTTCAAGATGACGACTCAGGCAGCCATCTTGGAATTCCGGTGGGAACAATTCAAGCTATTTTTGATCTACAAGTATTCCTGATATTTCCAATCGAGTTTAGAGTCGATTGGCCTTTCTCAGGAGAAGAAGTTCAAAATAGATTTTCAAGATGGCGGCCGTGGCTGCTAAGGAAAAGAAGCGCACAATAGATTTTCAAGCTTGCGGTCATGGCGGCAATCTTGGATTTCCGATCCAAACGATCTTAGCTATTTTATCTTCAGGTTGCCCCGATACTTCCTACCAAGTTTCGAATCAATTGATTTTTCTGTTCAGAAGATAGGTTATCAAGATGGCGGCCTCGGTGGCCATCTTGGATTCCCGAATTTAGGTACTTTTCATCTACAAGTAGCTTCGATACTTTCTCCAAGTTTTCAATCAACTGGACTTTCGGATCAGGAGAAGAAGCGGAAAATAGATTTTAAAGATGGCGACAATCTTGGATTTCCGATTGGAACGATTTTAGCCGTGGTTGATCTACAAGTTATCCTGCTATCGAGTCAATTGGTCTTTCGGTTCAGGAGAAGAAGCGCAAATAAATTTTTAAGATAGCGACCATGGCGGCCGTCTTGGGATATCCGATCGGAGCGATTTTAGCTAGTTTTAATCTACAAGTTGCCCCGATACATCCTACCTAGTTTCGCGTCTATTTGCCTTTCAGTTTAGAATAAGAAAAGCAATAGATTTTGAAAATGGCGGCCGTGGCGGCCATCTTGGGTTTCCGATCGGAACGATTTTAGCTATTTTTGATTTACAAGACACCCCAATACTTCCTGCCAAGTTTCGAGACAACTGGCCCGGGATGTTGGAGGTGTAGTAATTTAAAGCAAATTGTTAACGACGGAAGACGGACATTTACCGATAACGATACTTCACTTACCTTGAGCACTACGTGCTCGGATGGGCTAATAAAGGGAAATTATTCAATCGATTTTAAAGCTGAAATACGAGTAAATCACTGGCGGGAATACACTTTCAACATATTACAAAACTTAATCATTCGGCTGATTATAATTTGTTTACCAAGAAACAAACAGTCTGCAACATAACATTTTCTTTTTGATATAGAAGGAAGTATAAATTAAAACTAAAATGCACAGTCGATGGTACGCCATCGTAAATCCTCACGTTCGTTGCTAATGTTGCTAATAGCGTGACTGACGGACAGACGGACTCGCTCTCGCACATACTTACCATGAAAGGAAGCCATGTAACAAGTTTGATTAAATCAGAACCAGTTGGCAGAAAACAGCGTGACGTAGAAATGGACGGACGGCGGACAGACGCTCTCCGGACTGTTGGTAAAATAATATTGCTCTCGCAACCCCTAACCAGAAGAGGAGGTCATGTAGCAAGTTTGGTTAAATTCCACCCAGTGGTCTAAGAGGAGATAGCGTGACGGACAGAATGACGGACGGACGCTAGACGAAAACATACTGTTGCTCTTGCACATCCTTACAATTAGAGGAGGTCATGTAGCAAGTTTGGTAAAATTCCGCCCAGTAGTTTAGGAGGAGATAGCGTGACGGACAGATGGACGGACGCTGGACGCACGGAAAAATAATGTTGCTCTCGCACATCCTTACCATGAGGGGGTCAAGTAACAAGTTTGGTAAAAAAAACCCAAAAAAACAAACAAAAAAAAAAAAAAAAACACAACCGCCCATTGGTTTTGGAGGAGATAGCCTGACGGAGGCGTTCACAATATCCCCATTGCTTTCTTTCTTTCTCTTTTTTCTGGAAAATAACTGTGAAATATTTCAGTATTAATGTCATTTGGAATGAGCTATAAAGTAAAGCATGCATTACGTAAACACACCTGTATAAACGTGTACAACCATAGAGCTAGAAAGGAGGGCCCAGATGGCCCTGTATCGCTCACCTGATTACCAGAGTTTTTAGACAATTTGCCTTTCTGTTCAAGAGAAGAAATTCACTATGGATTTTCAACTAATTTTGATCTACAAGTCACACAGATACTGCCTCGAAGTTTCAAGTCGACTGGCATTTAGGTTCAGGGAATGTTCCAACTAATTTTTTAAGGTGGCAGCCATGACATCCATCGTGGATTTCCAATCTAACGGTTTTAGCTATTATTTGATCTGCAAGTCACCCTGATACTTCCTACCAAGTTTAAAGTCTGTTGGCATTTCGCTTAAAAAAAGACTTTCAATATAGGTATTCAAGATGGCGGGCGTGGTGGTTCAAGTGGAACGATTTTAGCTATTTTTGATCCACGAATTTCCCTCATTCTTTCTACCAAAGTTTGAGTCAAGTGGCCTTTTAGTTCAGGAGAAGAAGCGCAAAATAGATTTTTAAGTGGCCAATTTGGATTTCCGTTCGGAAAAATTTGAACTATGTTTGATTTTCAAGTTGCCCCGATACTTCCTACCAAGTTTCGAGTCAAATGGCCTTTCAGTTCAGAGAAAGAAAGAGCAAAATAGATTTTTAAGATGGAAGCTGTGGCGGCCATCTTCAAACGAATTTAGCTATTTTTCATGTGCAAGTCCCCGTGATACTTTAAGCTAGAATCAAGTCAGTTAGCTTTTCGGTTCAGAAGAAGAAGGGCAAAATAGATCTTCAAGACTGCTTCCGTAGCAGCCATCTTACATTTTCGATCGGAACAATTTCAGCTATTTTTGATCAACAAATTGCCCTTATACTTCCTATTATGTTTTGAGTCAACTGGCTTCTCGGTTCAGGAGAAGAAGCGCAAAATAGATTGTCAAGATGGCCGCCAGAAAAATTGTAGCTACTTTTGATCTGCAAGTTTCCCCGATACTTCCTCCAAGTTTCGAGTCAATTAGCCTTTCGGTTCAGGAGAAGTTCAAAATATACTTTCAAGATGGCAGCCGTGATGACGGCCATTTTCGATTTCCGATCTGAACGATTTTAGCTATTGTTGATTTGCAAGTCACCATGATACCTCCAACCAAATTTCAAGTCAGTTGGCATTTCAGTTCAAGAGACGAAGGGCAAAATAGAGATGGCGGCTGTGGCGGCCATATTGGATTTTCGATCAGAATAATTTAACTATGTTTGATCTACAAGCACCCAGATACTTCCTCGAAGTTTCAAGTCGACCGGCATTTTGGTTCAGGAGATGTTCAAAATATTCTTTAAGGTGGCAGCCGTGGCGGCCATCGGAAGTGCCCCGATATTTCCCACCACATTTCGAGTCAACTGGCCTTTCGGTTCAGGAGACGGGCAAAATAAGGTCATCATACCAAGTTAATCTACGAAATCTCAAAAGAATCTGCTGAAAGGTGTAAGTTGTGCACACAAGCTTTGTGGATCGAACGTCTGTGCCCGAAAGGTCCTATCATTAGCTGTACAGTACTTAGTAAGAAGTAAGTCTGCAAAATCTAAAACGATTCCGGGTCAAGATGTAGAGGAGTTGCGGACACACATTTGGGACAGATGAATTGTTAGTGCACAAGCGTGCACATACGCACGGTGGGGACGAGGATCATTTCCAATCGACCAATCGGACGTCGGGTTCGGGAGAAAAATCCTCTGATAATAATTTCGTCTTAGTTTTTGTAAGAATTTAGAATAATTACATGGAAACAACGCCGTGGTAAGAATTCACGCATGTTACATTTATGATATGATAAGGAGAAACGGGAAGTCTTCGTATTCATTTAAACCTTTCTCTGTATGCCGAGAGTTGTCAGAAATAAAGGTCAAAAAAAGATTGCCTTTAGAAACAATGAACACACAAAATCACGAAAATCGGAGACTCGGTTTGATTCAGTCTCTTCATATACAGCACTGTAGTTTTTGAGGCTGCATACGCCCCCTAGCGCCAGAATAAGAGGGTATTCGATTTAAGTCTAAAGTACTGGAAATGTGTTTGTAAAACACTACGTCCCCAATTCTATGCTTGTCCAGAAAAATGCCAAAGTTGGAAAGGAACACATTTGTCGGTAGCTCAGTTGGATGCGCTTCCGACTGGTGATCAGGAGGTTGCAGGTCCGACTACCGCCGAGTCGGCAACATTCTTTCGTGAAGATTTAATCATGAAATATTTTCTACGGTCAACATAAGCCCATTCGTGGCCCGGACGGTCGGACAGACGGACGGACGGGGGTATCAGAATATCCCTGCTTTTTCTTCGAAAAGCGCGGGGATAATTATCAAGATATTATTCTGACAAGAATAGCGTGGCTAACTGACGGACGAACTGCCCAAAAGCAATATGCCCCTCCAACTTCTAAGAGGTTGGGGGCATAACCAGAGTATGTAATACAATAATTAAGCAAACAATGACATACCAATATTAAACCATTTATTACAAAATATCAAAATACAAAACAGCTTAATATTTGCAAAAACTTTCTTTTTTCTACATTTTTTCCAACCAGTACGAGACTCTTTTCTGAAAATACTCTAACAATAAGCGAACTATTAAATAGAAGTGGCCTATAAGCGGCACTTGAATATACAAGACTGGAAAGACTCGTCACAAGAGCAATCTACTTTCTACAACATTAGCCATTGAATAAAGCAACAAAGAACAATATAAATAAAACTAATTGTAAACAAAAAACAAATATACAGTCCATTTTTCTGCTTCAGGACATGCCTTTCTAATTGTGGGAAACTGAACAACTTGCTGGCGACATTTTATTGTGTTCACAGAATACAGAGATTTGTTTTGTTTCCTTAATTGAAGACAAATGTCTCCCCTCTGAAATGGGTAAGAAGTTTGGTTGATTTCCTTTTCAGAAGGGATTATATTTGCCTGATGGAAGCAGAAATTTACAAGATCTGTTTCCCTTGTTATAAATGCGGAATATCTGCCAAATATATCAATTTCTCTTTATAAGACAGGTAATCATTTTTATAATAAAATCAAGTTTCGGCCATAGTTAACAAAACCAAATATTGCTGAGAGCAAATGATATTTGAGCCAGCGCATAACAAAACATACAATAAGATCTGTATAAGCAGCAAAGACTCAGATCAACCTGTACATCCATCCAGTATGGTAAGGGTTCTCGTTTATCCCTCGTTGGATAGACCGGAGTTTGTAAAAAAAGTACATGTGATCAGTGAAGACTAATCAGACTGCTCGGGTGATCAGGCTGATCTGAGTCATCGTTGGTCGTATGTCTTATTGTAGGTTTTGTCGTGCGCTGGCTCTCTGCTGCTACAACATCGTGTTTCAAGGACGTTCAAACAAGTTTCGTTGTCTTGTAGGTACAGTAAAAACAGTTCTTTCACATTCATTCGCACTAATGAGTCACTGAGTCTTTAATACCAATAACCTAATAAAGAGTTTATATTAAGATATATTAAACCGACAATAAACCCCAGGTTGGATTCTATCCAGTGTTGTTCTGTGTTTGTCCAAACTAATTCCAGTTATATTTTTAACATGAGTAAAGCCGTATTTAGAAATAAGCCGCTTTGCTACAAGATTAACCTAGCTTTACTGTCTCTGTCTCTCACTTGTTTAGAACTCTGAAAAATAAAACAAATACAAGTTAGGGCTAAGTCCTAAATAAATGTAAAGGTCCTAAGTAAGTATAGCCTGTCAGATTATTTTCATCCGACAGGCTTTACTAACTTAGGCCGTATGGCTACGGACGGCGACACTCAACAATTGAATCATTATGAAATTTAGCTATATTGATGTAGATTGTGGGTACCGGCTCAAACCGCCTCACCGGGGCGGTTCTAACGAGTATCAACAATCTATATTTTAGGCAGAAATATGAAAAAATATCAGAATTTTTATCTGAAAACTTTCAATTTTTGGTGGTGAAATTTTCAATAAATATATTTGAATAGGCGTGTATTCGTAATGTTGAACAACCTGTAGAATCGTGACGGAGTAACACATATCAAAAAGGTTGAAAATAAAGCTAAGAGAAAAAATCTTGGTAGTTTGGCTCAAGAGAATTCGTTTTGAACAAACAAAAAAGCAACGACAGCTTAACAAGAGTTAACTCACATCTATGCCAGTATGGAAATTGCATTAGAGATACTTGGGCTTGATGTTTTCCAATTTCAACACTAACCGTAGAAATGACAAACTAATAGTACAGTATAATTATGAAGGTTTCTACAATTTCCGATATTATTAAGCAATAGAGCAGGATCCAGTGCCAGTCTATAGTCCCATTTTAGTAGTGGTTCAGCTACTTTAGGAGGCTATTCAACGAGGAGGATTGGACTTATAACGTTTATGGTCGATTCTCAACTCCCTCACCTTTTTGCTTGCATTTACCACCAGATATGTCTTATTTACCACAGACGAGGCCTACATGACAGAAACTGATTTGGTATATGTCAGGATCTTGCAAATATTGGATCACGATGTTTGGTTGCATTCAAATTAAAAAAATGTTGTTTTTTTCTTTGACAATCAAAAAACTAAATGTAAACCAGTGCGGTTTCAGACCACCAGATAAAGGGAAGGGATCAAACCCGCGATTATAAACCTTTACTAAGACGGGAAAGTAAATAAATAGTTAAATGTCACGCGGCGTGATTGTGATGAGCCCGCCAATTCGGTTTACAAGAAAATACGTATCTCAAAGGTAGTAGTTATCACAATATTTAAATGCTACCCTAAACTCTTATCTTAACAGGAAAAAGTACTATAATGTAAACTAAAACTGAACTAAAAACCATTTATCAGTATCACGATATAAATTGCCCATGCAAAAATAAATAGATAAGAAAGAAAGAATGTTTCAACAGAACAATTAATTATGATGTCAAACTTCAGGAACAGTTAGTACAAAATAAAACAATGCAGAAAGACAACATGAATTCGTTCACTTATGATGATATTCCTGACGAATGAAATAAATAAAATCATGGCATTCCAGCGGAATCAAATTATTCCAATCTTATATCATTTTTAACAGCATCAAAACATTGCAACTGAAGTCACTCCAAGCTCATCACCGTATTCTTGCGAGCATCAAGCTACTGATCATATTCGTCATATTCTAATTTAGAGATCTCAAACGACTACTAGAATTAGAAGCTGCTGCTATGGACGACGGCAGTTTGACATAATTTACAGTCAACTCTATCATTTACAGCCGATGGTCTCCATTTCTTGTCATCCGTAACAACAATTTCAGATTTCTACATTAATAGTGAGATCACTTGGAGACATTGTATTATAACTGACACCAGTAAACGCAGAATACCTAATACAACTGCAATCTCTAATTTTTTTATGTCCTGCAGTTGATAAATAGAACTGTAACTGGAAACAGGGTACACAGCGGCTTGCAAATCATGCTCATGCACTTGGATAAATAACATGACAAAATATTCTACTGACTGACACCCCTTTCTTACTAGTTCTCCTTATCTCTTTCATTGGTACTGAGATGCAAAGGACCTTGTAAAGGATCAAGTACCAAATACCCATTCCCTCTACGCTTGAAAATCATGTTCCTTCCTCAAAATTATATTCACTTGGATAAACATGACAAAATATTCTGCTCTTGACACTTTCTCTAACCGGCTCCCTAAACCTCTTTTGCTGCTGTTGGGGTGTAAAGGACCTTTGGCGAGTCAATTCACACTCATATATCCAATACCCATTTCCCTCTATTGATTGTTTTAATATCACAAAATAAAACTGTACCGCACTTTCGTTTATATCATGGCAAACATGCTAAAATACATGCATTTTATACCATTCAAAAATTCCTCAAGCACGTTTTTGATTATATTTTGATAATGCTCTTAATTACTAGTGAACTAATCACAGTGTCACTTGTCTAGCCAATAAAATATATAATAAAGTGACCAGTTGAAATGCAAATATATAGATCGGTATTCTGGGCATTCGCTATCCTTTGACTGTATCACTTGACACTATGGAATGTATCAATGGAGAGCAGATGCCCGGATGAGACTTTGCGCATGCGTGAGATGAATCTGTATCTGTGCATTATGCACATGCTTGAAGACACATTCTCGCTTGGCGCGGCCCATAGTTTTCTTGATTAGAGGTTTGAAGTTCATTTACAGCTTCATTCCTGTGCATATTTAAATTTTTGAAAGGTAACAACAACATGTGCTGGGTTTGATTAAACATATTTACTATGATTTTTATAGTATTTACATAAGTATAAAGAATATTGCAATTATTTCACTTTAACAGGGATGAGATTAGAAAGGCAGACATAAGGTATTTAAAAAACGCAGCTGAGAAATTTATGAATGGAGTTAAGGTGAGACAACTCTGTCAAAATTTATACTGCTGCCTTCTGAAAAGAAAAGAATTTGCTCCCAATAAGAAACTTCTTTCATTTTTGAGTAAATCCCTTTTCAGAAGGAAAGCAAATAGGAATAAAAGAATTAGTCTCCCTTGAAACAATGAAGTCCCATAAGTTTGTAAATCTTACGTGAATAGCTGTTATCATAGCCGGTGCCGTACTTCGTCTCTACAATATATGTGCAAGGTACATAAACATAAGCAAGCAAAGATAACAATGCATGACTGGGTTTAAAGTTCGTTCTAATGCCTAATGCCTAATGCCGACTACCACATGTCGTGTAAGTTTTATACAATCATGGTATAAAAATAAACTATCTAGTGATACACTCTTCATCAGATATAGATATGGTTATTTTTATGTACATGCTTGGAAGTCAATGATTGTGCAGCATTTGGATTAGATTTAGTCATCAGTGTGCATTTCCAATCAATAATATATTAGATAGAGAAGACTCACTGTGTTCTAGAAAGCAAAAGCGTGGATCAAGTGATTAGTGGGTTAGACAACATTGCGAAACAAGTACAAACAAACATTCATTTACCTCTTAAATGTAAACATAATAGGACAATTTATGACAAACAAGAGAAACTATGCACTCACTGCATGATATAACAACAAACCACACTTATACACGTAAATATATGTTTCTATGCTGAACTCAAGAATCAAACCACAAGACTAAAAAAGTCCTATCCAGAATGACTGAGGTTAACAATTAGCAGACAAACATTAATATAGCATGGTGTTTCATGCGCAAGCTTCAAGCTACAATGATAACAATATCACTAAAACCCCGAAATATGTTGTTACACTAAATGTCCTAATATATCGAACAATTTATTTTATAATTTTATAGCCTAAATTTTGCTTTTTATGCAGTTGTTTCTTAAAATACTAAGCGGAATGGCAAACAGTGTAGACCCTGATCAGAACTTTGATTTATTTTTACTTTGATGAACATACGTTAAGAAACTGAAGCAGGTATCTGAGGTTCCTGTGAATAAAGCAGAAGCAAAAGCACACATTATTCAAGCTACACTCGTTACTTACTATACTTGGGCTTTTTTGCCGGTGCAGGTATATAAACTGGTTCTAAAATAAATTTAAACCCGGTCATATTTGAGAATACGAAATTAGTCCTTTCTAAAACACTGTGACGTAACAATGAGGCAACATATTCAAAACTATATAGTGTGGTGTTCAAAAAGATTATTTAAAAGCATCATATCTTAGATACGATTTCCTTATACTGATGTTTACATATAGTTTCATGTCTTAATCTTAATACCCAGTAGGCACAGCAATCAACTCATAAGGCAGGTTATAATTTTTATTTCCATTGGGATCACTGAACCTATCATGGTTATTTTGAAAATCAAATACCGCTTAAGTCGGCGTTAGGGGGCGTATGCAGCCTCGAAAAGTACAGTGTTGCATATGAGTAGACTCAATCCGATTTTCGTGATTTTTGTGATTTGTTTCCATAGGCAATCCTTTTTGACTTTTATTTTCTTTTAATCAACAGCAAGAATTATGTCTCACAATATATAAAATAGTTTATGCTGTAGAGAATAGACGAAAACCAATGGAATTAATCAAACGCAATGGCCTGGCATCATACTGATTCGATGATATTTGGAAGTTCTGCTTTTAATTGTATATTGATGTGCACTAAAATGACATTTTAAATAATCAAAATGATTGTAACCTATTGACAAATAAATAATTTTGCCATAACTATGCACTCCATCAATATTAACATAAACTTATCAGTCTATATTCTTGAAGCAAACTTTCGTGGTTTATGAGAATATTGAAAGGTATTGAGTGTAGACTCCTAGGACATCAACGACACAATTGGAATAATAATTGTGCTGATTGTAATAATTGTAATAATAATTGCACAATTGTAATAATAATTGTGCTGATTTGATATACTTATTTAGGTAATGACACTCTCTGAGCTGACTACTTACGTTTGACTGGATACGGGTATGGAACAGGGTAAGGGACTTTGACCTTCTGAGGGACAACTACAGGTACCTTGACTTTCTTCTCAACAGCCACGGGTTTCACCACAGGATACGGAACTGGGTAAGGCACTGTAGTAAAGATACATATCTTAAACTGCAAGTATTTGAGCTGCAGTGTGAAAACATCTTTTGATATGTGAGCCCAACGAAGACACGAATCAGCCTGCGCATCCGCGCGCAGACTGGTCTGTATTCATTGTCCACACGAAGAAGCTTTCATCATTGACTATCTAAAATGCCCCCAGTAAAGATTCTGGTCAGACTGCGACCTTATTAAGTATAAAAGATAAAAGGATAGTTGGCTGCCAATAAAGCCAGGTTTAGGCCCAGAACAGTTTTACTTTTGAGTGTTCCAAGGCTGTATTTCTGTTGTTGGTTTCTTCTCGTCTCTTCGTTAAGTTTTCGAGCTTTTACTGTTATCTACTATCGCTGAATAAATATATGGTGCCGGGTGAGGACTCTCTTCAGTGCCTGCGGTCTTTGCAGGGCATTTCAATGTTTAAGTTTTGGAAGCAATATGAATCGAAGGTATTATTGTTTCTTGTGTGTTGGTGTGGGAGTATAAAGAGAAGGCAAGGAAAACAATCTTTGTTTATAGTCCTTTTACCATAAAAGGACAGGCATCTGATCATTTGTTATTAAAACGCAACTGTTATATGATATATTGATCTGTATTGCATGTTGTCAAAGTTGGCGAAATACTTAATATTTAGTGAAGAATTTCTAATTAGAAATTTAAATGTTATAAATGCTAGTTTTGCCAAACTTCGGTTTCACCAGTAATACTATGTGATATTAATTTGCAATTTTTATTATTACTTTTTTATCATTAGTAGTAGCAACAGTAGTAGTAGTAGTACTGTATTCATCAATCTTGCCACACTTAGGCTAGAGTGTGGTTTAAATAGTGTTTTAAAAGAATGACACTTCTGAACAAGAAGCACACCAAAAAAATGAACAGAGCTGAAGTGTCAATGACAATCGATTGCCATAAATAATTTAACAAAACTGTTGATTCGTTAGATTCATCACTGCCTTTAACATGCCTCCTTTTACGGATGTCAATTTCGCAACCGTGTCAGTATTTTAGATAGTCAATAACTTTTTTCCACAGGTGTTCCACTTTGTCGCTCCTTTGTAGGCCGATAAACGTTAATTATAATTGAACAGTGTACACTACTGTTCAAAATGGAAATAATAAATTAACAGACACGATTTAAATACATTAGGAATACTATTAATTAATATCTTATTTACGTATTTGTATAACCAAATGAATTTCCCGCTTATTGATTTTTGCTCACTGGCATAAATACTTAAAGTAACAAGAAATTACCTAAAGTGACCAAAGTCCCCCGCCTCCAAAAGTCTTGGCAAGGATAATAAAACTCAATCATCAATAGGTCTTTTTATCGCGACAAATCGTCGTATGTGTATGAAGTTTCCTGAAAGTACTCCAGAAGGCTACAGACATAACGTGATGGAACCGCAGAATCAGGAAATGCTACTACTCGTATTACCAATGTCCAATGCCCACACCCCGCTCCACACACATACTTAAGCTAGTGGCGTGGACAAAATATATACGAATTAATTTGTGATTGTATCAACGATTTATATCGTTACCCTGCACACTTACCTTTCTTTTCTACCTTTACTGGAATAAACTTTTTAACAGGGTATGGCTGTGGGACTGGAACTTTCTGTACAACCTTCACAGGTTTCGGTACTGCAACTGGCACTGGTAATAGAATATAAAATCACAAAGTCTTCACCTGTGGGAAACAGAGCTGGTCGCTTTGTTATACGTTTAGTAATGTGTTCTGGGTGTGGTGGCGAGCCTGACTTCAGAAGAGTAAGGTTATGTACAAGTCATCTAAATTAGTATGAGTTTTGGCCGTGACTGAGTCCCAAAAGGTCGGGTTCCGGTAGGCCTTGTTGAGGCAGGATTTTGTTTTCAGGCTTTTTTTTCTTCATGATATAAGGAATTCAAAATATTGCCATGTTATTATTTTGTAAATACTCCGAAGAAGGGACCATTTTGAAATACAGAATAAATCAAAATAAAACAAATTAGTAAACTCTGGTTTATTGAGTTTGTTCATGAAGAATAATGAAAAATGCAACTTTAAGTGTAATTTTATTTTCATATATTAAACCATATTTTATACCATTTTTATTTTCCGTTGAAATAAATTATTCATCTAAAATTTGGATTGTAAGTGTGAAATAATTTGTTCATCTAAAATTGTAATTTTAAATTTTGTTTTTGATTGTCCTAAAGTATTTCGTGTATCACCCAGCAGAACATTCAGGACTCATTTATAGATACATCATACTGTCTATTTTATGAATAAAATTATGCAGAAAACTACTCACCATGGACAGGTACTTTTACAGGAATGTGCACTGAAAATAAAAATAATACATAACATTGTTTGATTATATTATCAATGTTTACAATATCATATAGGCTGAATATATCATATTCAAGCTTATCGTCCTTATTTAACAAGTTTTTTTTTAATTTTATATGGCAAACCTTGAAATTCTTAAACACTTTCAAATAATGACTTTCAATATGAATTCGTGTCACTTAACTTCTTTATGGCAGTGTTATTTAAGCGTTTTGTTTTCAGACAATATATCATTTAAATGAAATGAAATTATTTCTTTCCAAATTCCATTATGCAAATATCTATAAACCTTTGGTTTGTTCTACAAGACGTTAATCTTGTAAAACTTGTAAGGTACGAAATTGGTGTATATAGGACAAATCAAGACCAATAAAATATTGTTTTATCCGAACGGGGGATAGAAAAAAGGATGGCAGACATAACGAATATTATAGCTAAATATACTTCAACCGACTATCACCTTAGAAACACGCAGGAGAATGACCATTTTTGTTTCGTTTATCATGCTATATGAACTGTTCATGGAACACAATTCGGATCAACCCACATTAGCGAACATCCGTGCAAGCTTAGAGTCATCCTGAAGACACTTTGGGTCTTTGGCTACCCATAGTTAGCACTGAAAAAGACTATGATCAGACAACGAGGATGCGCAGGCTGATCTGAGTTCACCGGGCGCACTCGTAATATTGTAGGAAATGCTGTGGCCCAGCTCATATTTGTTTACTCTTATTACCTGGTTTCTCTACAGCAACTGGGTATGGTCTGTCCACTGGAACCTTCACTGGTACCGCAACATGGACTGGTACCTTCTTCTCTACAGGTACAGCCACTGAAATTAATACAGGGGAAATCAGTAAAAACCACCGATATTGCGAATAGATATAGCTGACGTTTGTCAGAAAAAAAAATATTATCAAATGGCCATCCAAGAAGCATTTAAAAACTTCCAAATATAATCTGACCGAACGAAAACGCGAAATCCGTTAATATGTGTCCCATATTGTCTTTCAAAAGATCCGCCATCGTTTGGGACAAAATGGCTGTGAGAGATAAACTAAGGTAAAGAGGCATAAAGCGAAGCAATGGCTTTACGTCTGTCTATTGCTGCCATTGTGGTCAACAGAAAACCACCGGCAATATTAAGCCGTTATAAAAATCAAAAGTACGTACACACAGGCCACGCCATGCGAAAACGTATATTCGGGTATATGCGGACAGCATCGGCGCAGTCAAATCAGTGTCTTCCCTGTCCGATATCAGAATCACTGGACACTACAAAATGTACGAATGGAGAGCAAATGCTAGTATAATAAAGGTATATACATCGATGAAAAGCAGTTACCTGGGAAGGGTTTCTTGACTTCTACAGGATAAGGTTGAGGTACTTTAACTTTAACTGGGATGTGGACAGGCACTTTCACTGTAAACATACAATAAAAAAGTTTGAAATCGTAGTTAATTGTAAATATTCATACGTCTTGACTTCTTTGCACAAATCTGGGTACCACTGAACAAGCCAAATTTACTACCTACTGATGTATCTAAACCCGCTGAATGAATGGCAAACAGTGTAAATCCTAATTAGATGACACACTATATGGTATCTAACTGCGTCTACACTGTTTGCTCAGGTCTGTTTGTCCCAGTACCTATGGTTATTTTGGTATAATTTGTCAAATACAAGTACCAAGTTTCCGTTAAGCTGCGGTAACTGAAGATCTCGTAGCCAATAGTACGTATTTGCTGACAAAATTGGTGTATCTGCTGATGAACTTGTGTTTTAAATATTTGAACACGTTTGTTATTTTTGATCTAAGTAATGTCGGACTTTAGCAAATGCCATTATCACCAGATAAACTAGACCGAAAGGAAATTTAATTATATCTTAGTGTGGCTACTTGTTTTACTAAAAATTGATACTTATATGTTTAATTGGTGACCGACTGTGGTACTACATTCAAAATAATACTTTACAAAGAATGGTATCATAAGAGTTGATATATCAATGAAACTTCAAAACAAGATTTATTATGCTCCTTGTTGCTGAATGACATTGTGATCTTGGTTCATATTTTGAATACAGATGCATACCTGGTTTGGGAACTGGAACTGCAATGTGAACTGGATAAGGTACTTTCACTGCAAAACAAAAGGTAAACAGTAACAATAATCTATAGGAATATTTCACTGTAAACAAAGGTGAACATTGGCATTAAACAATGGGCACATTTCACTTTAAACAAAGGTAAACAGTGACGATAATTAATAGGCTTATTTCACTGTAAACAAAGCTGAACAATGACGATAAACAATAGGCTTGTTTCACTGTAAACAAAGGTAAGCAGTGACAATAAACGATAGGCATGTTTCACTGTCAACATTGGACAACAATGACAATAAAACATTAGGCATATTTCACTGTGAACAAAGGTAAGCAATGACAATAAATGATAGGCACAATGACATACACAATGCGCTTCATCATTTACGTAAACAAAGATAAACAGTGACAATAAACATTAAGAATAGACATATGCTGAATAAGGCCATTCATCATGAGTAATATAAGGCCATTCATCATGAGTAATATAAGACAGTGATATGATTTACACAATTTGATCTACCATAGGATTGCAGACAATAAATTGCTTTGGTTTATAACCAGTCTTTCCACTATGGCATATTTATTCTGGTATGCAAAAACACTCAATAAAATACTGTATTTACCATAAGTATTCGGACTGATATGCCTGAGGAAACAGTGCAGACCCAGATCAGGTGCTAAAGAATGCGGAGTTTGATCACGGTTTACAATGGATGTCCATTATCCAACAATTTTAGACACATCAACATATAGTGAAATGAACTTAATAAGTTTTTAGAGCGTCTCAAGGAGTTAAGCTGTCCGGATAACTAGGGTAAATGCAGCATTACAGCAGGCATACTGACTTGCTGGATGTTCCAGCAATTTTAACAAGGGAAACATCTTATGTTACTTCATGTTTGCTTTCCTGTACACCAAATCCCATTCTGGACAGGGATCTAATAAAAAACAAAAGAACTTGCTCGCATTTGCGTTTTAGAACGGCAGTAATTCTATTTTGAGTTGTCTCCCCTGGAAGTGTATCAACTGCCCATAAATGCATGGTGGAAATAAGAGACAATAAAAGACTATGATATATACCTGGTCTGTCGACTACAACGGGTTTGGGATACGGAACTGCTACTGGAACTTTTACTTTTTTTGTCTTCACAACAGGGTAGGGTTTAGGGATAGCAACTGTAATAAGCACAAATAAACAGCTTTATTATATAAATTCAGCGTGTGTTTAAGAAAGTGAGCGCTCATTTGAGCGCTCTTATGGCTGAAAATTGTATTGTTGAACGCTCAGTGGGCGCTCAGTCATTATTTTATTTTTATTTTTTCATTTCCACTGATTTTCTGAACGTAAATATTACAAAAATACATTTTACGGACCTTTCATTTTAAACTAAAAAAAATCGAAATTTATTTCAAAGGAAATTGAAAGAAATTGGCTGCGCTCCTGTAATATCAAACAGGTACGTCGCTATATTGGAAACCCAATGCGATACACCTCCCAGCCTGTTTCGCGAGTACTTGCGGGCGATCTGGCGAGCGCTTGCATTCAGAAAAAGAGCAATATGTTACTCGGCAAGTACTCGGATTGTTGAACACACCTCTGGTTTTAATATGCACACAGCCAACTAGCATAATGTTTTAAGCTCAGTTATACAAAAGACTAATCATTCAATCTACATTAAAGCTTGCTTTATACCATCTGATTTTCTAGGAGTAATTATTCCTAAAATCGAATATCGCTGTAGCCAACACTAGGACGCGTGAGCAGTATTTCACAATACAATACTGCTCATGAACCGAGTCTTCGCTTTTTAAGAGTGTTTTAGCTTTCAAAAGATATCTTTTTTCTTAAAAATAATAACGTTTGAACATCTTTACAACTTAAGCATCTGTGCATTCATATGATCCACCAGCCGGGATACAATAGGAATCCAATATTTTGACCAATCCATGAAATTCTCTTGCATTCAATACAGTCATGCCAGTGACTCCGTAAATCATTTGAGGCGCTTTATGGAAAAAGAACCGTTATAACATATGAGAATAGCAAAGGTTCAGACCTGCGCGTCCTCGTAGTTTCGCCAGAACTTACGCATATACCCTACAAAACTCCAATTAAATAGAGCAAATTCTTCCGATACCGAGGCACCTTTTTTGGATTTGAATCTATGTATATCTAATGGTACAGTTTCCACCAAGATTTATAATAAACGGGACGATTTTGATTTTGATATGGTCAATTTCCCATTTCTGGATGGCGATGTCCCCCGGCGTACCTCATATGGGGTATACATATCTCAACTTATTAGAGTCGCCAGAGCTTCTTCAAATCACACGTTTTCGAAATTCTATCGCAGACACAGTGCCTTGGTAAAAAAATATAGCGTCAGTCAGCAACACTTCTGCAACCGGACCCAGAATTTTACGGTGACTTAGTGTTCAGATTTTGAAAAAAAATGTAGGAAAATCTAACTTTTCGGAGCAATTCAGAAAACTTATTAACCGTTATAAAAGAATTGGCTATAGGCTGGATATTATGCGGAAGACTGCATACCTAGTTGTCAACCCAATCATTGTTGACGGCTATGCTTCACTCTTTAAGTGCACGACGGCGGTTCGGGCCTCAGACTCAACGACGGCCTCTTCGTAAAACTTTAACCAGTGGGTTGGGGCTTGACGATATGTCTTTGGCTTGGCCCGCTGTGGTTCAACTATTGGTTTTCATTTACTCTACTCTACAGTAGAATTAGCCACGAGTACTTGTCTTTGTTTAATGTGGTGATTAATTTGATTTTAATGTTTTCGCTTTGATGCACTGACTGAGTTGGGAGCCTTTATGCGAACCGAATTTTTATGTATTTTTGTATTAAGAGTTGCATCAGGACCCAGGGTGAAGTTGGCTAGCTATTAAAGTGCTTTAAACCACACCCCTACCCACCCCATCCTACAAGTGGTTTACTGACCATTCTAAGGCGGTGGTCCCTGTGTTAGTCTTACTCTTTGTTGCTTTGTGGTTTATTCTACGAGGCGATTTGGCTTATGTCGTACCTTCTGTCATTTTGTTCTTGTGTTTTTCAGTCCTTTTAGCATTGCGATTACCTCACTTGTGGAAGAGAGAGCTAATCTTAGTGCTTTTCGTGCGTTTGTTCGATTTGCGCTTGTTTGGATTTGTCGGTTTTCCCTTCCTCTTGGTGTCTGGGAAGGGCTGCGTTTTGTGATTGTGGCATTCTCTGGACTTTTCTCCTACTTTTTTTCACGGTGTTTGCTCACGTAATCTGTAGGCAAAACACTAGGCTTAGTTAGTGAACTCTGGAACTGATACTATCAGAATCACATCAAGTTCTCAACATCTCAACATTAGCCTTGCTAAGAGGCCGAACATGTGCACTGAAAGATTGATTCGACGGAAAGTTTGAAGAGCCCTTTTCTCGCAACATTGCTCATTTCTGGATTGTCTTTTATATCGGAGTGGAATGAATTAGGCCAACATCAAATAATATAAGTACAAATTTGCCAGTAAATCTATGTAGGTCAATACTGTAGCTTACCTGGAACTCTGACATGAACTGGTACGGGTTTTGGTACATGGACTGGATAAGGCTTTGGCACATGGACTGGTACTGTCAAGTAGACGAAACAATATGAAACGAAAAGTCAGAAAACGTACCTTCGGACATGTGTGTCCAGCGAAGATTCATGACAGCCTGTGCATTCGCGACGTCTGATCAGAATCTTCTCTGATCGCGTTTTAGATAGCCAATTGTGCAAAGTATCTTCATGTGGACAATGAAGACTGATCAGATTGCGCGTATGTGCAGGCTGATTTAAGTCTTCGTTGGGCGCACATATCAGAATATATGTTTTCTCAAGTTTGGGCTCATAATATCTAGATATGTCACAAATTCCGGTGTATATTTAGCGTATTAGGTCATACACTTTGAATCTGCATCTAAATGTTTGCTTCTTTCAAAGGTAATTATTTGTAAAACTGCAACCAAGCTAAATTGTTTCAAACATATCGTGATGCTGTGTATTTGGAATTTGGAAGATATATCAATACCCACAGTTCTATGTTAACTTTTATTTATGATTGGACGATTAGATAAAGATTGATAAAGCCAGCCATATACGAGGCGTGGTAGCTAATTCACGGCTTATTTTCTTAAGGACAAGTGGGCTTCGAGGCTACCATAACCTGTGATACTAGCATAAATATGCAGAATGTTTCATTTCTCCTTGAGTAGCCTTCACTGAAAATACACAATATCATTCACCGTGTAGCTCCTTTCTGTCTGTCAGAGCTTTGCCTTCTGTTGTCCTACCTAATTGATCTGGACAATTCCTATTAGATGTTAAGATAGCTACATTGTTATATTTTACGGTAACACCAGTGTCAATATGATTGACAAACACACACGTTTGACTAGAATTATTGTATATTTAGGGAAACAGATTAAAATACGAAAGTCTTGGACTTTCTTCTGGATTCTCTTTGTATAATTTGTGTATGTGTGACAATGTTTTATAGCATAATGTTTTTCACTTATATGTTATGCAAATAAAGGTTAAACCAATGACAACCAATATACACACCTTTCACGGGAACAGCTACTGGCACTGGTTTGGGAACATGTACCGGAACATGTTTTATCTTCTCAACAGGAACTGGAACTTTCACTGAAAAACAATAATTGCTACATAGATACAAATTTTCAGAAGACAAGAAAGCGCTTTTTTATGTTTGTCAATAATGAATTAATTTTAAATGTACTGCGAGTTTTATCTAAAATTAGACATAATTATATATATATATATATATATATATATATATATATATATATATATATATATATATATATATATATATATATATATATATATATATATATATATATATAATTCTGTCTTCTAACAAGAAGTGTTAGAAGACAAGACAAGGAAGTGCGTTTTGAATGCTAGTCAATAATATGTTCATCTTCGAAATATACTGTAACTTTTACTAAACTAACAGAGAAAAGATTTTCACCTGCCTCGTATAATTACAGCAACTTTCAGTACATACCTTTCTGAATAACTGGAACCTTCTGAACAACAGGGTCTGCAAGAAAATAATATACTTTCATAGAACAGGATACACTTGGCAAATTTTTCCATTCTTAACAAAGATAACTTTTATGACACGTGTTTTCAATCATGCTCACAAAGCCTCTTTTGAAAATGGATCTAATCTAGAAGGAAAAAAATAGTTCCAAGGTGAGAGAGAGCAAATTCTGTGATTATTGACTCAGTGTTAACTTTTTTCAGATAGGTTACGTTTTACTATACTGGTCCTATAATTTGAAGAAGTCCCTGTTACTGACCTGCTGATGAGCATGAACATTGTAGAATCTGATATCTCTCGCTCTCTCTCTTTCCCTCTCTCTCTCTCTCTCGCTCTGTCTCTCTCTCAGATGAACAGATGCCTTTTGTGCTGAGCTAATATTTGCGATTATCGATCGTAAAGAATAACAAACAATATTGTGACGAGCAATACCATGTAGTAAGGAATCGCGTTTCATATGCGACCAGTAAAGCTCAGATGCAGTCAGCTCGTGTGCGTCATTTGCCAGATGACAACGGTAGACAAGGTACAGACTGACTGTTCACGTGCACGTATTCTGTGACATCACTCGAATGTATTTTCAGATGCGTATGGACATACCGTATTTTCCCTTAATATTCGAACACCTGAATTCCTTGCCATACTTCTTCTACAGTTTGAACAATCCCATTTCACTACCTATAGATGTGTCTAAAAACTGTTGGACTCGTGGCAGACAGTGTAGATCTGGATCAGACGCCGCGTTCTGATCTGGGCCTACACTGTTTACACTGGCCGGTCTGTCAGAATAGTTAGGTAGATTCGTTTTTTAGAAGTGAAGTGCTCGTGCAAAGTGTACTTACATGGTCTATCCACAGGAACATGCTTTATCACTTGTACTGGTTTTATTACAGGATAGGGAACATGTTTTATTACTGGATCTGTAAAAATAGCAACAACAGGTATAGTACTAACTGTAAAATAGTGGAAACATTTGATTTTACATTACTACAAGTTATAACCGTTAAAGCCAGATTTTTGTTTGTTTTCTTTAATTTAAATCTACTTTTACTAAACTAGTTTGTATATTTTCTATTTACAGATGATAACGTCGTTTCTAAGCGACGTTGCTAACGTGATGCCTTCAGTACAGTACTAGTGTAATGATGAATTAAAGTAACAATCATAAACTTAATTAATCAAGCGATATAACAATAGTGGCACAATTTTACGTTTATATTTATCAAATGTTGCATTTTTGTGATGGAATATAAATGTATTCGTCTAAATATTTATTGACTATGTCTACGTTGTCTGTTTGTCGATAAATGTCTCGGTAGAAGAACTGCGACATTCGCAAGATCTTAAATTGTTACTCGCCTTAATGGGATTTTAACGTTCTTTTTTTTTTTTTGTTGTTGTATTTTCTCTTTTAAAATTTCGTACTATTGGTCCTTGATCTACTAGGAAATTATATGGTAAATTCTCATATACACGAGCCGAAACGTAAGAATGTGGCGCAGTCTGATCGCAGTCTTCATTGTCAACTTGAAGAAACCTTACATCTTTAGCTCCCAATCAGACTACGTGAATGGTCAAGCTGATCTGAATCTTTACTGGGCACACAATTCTGAGGCTACGTTTTCTGATGTTGTGAACCATATGTTTTTGCTGTTGTCAGTCGAAGAAAAAGTTACTTTGAGCACTCAAACAAGTATTTAATTTTGTGCTGCTCTATGTGTTGAAATTACTAAAATATATAAGACTGCAAATATTACAACTGTTTTATTGCTAAATATCAATAAAAAAAAAGAAAGTAAAACCCTACTTACATGGTTTAGGGATGTGTACAGCTAGAAAATAAAATAAAACAGTGTAAATAAATGTAGAAGAAATGGTAAACATAAGATATATTAACAATATATTAGACCGTAGTAGCTTTTAAAACACTAGTTGTTCTGTTTATCTATACAGTATGACAGTTTCCTCAAACTTTATCAACATACTGGACTTTTTGTTTACCAAGTCTTTGAGACAAAAGTATGAAGTTATCATCAACACACTAAACGTTTAAAGTCTTAGAAGACAACATAATGATGTATTACTCCTCTAAAGCAGCAGACTACTGTACTTTCAACATATTTCAGAAACTCGTTTTTGCTTGGCGCGTTACACAGAAAAAGTAATTTTGTAAATTTTTGTCCTGATGTAATGCAAACCATTTGCCTGTGCACAAAAAAGTTTTGTTCTAGTCATTGGTTTTTAAGAAATGAAATATTTTCATTTTTCTACAGTAAAAATTGGAAGCAAATTATACAGAAATCTAAGGGTAAGTAACTTGGAGGCAGATTTTTCAACAAGTTCCGCTTGTTCAAATATTCAGCAAAAAAAAAAAAAAAAAAATAAATAAATAAAAAAATCTTCAATACAAAATTAAAAAAAAAAAAAAATCATTTTACTTTTGAAATTGCATAGGTCAGACCAATTTTGGTCGTAAATTTAATTTTAGGGTAAATATTTGAGAACAAAACACAGGAACAGAAAAGACAAATGGTTTCTGATAAGATATGGTCAATCAGAACAAAATATTTTCATTTTAAATAAAACGCCAAGCCTCAAACGTCTTTCCGTGTGATGTCGAAAGGACAGTAGTCGTTTTTTAGACAACAACATGACATGTTTTATTTAGCAAAATACGCATTTTACAAACTATAAACTTCTTTGAGACAAGCATGTTTCACTCAGTAACTTTCAATTAAGTTCCTTTAATATATGTCAGATGTTTAACGCTACCAAGCAAATTGTTTCCTTTTAGAGTAGAACACTTTACAGAAGGAGACTAGTGTACAGGAATATAAATAGAAATTCACAAAAGTTGTCACTCTTGTAAAACAATTGCGGAAAATCTAGTAAGTGTATCCAGTCCCCTTGAAACTGTGACTTTCTGATGTTACATTGACATCACGAAAACATGCCTATATAATCTTGACCCTCTAATGTCCCGCTTTTATATAGTAAAACTGGGGTTTACAGGGGTATAAATTATTTTTCTTCTTCCTGCTCAAAAACATAGATTGTGGGTACTCGTCAGAACCACCTCGCCGATGCTGTTCTTACGAGTACCCACAAACTATGTTTTGAGCACAAATATGAAAAATATCAGAGTTTTTTTTTATCTGAAAATTTTCAGTTTTTGGAGGTGGAATTTTCTATATATTTGAATAGGCGTGTTTTCATAATAGAGATACTAATACTTACGGTACGGTATATGAACTGGAACTGAAAAAACAAAGATATAGAACAAATGTTTAAATCATGCAGTTTCAAAGTTTCAAACATGTTGTACAAAAGCTTGTTCCGGAAGTCAAAGACGTGAAATGAGACATTTGTCAAAAAGAAAATACGACCACACAATTTGAGCCGGGATGTAGCATTTCCAACAAGATCGCATGTGCGCCCAGCGAAGACTCAGCTCAGCCTACGCATCCGCACATCAGAGTCCACATGAAGACGTTTTGATTCCTTAGCTACCCACAGTATGTCCTGCGAAGACTGATCAGACTGCACAGATGCGCAGGCTATTCTGAGTCTTCGCTGCACACATATGCAGTTTTGTAAGAAATGTCCGGCTCGTTTGTGTGTGAAGTTGTTTCAGCAGCTTATTCTTTATAAAAAAAATAATTATTGCTTTAAATGATTTTGCGATATAAAAAGATAGATCACTTTTATACAAAAAAAAAAAAAAAAAAAAAAAAAAAAAAAAAACAAAAAACTGCACAAATAAACTATTGTTTTCATCTTTACAAAGTAATTTACAATGTATTTCGTTATTTACATCGTTCATAGTTACATCATGAAATTATAATTATCATATATTATACCTTATTATATCTTAACTTATACAAAGATTATATGATTGATCATGAAATATTTTCTACGGTCATTCTCTCCCTTCCGCTGTTTCAAGAAGGGCAGTTGTCAGTGTCTGGCGAAAGAATGTGCACAATACTGGTTAACCGCTTAGAGGACTAAGCCTGTCCAGTAAACGTGTGGTTAGATAAACTGACCGCGCTCGACATGCCCCCACTGGGTTGACTGGGCCGTAAAACCTCGACATAAACAAACAAATAATATATATAAAATGTAAGATTCTGATTATCATAAGACTTCTGAACTGTATTTTATGGCCATAGATGTTGAGACTTTTTACAATAGAAAATATAACATTGTCACGTTATATATATGATGTTAACAAGCCTGTGCAAAATTGTTCTTCTATCCATAGCAATTTAACTAACTAAAAGAGGCAAATGCCAACACTTTGATTGTTATGCCAACCAAGATAGATTTATGCAGTGCAAAGAAATGATAAAAATTGAATTTGCTAGTTATGCATATCCCTGTTAACCCCATGTTTGTCTTCATATGAACCGTGGCATAGCGTTTTCTATAAGATGTATGTGCGCCAAGCTAGGCGCCAAACCAAGACAGCGTCCACGCAGGATGACCAGAGTCTTCGCTGTCCGCCTGAAGACGATTTGAATGCTTGGCTATGCACAGAGTGTCTTGCAAAGACGGATCAGACGGCGTGGTTGCGCAGGGTGATCTGAGACTTCGCTGGTGGCACATGTAATCTTGTAGGAAACGCTGTGTCCTGGCTCACTGTCAACAGGTGGTACATTTTCGCAGTTTTCAATCGCTATCATCCATTAAAAAAATATCTCAGTTATTTTGTTTACTTTCTAACGAAATTCAAACAAAGCATGTAAAACACCTTTTTACATTAATTACACTTCACCGAATTATTTTAGTTTATAAAATGTGTGTGATTCGTATGTCCATTTCGTATGTGCCTTTCTTTGCATGTTGTTGCAAAATAACCTATCGTCTGTCTACCTGATAACTTAATTGAATGTAAACAATCAATATCAACACACATGTTAAAGTGTTCCTTCAGAACATAGGTGGACAGTGAAAGCCAAGATCAGCATTCACATCCGCACAGTGTGTTCTGGGTCTCCGCTGTTCGCTCTCCGCTTACAAAATCATTTGATGCCATCATTTGATCAGAATCATTTACAAAATCAGCTGTTACTGGTCTGCTCAAAAAGGCCTGAGTAGAAATGACGGATGTACCTTGACCTAGGCACTGCTGTTCGCATAGGCTCCGAAGGCCGTTTTCACGTGGTGCGACACATATAAACAACTAATGTAGTGTTTGCATCACTGTTATGTCGGAGAAAAAGGATTTTTGTTGTATGAGAAAAGTGACCCAGATCAGCCTGCTCAAGTAAACAGATAAGAAGAATTGATACATTTTTAGCGGGGAACCAACTCGGTCAAAATTATTTTGCCTCCCTAATAAAAAGAGGATCTATTATAAAAGGAAAGAATCGGCAAGTGAAAAGGGGTCTACTATAAAAGAAAAGAATTTGCACCCAGTGCTTTTGTGTCTGGGTACGGCTGGCCCCGTAAATGCTGGTCCATGTCTATGCCTTTTCAGTCTGCGCGGTAGCGCAGCCTGGTTGGGTCTATACTATGCTACATATTGGTATCTTGGTCTCTTGATTCTTTGATTTTGCTGGCCGGTAATACTTCCTACTGGAGGTCTGCTGTGCCTGGACCTGTGGTATTTTATCCGTTACGCGGCTGTTCGTTAATTTTGCATGCGCGCCCGGCTAAGGCTCGGATCAGCTTGCGCATCCGCGCGGCCTGATCTGGGTCTTTGTTGTGCGCTCTATGGAAGGCCGGGATCATATAGATCCTTAATGCGGCCGGTGTGGACTTTTATCTGGCTGCACAGATGCGCAGGCTGATCTTGGTCTTCGCTTGTCGCATTCTTGTGTATTGTAGGAATTGCTGTGCCCCGGATAACTTGCTTTATTGTACATTGCCGCTATTTCTTATGTGACGTAGCTGGCGTGGCGCATCGCATCACGTTACGTTTTCGTGCGCGACGTCATCTATAGCTATTGGTTATTACATCCTATAGAAGCCGTGATGGCGAAACGTTGATGTTAATACATGATAAAGATTATTTCGTGTTGGTGTTGATTTACTGTACCAAATTATGCACCCAGTGGGGAGCAAATTTTTTCCTTTTAGAGTAGACCCCTTGGGAACAAATTCCTCCCTTTTAAAGCAGACCCATTAGGATTAAATTCTTGCTTTCCAGAGGAGACCCATCGGGACTAAATTCTTTCATTCAAGAGTAGATCTGTTTTCAGAAGAAGCTTGTCGTGGATGAAAGCAAGTTTTGTCACAAAATTGCCTCCTTTGAAAAATTACAGAAAATTCACCAAGTATATCCAGCTTCTATGAGGTAATGTTCTCTCACATAATAACCAGATATCGTCAATGTAAAGACGAATAACAAAAAAACTCTGATCAGACTGCACGAATGCACAGAACATTGTTTGATTTATGTCTTGCATTACGTTATATTCTTATATTTTGCTTCACATTTGGGTGTCTGTAAGTGACGTGTGTTTGTCTGAATGCGACACTGTGCTGTAATTGTTTTACATAGGGGATATTTACTCTTTTGCTGTGAATACCATAAATATTGGCATCGAGTGTAATGAAAACATCAGTATTTTCACGAGTGCGAAGCACGAGTGAAAATTTGAATGTTTTCATTACACGAGATGAATTTTTTTTTATGGTATTCACTAAAAAGAGTAAATTTTCTTTTCATTTTATTGTTTACACGCCAATGCGCGATTCTGACGTCATAAATAACGTCACCAAACAAAACATGAAAGTCATGGCGTCGACGCTCAGTGCTTAACATGTGAAAAGCTGGAGAGACAAATAAAAAAAAATCGGCGGGTCGAAATAATTTTGATACCAAAATGTTCCTTACATTCTAACTAAGAAAATGCATACCAACACTTGATACTCCAGTTAAGAAACAAAGAAGTTAATGGTGTTCAAAAATCTGAAGTGGAGGTAAGATCCACATCTGAAACAATGAAGAAAACCGAAGTTGCCCAAAGCGAGGAGTGAAAATAAAAATCCGTATCAGTCACTAGTGAAATAATACGATATCATTTCACTAGTGATTGATACCACTTTTATTTTCACCAGATATACACTGATTTCACCGCTAACAATAAAATAAAAACCATTTATTTAATGCGCTGGACAGACACATTAATCAGTCTGTAGCTCTCTTTCTTATGCCATTATTACACAATGTCTCCTCGATCTGACGTTTATCTTTATCACTTTCAGGGCCAATTCAACAAACGACTTATTGCTAATATGTTCGCTTATTTTTCCAAGAAAATGGTCTTTGATTTTTCATGCAAATTGTCTCCTAATTTGCATGAAATGTCAACGGCCTGTTTCTAGGAAAAATAAGAAAAAAAAAAAAAAAGATCTTCTACTAAAATTTAAGGAGTAAAGGTTTCCTAATATTTAGGGCAATTTCTAATTATGTTACTCAATCTTTATTGACCCTGAGCAAACTCCCATCAAACTGCGTACATGAGCACGCTGATCACATTTTATGTAATGCTGTTCAGTTGATGAATACCGTAAAAGAAATGCATTACGATAACACACATATATAGAATATACTGAAAATTTTACAACAATAAAGGAAAATTTTGAGATAAAAACTTCTGATTTTTTTTTCATATTTTTGCTCAAAATATAGATTGTGGGTACTCGTTAGAACCGCCTCTTCAAGGCGGTTCTAAAGAGTACCAACAATCTATGCTTTGAGCAGGAATATGAAAAATAATGTATACCCATGTAAACCCCAGTTTTACTAAATAAAATTGGGGTTTAAGGGGGTCAAAATTATATAGGCGTGTTTTCGTGATGATTGAAGTATTAGCATGAGCTTCACCAGATAAAATATAACATATGCGACCAGGGTAGACTCAGATGAGCCTGCGCATCCCACACACACTGATCAGAGTCTAAATATGGCAGGAACATAATATATGTCCCTTAAACAGTCCAATAATCAAAAGTGTAGACTGATCAGACTACGTTGGTCTCATATATCGTAAGTTTGGTTTCTACGTGGATGCTCAAAATGTTTTGTAAAATAAAACGACAGAACAAACACCACCACCATTAAAATCTCTACACGAATATATTGTACAACGGGTATTTTTTGCCCATTTAACACATTCTCGACAACATCAGTATTTATTTTCTCTTTGTGTGGGTATAAATGGTTTGGACTGGGATAAAACAGGGATAAATGAGAGTGAATGTAATAGTCTGCTGACGGTACATCTGTTTTGGGATATATCTACAGGACAAAATACCGCTGACATGGGTGAAAAAATTATCCTTTGACACTCTTTGGGCAAAGCCAGCAGATCATTCAATGATAGTTTTGTTATTTTTTTCCAGACAATAGAGTGTTTGTCCTCAGAAGACAGATTGCAAGAAATGTCAAAGCCTATTTTCTGGAAAAAAAAAAGTTCTAAAAGTTTAACCCGTTATGATAAGGTTTAACGTGGCTTGTTGCGAATACTAACTAAAGTAATTAACACTGTTGCGAGTAGCACATGAAAATACCCGGTATACATGATTGCTGCAAAGAGCAAGTAACTAATGACCTGTAACTTCACTTACCTTTCTTTTCTATCACCTTTGTTGTGTGAAAGCTTACTTTAGCTTTTTCTGTAAATATTATAGTGCATGTTAAGTTCCAGCAAAAAGCAAAGCGTGAATACAATCTAGTGCTTTAACCCATTTATGCCTAGAAAATGGACATTAGTAAACAATCTAGACCCAGAATGCGGTGTCTGATCACGGTCTACACTGTTTGCATGAAATACAAGAATTTCTCTAAAAAATGAATATAATTAAACGTAACTACCCCTTTAACTGGCGATGAACCTGTCCAAGGAGTTAAGAATAATCCACTAGACATAAAGAGATTAAAATCTATAAGCATGTGTATATAAGCATAAGCAGTGGAATCAAATAATAATAATAATAATAAGAAGAAGAAGAAGAAGAAGAACAATAATAATAATAATAATGATAATAATAATAATAATAAATACCATCTAAAAATTTTACTTAATACCTGTAAGACAAATAATAGTTTTTGGCAAGAAAATGCTTTGAATGGTATGTAGTTTCTTTGCACTATAGTTTACTTTACTTTTTTTGGAAATATGCAACAGGTTTTATATTACCACAATTGTAAATAGAAATATTTGTATTCTCCATATTGCATTATATGCACTTGCCTTAGTTCAGCTGGAAGTGTTTCAGTGAACATTTAATCAGCTTTGTCAGCCCTGTAGACTTTTGCACACAGAGTAAGGCCAGATGAGTAGGACCGTCCCTCCAGGATCTACAAAGTCTATCATTTTGACAGAGATTTGTTCTGTTTACAGTAATGGGAGTGTCCTAATGCACATCTGGGAGTTCATTTCATAAACTCAGGGTGAAAGGGTTAAACAAGAATGTATTATGTAGTTAGATATATGGTTAGATATTGAGGACAGAACGTGAAATATACATTTTATAGGGACGTGTGCGTGAAGAGCTGTCAATATATGTTATGCGGAAGAATACATCAAACGCTTAGAAGGGCTTCCGCCATGAAATATAAAACGGTCGTTTATTGCCATAAATCTCGACGTTAATGGCTTTCTTAACATTCTCTTGTTGTGTTTCTCAGGTGAGCGCCATACAAACCTAGATCAACATTTTATTTATGATTGCTAAATTTCAGAACAACGCGTTAATTTTTATTACCTTGTTTTGTATTGGTTAAAAAAACATGAATGTTACACTTGAATTCATGTTTACGATAGGAAATGAAATTCGTGCGAAAGAAACTATTCATGTCATATTAGATAAAGTCGTAACTAGGGGATGTAACAACCAGTTTAATTGCTTAACCTAAGATATTAAATAGCCGATGAAAGTTTAACAAGTTCTCTTGCCAGTCTTGTACAGTATCTTTGTTGCATTTAAAAATGAAAACTTTTTGCAACTAGATGTCAAAAAAGAACTTACAACTCAACTACTGTTAACCCTTATGGTCATAATCACATCCGCAGCGGACGGCATTTTAATCTATACTTATTTTCATTTTATTTTACAAAAGCGATAAGTCGCTCAATGTGAATTGTCGGTCTATCATACGATTCACATGGAATGTCAAGGCTAATTATCTCTGAAACATGGCTTTAAAATCACGACACGTGACATCCGCAAATGAACAATACAAGTTTCCGGTCCAGTCCAGTCGGTGTACATTCAAATCATGACTGCTTGCACGCTTGTATATTACATAAGAAACACATACACTGCCATATATGTTTTGCCAACACACAATGTACACGTGCTTATACTGTGATGTGTTCTACACAACACACTATATGCAAGTGCTGATACTGTGTCGTCTTCGTCTTCCGTATAAAGGTCAGGAGTCTTCTTAGACTGTATCGTTAGACTGAAGAATAACTGCACGCTATTGACATTTTAACATACAAGAAAGACACATAAATGAAAACTACAAAACGATGAATGAATTCACTAAATGAATATTTAAATAGATATTGCCCGACAATACTGAGAACTTAAAACATTATCTAGAGATTTATTAAGATTCAACGTTAGTTATAATACATTCCACACAACAATGCGGGCAATGTTGCTATGTCAACAGATTAGAATAAATTCCTAACACCAAAACGGGCACGGTTTCTATGTCATGAGGTTAAATTAAACTCGACACAACCATACGGGCAATGGTATTATATCAACACGTTAAAAAAATTCGACTCAACAAGTCAACAGGTTAGAATAGATTCGACACAACAATACAAGATGACATTAACAGATGGAAATGTTAGTTATCAACGTCGCATTGTCTAAGTCTACATACCATTTAACAATATCATTGGATCTTCGCTAGAAAAGATATTTAGCAATCCGAATAAACGTCTAAACGATTGCCTTTGGAAACAAAGAATACATTGATCACTTAGAAACGGTTGAGTAATCTGAGGAATAAAAGCGGTCTCCGCTGTATTTAGTCACCAAAATTCAATTAAATCAGACTGTCAGCTGTCATTTGATGTTTCGTCCATTATCTTCTTTTGATAATTACAGAAGGAATTCAAGGCGCCAAGACCAAAATATAAATATAGAAAACAAAAACTCAAGAAATCAAGAACTCGAAAAAGTTTCATACATTGTCAGAAAGTAGTTTAAGGACATGTCAAACCTTCTGGACCATTTTGTGTTGTCTCCCAGAAAAAGAGAGAAAAGGAAACTAGCCAGTAGATGAGAGGAGCAGCAAAAAAGTGCCCTCAAACATGCGCAAAATAAGATCAACTGGACTTTGTTCTCCATTCATACATTCTGTAGTATCCAATTATTCTGTTAGTGGACAAGGAGAGCCCTGATCAGACTGCGCGAATGAGTCTTCGCTATCCGCCCGAAGACACGTTTTTGCGTAGTACGGTACACCATCATGATACACGGAGAATACTGAAGTTCAGTGCTAAACATAGAAGTTCTAAATCACGACATGGTAAGTAAAAACATTCATCAAACACTGACATGTTTTAGTTAACATTATTATAAACAGATTAATGTTAATAGACCATCATGTCACACGAAGAATACTGAAGTCCAGTGCTAAACATGGAAATTCTTAATATCGGAAAGGTTAAACATAAATATTTATCAAACACTGATATATCTTATTTATAAAGACAGGAATGTTTACTGACCATTTACTACGTCACGCGCGGAACACTGAGTTTCAAGGCTGAACATGGGCATTCAAGGCTACGTCACGGTCAGTAAAGTCATCAATGGCTGTTTACTGACAATTACGTCGCAAGGGAATGCTAAAACATCAGTGCAAATCATGTGGTACGAGGCTATATGTTGGTCAGTAAAGATTTATCTGTCTATACTTTAGTACGTCAGTAAGACCTTTGATACAAGTAACAGTTCAAAGCAAAGCCTGTGTATTATTTGGACCGCATTAAAGAAAAAGTGCCTTCGAACATGCGCTAAATGTGCAGATTCAGAATATCCTGCGCAAAGTGCAATGTATCATCCGGGCCTTTGCTTTCCATGCATACATCTAGGAGTATCCAACGATTCTATTAGTGGACGGTGAAGGCCTTGATCAAGCTGTGTGGATGCGCAGGTTGATCTGAGACTTCACTGTCCGCATATGTCCGAAGACACGTTTTCGCATTGAGCGGCCCAATTTATGGAAGTGTGCAGTAACAGCGTGACCCCGTGTTAAGCGTATCCTGTAGTGTACTCCGATATGCGTGTTTGTCTAATCACAGGATATGATTCAAAGCCCCAAACCCCGTAGCGCTAAACTACCAGTAAGCGTGTGATATACTCGCTCTATAGGAATATACTCAACAGCAAAAGATACGCGAAGACAATGTTTTACGGTCTTTCTTTTTAATACTTAAAACGCTTGCACAAAATGTTTTAAAGTATGGCTAAGATAAAATAGTTAATATGCAGCAAAAACCCAAGCTAAAATCTTAAACCGTCTAGTGACAAGCAAAGTTGATCCTGACGGCAGTCTGTTATTATTATTATTACTATTATTATTATCATCATCACCATCATTATTATTATTATTAGTGCACCTGGAGGCCATCTTGACAATATTCAAACGATATCTGTTCCCGAGCGGTAAGTCGGATTAATCCGAAATTCGGTGGAAAGCACTGGGGAGATCTTTGGATTCAGAATTGCTAAAATCATTTCGTTCCGATATCCAAGATGGCCGCTACCATGGTCATCTTGAAATTGAAATCCTTTGAACGAGATCTCCTAAACCGTAAGTTAAATTGAGCTAAAGCTAAATTGGAGGCATCGGAGCAACATAGAGATTCAGAATTGCTAAAATTGTTCTGTTCCTATATCCAAGGTGGCTGCCGTAATCTTCAAACCATATCTGCTTCAGAATGTTAAAAGGAATGAGCCTAACTTTGTGGTAGGCATTGGGTTGACACTGAGATTCAGAATTGCTAAAATCACTTTGTTACGATATCCAAGATGCCCTCCATGGCGGCCATCTTGAAAAGCTTCAACTGTTAACTGCTTCCGAAAGGTAAGTCGGACAGAGCTGAAACTTGGTTGAAGGCATTGGAGCAACAAAGAGATTTAGAATTGCTAAAATGGTTCCGTTCAGATTTCCAAGGTGACCGCCATGGCGGCCATCTTGAAATTCGTCAAACCATATCTCCTCCCCAACCGTTAGTCGAATTGAGCCGGAGTGAAATGGAGATTTAAAATTGCTAAATCGTTCAGTTCCAATATCCAAGATGGCGAACATGGCGGCAATCTTGAAACTCTTCAAACAACATCAGATTCTGAATTGCTTAAGGCAATCTGATAGCAAAGATGGCTTCCATGGCACAATGTACTGTAATATATCATGATCAGTCCGATCCACTTGCGCCTCTATTTATTATTATAAAGAGAAAATATGGCTTACATTTCATGTGAATAGTCTGCCGAAATTTCAACACTAATTCTCTTTCTTTTATTGAAAAAGAAAATAAAAACTGCCACAGTTGTGATTCACATTTTAAGATTACAGTGTTTGTCAGAAACTTGCGCGGCGGCCTTAAGTTTTAGTAGCTGCATTCGCCCTCTCCTCAAAGTTCCCTATTTTTACCCTAAATATTGGGATACCATAACTCTTTATCATACTGGCCCTAAAATTTGAACAAGGTGTTTTACTATCTGTCGTATGCCTAAACGTAAAACAGTGTAGATCCAAAACAGACTGTTTGTTGAGGCATGCCTGTCCTAATCCTTTGGGTCAATACGGTTCGGTGGTTTCATTGGCCAATCTATCAATTTTCTCAGCTAACTAGGCTCAGACGCAACAACGAAACTAATTTTTTTGTTCTTTTTTCATTATTGTCTGACTAAACTATATAAACAAATTTGTTAAAAGTTGTATGGTTTTAGGCGCGAGTGATCGTAAAGTGCTACATTCTTCGCGTTTCTTTTGCTATGAGTATTATTGTTATCTTACACGGTCTATTCTTGTATTTTGGAACATAAACTGGTCTTGTACGTTCTATGTATACAGGTTTTGTTTTCGTTATTATTATCGGTCGTTGTTTTTTAGGAGGGGGTTGATATTTCGGGGGCTGATATTTCGGGGGTTGATATTTCGGGGGACGATATTTGCTTCCAAATCCTAAAATAAAATATTTCAAACATAGTAATTTGTTATGGATACATATATTATATATATATATAGAAGTATCAGAGGTATTGTTAAGGAAGATAATGTAATGATTAGTCTGGGATAATTTTCTCCAGTTCTCCATAAAAATCATATGCTGTGATACTTATAAGAAGAGCCTCGGTGAGCCACGTCAAATGAGTACCACAATATCTGCTTTTTTATGGGAAAATAAGTAAAATACAATATCATAGAAGTATCGTTTAATACTCCTTAACAAGTCCACCATATACGAGTATAAAAAAGAAATTGTATCCTAAAATGGCAATTAACATACTAGTATATCCTTTCCTCTCTAGAATGTGTCTGACAGTATTAGATACAACATTTGCACTGCGACATTACAAAAGATAGAAACAGTTATTATAACTTATCGAAAATTAAAAAAAAAATAAACCTTTGTATTAATGGTTCTTCTGATATGACACTTATAACTTCACAAGCATGGTTTTATTTGTTTACTCATCTTACACTTTACCTGATATAGCACTTCATATTATGACTGCTTTGTCTGTTTCTATCAAAAATAAGGAAACCCAGAAAATGACACATCCTTCATAAGGCACAAAAAGAAGGAGAGATGAGGAACATAATGACAATACAAACGCCACATACGCCTGAATTGCAAAAAAGTGGAGTCGCCTTGAAATGGTCGGTTGAAAAAAAAAATGGGTAGCTTAAACTCGTTCGAAATTTCACCTTCAATCAACTCTTTTTGTACTTTTTTTGTCCATACTTTTCTGAAGATTGATGAATCAGCTTATAGTAACTCTGTTTAGACCTCCTACTGATATTGTTTATAAAGCTATGATTGCTCTGGTTGTAATATTTTTACTTAGTTATTTTCTGATGTAGTACACCGAGTTACGTCGTTTCTATACACCTCTACTTAAGCACTCTTCACTTATAGTTGCTAAAGATATACCTGTTCTACTTCTCACAACGCTGGGATTATGTTTGTATTACACCTCTACATATTTTCTCTTTTCTTGTAGTTATTCAATGTGTATCTGCTCTACTTATCATAACACTGGGTTTATTTTGTTCTACACCTGAACTTATGTTCTCTTCTCTCTCGTAGTTACTCAATGTGTATCTGTTCTACTTCTCATAACTCTTGGGTTGTGTTGTTTAAAATATGACTGCTCCTTTTTCGTACAATCTGCTTATATTTTTCTCGATAAAAATACCTCATGTTACGACTACTCTACTCGCAATACCTCATAATTATGCTCTATTTGCTTATAGTTACTCGAAATATTATTTCTCCTTCTTCTCGCAATCTGCTTATATTTCTCTCGCTACAATACCTCATGTTATGACTACTCTTCTTGCAATATACCTAATAATTGTGCTCTTTTTGCTTATAGTTACTCAAAATGTGACTGCTTTTCTCCTCACAATCTGCTTATATTTCTCTCGATACAACACCTCATGTTATCACCCAGGACTCTTCTTACAATACCTTATACTTACGCTCTGTTTGCTTATAGTATCTCAAAATGTGACTGCTCCTTCTTCTCACAATCTGCTTATATTTCTCTCGATACAATACCTTATGTTATGACTCCTGTATTTGCAATTCCTGATAAATATGCTCTCTCTACTTACAAATACTCTAGATATGACAGCTCTACTTTACACGACCCTGCATATTGTTCTTCATCTATAGCACCCATGGTTATGTTATAATGTATCTTACACAATTCTATTTATCCTCTCTGTTCTGATAATTACTCAAGGCGTGATTGCTATAATCTGCTTATATTTTTCAGATACATGAGGCTATGACTATTCTACTAGTGCTCTCTTTGCAAATAGTTATACAAGATACTCTGTTCTATACTTCCTCAGGTATAGTACCTAGGGTTATGACTATTCTACCTGTAACACATTACTTTTGCTCTCTTCACTTCTAGAGACTGCACGACTTGTCACAACTCTGCTGTATTTGTGTCTTCTCGCCCATACTTTTTAATAACTGAAAACTGTCACACAACTTGTGACGTTTTTTCTTATGTTTCTATACATACAGACCTCAAATTATGACTAATTACCCCAAATAGTAGTTACTAATGACTGTATAATATCTAAAGTTAGGACTGCTCTACATCTAATATCTCAAGTTACGACTGCTCCGCATGCAACACTTCCACTAAACCAACATATGAGTTACATACTGATTAAATGAAGAAAACCATATTACTGCCTCGAAATTAGCTTTAAATAATTATCAGGGGCCATAAATTGTGTCACAATTTACAGTAGAATAATCCACTACATCTAATTTATCAAAAAAAAAAAAAAAAATGTCACATTATTGCATGGAAATCAATTTGTGTTATTTATGCTTTAAACTAAAATACAAACGAATAAACAAGCAAAAAGTATGAAGAGGAAGAAAGTAATAAAATGCTTTTCAACTTACCATAGGCCGCTGCAATGCCAATTCCTGAAAAAAAAAAGACAAATATATTTTTACAAAACGAATGTCAAAATAAAATGAACTCTGCAATAGAAAGGTGTCCCCGAGTCATCTCATGTGAAGAGTAAAGACCTAAACCAGCCTCCGAGCTATTCTACAGTAGCAAAACATTCTGTGTGCAAAAGGCCAAGCCGAGACTAAATTGTGCAGCTGGGCCTTCGCTGTCCGCATATTTCCCGAAGGCACTTTTTTAGACACTGTGCTGCTGGATTATAGAATATCATAAGGGTTTCGTCAAGCGAATAGTGCCTTCGAACATACGCAAAGTGCACACATTCTGATCAAGCCTTTCATTACGAAAACATGCCTATTCAAATATACTGAAAATTTTACCACCAAAAATGAAACTTTTCAGATTAAAAACTGATATTTTTCATAATTCTGCTCAAAACGTAGATTGTGGGTGCTCGTTAGAACCGCCTCGATGAGGCGGTTCTAACGAGTACCCACAATCTATGTATTTGAGCAGAAATAACGAAAATAATGTAAACCCCTGTAAACCCCAGTTTTACTATATAAAAGTGGGGTTTGAGGCGGTCAAAATTATATAGGCATGTTTTCGTGATGGCTCCCCAGTCATATAGTCTGTCGTATCCAACGAGTCTGTCAGCGGACAGTAAAGTACCTGATCAGACCGAGCAGATATTGTGTAAAATAGTATTTGTTGGAGAACCTGGATATACAGTTGTTCCTTCAAGTGGAATACAATATAAAAGTAAACAAACGACATATGCGAACAATAAACTACATTTTCAATGTCTTTTGAATAAATTAGCACACAGAGATAACAGACCGACAAACTATATTGCTGTCATTTGATGAGTTTTAATAATTATTGAGACTCGGTTTTTTTTTGTCTATGCGCTCAAGGATAGCTTTGATTTGTATCTGCAGCATTACTATTATGCATTCAATTCAAAATCAACAGTATTATGTTTCAGCTCTGGTATCTTTAAGTGTAATTTAGTAGAGGATGCAATCAAATGATCATTACATTTTTGAAGACTTGTCATTTAAAAAAACATTCATTCAGTTAAATTAACCATAGTCATAACGACATAACAAAACAGTGGAATGGCTTAAATGAACTCAGATTTGGGAGCACATCGTATACGGAACATAAGAGTCACGTTAACATAAGAGTCAAGTTAATATAAGAGTCAAGTTAAGTTCGCTTGATCAGTTGTAGAGGATAAGTCATTTAACGATTTTCTTATTGTACATCTATGAGATATTTCTGTTGTCATGCCAACCGTATAAAATGATCGACAAGTACAAAAAATAGCAAAATCAATGAAAACTTAGCTAAAGTTTGATTTATCTTAAGTTTCTAATTTTGACCCAAATGGCCTCAGTGATTTCGGATACGATATCACTTCATGGTTTCTACGGGGAAAAATCACTTCTGCTATGTCAACCAATCAAAAAAGCGGATGTGCTTACAACCATTGTGGGCCGTGTCAAGCCAAACAGTGCTTTCAAACATGCACAAAATGCACTGATTCAGATTATCCTGCGCATGCGTATCACCCAGACTTTTGCTCTCCAATCATACATTCTGTGATATCCAATGGATCTGTTGGTGTAAAGTGAAGGTCCTGATCAAACTGTGCGGATGCGCAAGCTGATTTGGGCCTTCGCTGTCCATTTATGCGCAAAGACACAATTTCGCATGACGCGGCCTATTGTCGTTCAGATTGTTGCACATCCTGCTAAACATCAACCATTTCAAACTCAGTGTATAATGATCTTTTAAATATCATGAACATTTTTCGCAGAATAGACTACTTATAGTTCTTGGTAACATGTATGTATACAGTTATGCAAATAGAAATACTTCTTTTATGAAAATTCTTGGGATTAGTGATGCGAGTTGCTGCATCGTGTCTGACAGCACTATAGTAGAATAAAACAAATTTTCACAAGGCGTCAGCAAATCAAAGCACTGACAGTACTGGCTGGCCGATTGTCCCTGGGTGAAGGCTGGAAAATGGTCCTGAACGGGGGCTAAAGATTTTTTTTTTTCATTTAACCTTTAACTTCCTTTTATTCAAGCAAAAGTGTAGACCCGCACTCCATGGCGTCTGATCTGGTTCTGCACTGTTCGCCAATGTTACAGATAACCCTCTTTACACTGCATTCCGACGTCTCAGCCACAAAAACAGCGTGGCTATAGATAATCTTTACCTGGATTTCGTCTAACGCGCAGTTCAATTACAGTAGTCCATGGTTATCACGTGGACACCTACTATAACTCGGTGAATGTATACTATCGTGTCAAAGGTTGGACGAGTTCATCCAAAACCCGTTTTTAGGTTTGCATGACTAAGAATAACATTTCTCGTGCATTTTCGGACTTATCCGTGAAGCGTTCGGCAATACCAAATATATACACAATATTCTGTAACAGCGGACAGCGTGGTGTAGTGGATACATCGCTGGAGTATGACTGCCAGTTGTCGTATTGGCACCTCGCAATCGTTCTCTATATATTTTTTTTTTTTTTATTTTACTTTGGATTTTTTATATCAACTGAGGCTTAAACATTTTTTTTTTTTCTTTCATACCCAATTACAAAAACAACAACAACAACAAAAAATAACAAAAAAAAAAAAAAAAAAAAAAAAAAAAAACGCAAAAGGGGCCTTATTGCATCTGCTGTTCATACAACATTATAAAAAACCCCGGCTAATTTGCACTTACTGTATTTACCCAAAGTCTGAGTAAACAGTGTGGACACAGAAAAGAACGCGGACTGATTAGAGTCGTTACTGAATGGCTCTCATCTGGCAATTTTAGATAAATAAACAAGTAGATGAATGGCCTTGTTAAATTTTTGGGGCAAGTATGTTAAGGTGTCAGAATGTTTAAGGTAAACATGGTATTTTTTCTTTCTTCTTTCTTTTATTATTTATTTATTTATTGATTTATTTTATTTTTTTTATTTTTTTGCAATAAACAGCAAGCAACATTTTATCATCATTCAGTCTGATCAGGACCTTTGTCCGCTTAAAATTAACGGATACTATAGAATACATGAATAGACGGGAGCAATCCAGAGAAGATCAAGATGAGACTGTGCGGATGCACAGGCTGAGCTTGACCTTCGCTATTCGAATGCAATAAGAGCTCATTACACGCATTAAAGACTTTTTTTTAATTATTATTAATGTTTTGCATGTTTGGTAAACATTTCAGCAGACAACATTTTGAAATATTATTCTTATTTCCGCCATTTTAAATTTCATGCAAACTGTCTCCTCGATTGAATCCTATTTTCTGAGAAAAAAAAATCACATCAATTTGTCGACTGCTGAATCTGCCCGTAGCGTGGTGAATGTTAAAACGGCATAAGAATTTTCACATCGTGGTGATTTGGATGAAAAAAGAAAGGAAAAATAAGAAAAAACATGCACAGAGATAAGGTATTACATGTATTATGAGTAAAATAAAAGACTGTTACAAGGATCGAACCTCCGATCTTCGAATTAGTTTTTGACTTTATGGACAACGAACTTACCGTTGGCGTTATGATTCAATACACTTGCAAGAAACCGCTATCAATGTATAACTTATTCAATCTAACGGAGTCGGTGAACCGGAAAGTTCCAAGTGGCATTATTTATACCCATAACAACCTGCTTCACCTTGACCCGGAATTATTCCAATATTAAAAATACATTGACACGACAGTAAACATTCATCGAGTAATAATTTCGGCGTTTGTAGCTCGACTGTAAACAAAAACTAAGATGACAAGATTGTAAGAAGTCAGGTTAATGTAAGGTTTTGACCGTTTTATCCCTACAGACCACCACGGATACCTTTGCAAACAGTGTTCATCCAGATGAAACAGCGTCTCATCAGGATCTACACTGTTTGCCATTCTTTTATGGATTTTTTACTAAACTCCTATTTGCAATAATGGATGTGTCTAATTACAGGAATGGATGAGCCCATTTCAAAAACTCAGGGGAGAAAGGCTTAATCCTACGCACGCTTTTGCAAACAGACTGAAATATAAGATTGCACAATATTAAGCATCTGTACTGGTAATTCTTAACCTTTACCACTCTCTGGATTAATTCTGCAGATGACAAATTAATGATACTTTTCTTATTTTTCCCAGACAACGGGATTTGACATTTCATGCAAACTGTTTACACTGGAGAGAATGTGAATTAACTGTTTTCTTGGGAAAAAAACGAAAAATATTTCCGTACGTCGTCTGCTGAAGATTTTACCCTCGGTGCTGAGTGTTAAAGCAGACATATGTAAACATGACAGAAACAGTGTCTGAAATATACACTGTATTAAGTTTTGTTTGTTTGTTTGTGTTGAGGTTTTACGGCCCAGTCAACCCAATGGGGTCATGTCGAGCGCGGTCAGTTTACCTAACCACACGTTTACTGGGCAGGCTTAGTCCTCTAAGCGGTTAACCATTACTGTGCACATTCTTTCGCCAGAAACTGACAACTGCCCTTCTTGAATTAGCGGAAGGGAGAGAATGACCATAGAAAATTAAGTTTTGTACTTTCCCAATAGGCGCATTGGGTGAACTAATATCGACGACGTTGCGCTGACGTTTATTGTACACTGGTTTAACGTAATGTTTTGTATAGTTTATGATCTATAATTTTGTCTATGTGAACATTGGTTTCACGTCATGTTTTGCATTGTTTATAGTCTATAGTTTTGTCTATATGAACATTGGTTTCACGTCATGTTTTGCATAGTTTATAGTCTATAGTTTTGTCTGTTAGACGTGCACCATTTAGGAATAAGATGTCGGTAGTATATTAATCAATACACATCATGACAAGGTATTTTCGCTGATTTTGAGCCGCTATAATGATTGATGGACAGTAGGTTTTCAGATGACATCAAAGCGGCCAGCCGTCAATATTTGCTGTGTTGTGTATCAAAGTTGTCAGATTTTATTACAGCAATGTAAGCCACGACTGGACGTTTGTCAATCATTGGGACCCACCTGTCATTGAAAATCATAATTTGTCAGCTACCTGACTGAGCCTAAAGTTTACAAATACTTAACCATTACCACTCTATGGGCAAGTTCAGCAGGCGACAAATCCATGAAAGTTCTTATTTTTCCAAAAGAATAGGCTTTGACATTTCATGCAAATTGTCTAGGAGACAATTTGCATGAAATTTCAAAACCTGTTTTCTGGGGAAAATAAGACATCAACATTTCAAAATGTCGTCTGCTGAAATTACCCAGCATGCTAAGCATTAAAGTGTTCTGCAACGGCTCCACTTCGTATCTACCTTAATATTCGGATAGATCAGGGTCTACAATGGTACTCGTTCAGCAGTTTGAAATATAAGCCCAATTTTCTCAATCCACATAACCAGACTACAATGTACCAACATGTGATAAAACTATTAGCTAGTTTTCGCCCTAAGAATGCGAATTTTCTTTTAACTGGGACCAAAAGAGAGTGAACTCGGACCTTAGCAGCCGTAAGTTTTTAGAGTTTCGAACTATTATTTGTCTGACATTCTTGAATATGCTGTAACGATATCGGTTCAGCCATATTGCCGCGACAGCTGCAGTTACATGTCCCCTGACAGATGTCATGTGTCCAGACAAGCTGGGATTCGCTGTTGAATCTTAATATGAGCACTGCCAGCAGAATTTGAGTACTTTCTTTGATTCGTATCCTATTTGCAAACATTTAACGCCAGAAATCGTTTCGATCGTTGCTGGAGCACAACAGAACTCATGATCAAACTGCGCGATGAACAGAAAGAAACACAGAGACGAATAATATATTGTTCCATATTGTTTGTCCTCAGTAAATATAAGTGTATCATGTAGTTCTAAGTAGAGACATTATGAAATTATATAAGTGTAGTTCTAAGTAGAGACATTATGAAATTATATAAGTGTAGTTCTAAGTTGAGACATTATGAAATTATATGGGCCACACAAAGCGAAAATGTGTCTTCGAGCATGCGCGAAATGCACAGGTTCAGATTCATGCCACGCATGCGCAGTCTCATCCGGGCATTTGCTCTCCATTGATACATTCTATAGTGTCAATTTTTTTTGTTCAGACCGCGTGGATGCGCAGGCTGATATGGGCATTTGCTTCCGTATGTGCTTGTAGACATGTTTTCGCATGACGCGGCCTATATGTCCATTGAAGGCTGTCTTCCCCAACAACAACTGAAGCTTTGTCATTCAAAATGCAACAGACTACATTTTTTGTAGGTTTAAAAGACAACGAGGCATCGCAGGTGATACAAATCCCCTCGCACAAGACTACTTGCTGTAGGCAAACACTGAACTGGGAAATTTCATGACATACAATAGTTATATGAATGAAGAAACAAAAAGCCTGTGACCTTAATATAAAGGTCATGTATGACCTTGACATTAAGTTACAGTATTGTAAACATTCAGATTTTCATATTGGGAGAGATTAGATCTCCATATGATAGAAAATGTTCCAGTCAACCTTGACCTTGAGCCCAGAACCTGAAAGTCGAACTTGCTCTAGATATTATCATACCCACAAATGAGTTTATTTACATTAAAATCCATTTATAAATATAGGGGCTAGAGCGATGACAAAGTTTTTTTTTTTCTAAAAAAAAAAAAAAAAAAAAAAAAAAAAAATAGCCAGTTACCTTGACCGTGAACCCAGCAACCTGAAACTTGAACTTGCACGAGATATTATAATTGAAGATACATTAAAATCCATTGATAATTACAGGGGCTAGAGCAGTTACCTTGACCTTGAGCCCAGTAACCTGAAATTTGACCTTGCTCGAGATATTATCATAACCAACATTTATGTGAAGTTATATTAAAATTCACCAATAAATATAGGCACTAGAGTGATGACAAAGTTTTTCTAAAAATAGCCACAGTTACCTTGGCCTTGAGCCAAGCAACCTGAAAGTCAAACTTGCTCAAGATACTCTCATAACCAACATTTGTGTGGTTTTACATTAAAATCCATTAATAAATGTAGATGCTAGAGCGATGACAATGTTTTTCTTTAAAATGGCCACAGTGACATTGACCTCGAGCCCAGGACCCTGAAAGTCAAACCTGCTTGAGATATTGTCATACCCAACATTTGTGTGAAGTTACATTAAAATCCATAGATAAATGTAGGCACTAGAGCGATGACAAAGTTTGTTGTTTTTTTTTTTTTTTTTTTTTTTTTTTTTTTTTTAAATAGTCACAGTTACTTTGACCATGAGCCAAGGACCCTGAAAGTCAAACTTGCTCAAGATATTATCATACCCAACATAACTGTATAGTTACATTAAAATCAATCAATAAATGTAGGCACTACCCTGAAAGTTGAACTTGCTTGAGATATTATCATACCCAACATTTATGTGACGTTATATTAAAATCCAACTACAAATGTAGGCTCTAGAGCGATGACAAAGATTTCTAAAAACAGCCACAGTGAACTTGACCTTAAGCCTAGGACTCTGAAAGTCAAACTCGCTCGAGATATTGTCATACCCAACATTTGTGTAAAGTTACATTAAAATCCATCAATAAACGTAGGCACTAGAGCGATGACAATGTTTTTTTTTTTTTTTTTTTTTTTTTTTCTAAAAATGGCCACAGTGACCTTGATCTTAAGCCCGGGACCCTGAAAGTCAAACTTGCTCGAGATATTGTTAAACCCAATATTTGTATAAAGTTATATTAAAATCCATCCATAAATGTAGGCGCTAGAGCGATGACAAAAGGTGAACATACGTACGTACGTACTCACGTACGTGACAAACCCTATATCCCCTCCACAACTTCGTTGTGCGAGGGGATAATTAAGCTTATGTACCCGGAATATACAAAAAAAAAAAAAAAAAAAAAAAAAAAAAAGAAAAGAAAATTAGGATATCGTCTCCTACAATTGTGCTTGGCTACTTCAGGATCAAACTGTTTTGACGCCAGATCACTTCTGTGTACTTCTGCCATTTCAGAGACCATTTCCGTAAAAGGCGAAAGTTATAGGAAGTCAACATAAAGTTTTGACAGTTTATTTCAATTTTCTATATCAGTCAAACACAAACTATTACAATTTCCTGGTACTTAAAGTTAGTCAAGGTTAAACTTTGACCGGTTAATTACGTCGAAACTTAACACTCCTCTACGTCACCAACGTCTAACCAGGAAAAGTTTAACAGATAAAAAACGACGCTATGACATATGTGAACAGTTTACACTCTGCGAGAGTATAAGCGCAGTCGGATCAGATTCTCCTCATCCCAGTAATATTATGTATGGACCCTAAACCAGAGTAGATTGAAATGCCTGCGCGGCTGATCTGAGTCTACGCTGGTCGCATATGACACAAGGCCAATGCGGGCAAAGAAATCCCAGTTACACTAAAAGCCCCGGATGCTGTCGAATTAAAGGCCCTTACCAGACTGCGTAGCCTGACAGACTAATCTGCGTCTTTGTTTTATTTGCATAAAACTTGAAGATCCTTTTACACTTTGCTACACAAATAGAAAGTAAACTCCACTGCATTATTTCGTAACAATGACATGGGGGTTTCTTCGATAGCATGAGGACACAATTATCACAGCAGAGGCTAAGCCCTTGAAACTGACCTTGCAATTAGGTTTTCGGTCATCCGTTCACAAGACGATCGGCCATTACAGACGAAGAATTATAGTAAAACAGTAAAAGAGTTATAACAGTTGTAACTCGTGTAGTAAATTTCGAGTTCCATTCTGAAATAGACTGCGCAAAGTGAAACTGTGACTTCGAACATGTGCAAAATGCACAGATTCAGATTCTTCGCACGCATTCGCAGTCTCATCCTGGGCCCAGTTGTTCGAAAATAACGATGACGTTAGTTAACGTATCGTTAAAATTTTGATCAATAAATATGGCATATATGCTAATATTTTTTGCTGAAAAATGTGAGGAGCCTTTGCATTTGCAAAAGCTGCTCACATTTTTTCAGAAAAACACCTGTGAATTAGATATTCTATCTACTAGAACAGTTAACATTTTGACCACTAACGAGCTTGTTAAGCTAACAACGCTTTGAACAACTGGACCCAGACACTTATTATTTTCATATGATTTGGGCCGCGCCACTAGAAAATGGTAATTCGGGGTTGAATAAACAATAAAGCACCAGACTATCTACCTAAGCTGCGCAATCTGATAAGGGTTTTTTCTATACATCCATATATATTAA